>OZ004656.1:2366802-2966802 GCA_963924495.1 Nemapogon koenigi
GAAACCTATAGCATAGGTTAGGTTAGTTTTTTTTTATAACTGCACCGAAACCTATAGCATAGGTTAGGTTAGTTTTTTTTTTTTTATAACTGCACCGAAACCTATAGCATAGGTTAGGTTAGTTTTTTTTTATAACTGCACCGAAACCTATACCATAGGTTAGGTTAGTTTTTTTTTATAACTGCACCGAAACCTATAGCATAGGTTAGGTTAGTTTTTTTTTATAACTGCACCGAAACCTATAGCATAGGTTAGGTTAGTTTTTTTTTATAACTGCACCCCGCACAGAAACCTATAGAATAGGTTAGGTTAGTTTTTTTTTTATAACTGCACGGAAACCTATTTTTTTTTATATCACTGCGCCGTCCGTAGTACCCAGCAGCCAGCAGGTGGTGTATCCAAATTATTGACCCAGCAACGCCAACGGCAAGCGCGCACCCGCCTCCCGACTCCCGACTCCGACTCCGACGTTTAGTTAATTAAAGGGTATTTTAGCAACTTTACTCTTATAAGAAATTTAGACTCTGCTATCGGAAAGTACCGGCGAAATGTTTTGATTGGTTCGCATGCCGATCTTATATGATTGGCTTATCCAATAAAAGTGCGGTATTGCTTCTAACGTAAAACCGGTATCGCTCGGCATGTTTCGGCACTTTTCGTTTGGTTTTCTTTCCGTTTGAATGAGCGGGTGCAGTATTTAATTTAAATATTTAAATTGTTAAAAGTTGTGCTTATTCGATTGTTTTATATTCAATTTGTGTTCAATTCAGTGAAAGTGTGAAAAGAGAAAGTGCGTCTAACTAATTATAATAAATAAATACGAACGAGATAAATCTACTGCGCAGTTAAGGAATATAAAAGGTACCTAATGTAATTATAATTATAAATGTAAGCATTAGAAATTAATAGTACTGATTAGATTAGGTAAGCTTGTAAAATAGTTATTTGCATGCATGTCGGTCGTAGGTAGCTTTTATCGTAGTGTGATAAAAAAAAATTGTTAATTATCTGGTTCGTGCCTTTTCGCGAACAATAAAGGTTTCTAAACTGACTAAGGTGCTAAATACCTATACTACAACACCTAGGTTCAATATCTGGTTCGTGCCTTTTCGCGAACAATAAAGGTTTCTAAACTGACTAAGGTGCTAAATACCTACACTACAACACCTAGGTTCAATATCTGGTTCGTGCCTTTTCGCGAACAATAAAGGTTTCTAAACTGACTAAGGTGCTAAATACCTACACTACAACACCTAGGTTCAATATCTGGTTCGTGCCTTTTCGCGAACAATAAAGGTTTCTAAACTGACTAAGGTGCTAAATACCTACACTACAACACCTAGGTTCAATATCTGGTTCGTGCCTTTTCGCGAACAATAAAGGTTTCTAAACTGACTAAGGTGCTAAATACCTACACTACAACACCTAGGTTCAATATCTGGTTCGTGCCTTTTCGCGAACAATAAAGGTTTCTAAACTGACTGAGGTGCTAAAGCACTGAGCGGTATCACATTGGCGATTTGCGAGCGTACGCGGATCGAACGGCGCCAGAAACACGTTACACGCTCGCAAATCGCCAATGTGATGCCACACTTTACCAAATACAAGTAGAAAAATTGAAGGTTTCAAGGTTTAACTTTTTAATTTCAGTAGTGGACGATCAATGGAGGACTCATAAAAGCCGACTAGACCAGTCACGGCTCCTGAAAGAAACTGAAATGCTGAAGTAAAAAGGTAAGTTCAAAATGGCAGTATTGTTACTTAGTAGCGCCATCTAGGGGCGAAAATCAGAAACAGTAACAAAAATATTGACTTTCTGTCTGCTACTCGTCGGTAGATGTCGCTAGGCTCTATAAGGCGTCTAAAAATGAAAATTATTATATTTCCGTTCTATTATTCTTTACACTACTATACGGTTTATACATTTATGTTTTGTCAGTATTTTAACTGTTTTAATATTACTTACTTATTTAGTTAATTACCTGCCTATAAATAAAACTTTTTACACTTCGAACTTCTCGGTCCTATAATATAATGGTATTTTCCGTATTTTGAAATGGTTTTCACAATTAGATAGATTTATTCACAAGATGGTTTAGGAGTATTCATATATACATGGATCTATCATGCATAGGAGCTTGAATTAAATTGGGCAAATTATCCTGGCATGTTTTGTAGGTATAAAACTATTATATTTTACAAAAACTAACCTGTCATTGCCGCATCTATAATATTGTCCACCCTTAGCAGATAGTTCTCTATTAAATATGTCACTGTATCACTTATAAACTTCACTGTTTAAACAGTTTTCAGAATTGCGGGTCGCGGGGGCACTGGCAAGGTTTAGAGCGAGGCGAGACTGACCATGGACTGACCGCCGAGGCGCCGACCGACCGCAACGACACCCCGCGCGTTGACCGAGTAGACAGAGAATGAGTGAGGTAGCACCCCAAAGGTAAATAAGATATTATCTTACTACTCAGTCAATCACGCCGATTCACATCACAACAAAGCAACGGGTTGATGTGTTTTTTTGCACAGGAATAGCTGGAAATCCTTCGGGATAAATTATTATGTCTCATATCAAAAAATTTCACGAGCGACACCGGGGCCGGTTTCTTCACAGATTTCCTTCGTGAAGCTAGTAAATATGAAAGTACAAGTTCGGATGTTTCACTGTCAATCATGTCACAAAAGTGAAACAGACTGACTTGGTTTTTTGCACAGGGATAGCTGGAGGGCTGGATAGCGACATGGCTAACTTTTTATACATGAACTCCTAGGGAATAAACAAAATTTTACACGGGCGAAGCCGGGGAAGAAAGCTAGTAAATATGAAAGTTTGCATGTTTGGATGTTTGACAATCACGTCACAACAGAGCAACGAATCGACGTCGTCCTTTGCACAGGGATAGCTGGAGCGGCACGGCTAACTTTTTATACATCAATTCCTTCGGGATAATAAAAATACGGAAAGCTATAGATACCTACATAAAGGCGAACGCGGAATCTACCTATCAAAATTAATAAGTATCTACCCACTTTTATTATATATTTTTAAAATAATATATTAACACATTAGTATGGAATCTTGGATATGGCAGAAGAAGCATGATGAGATTGTGGCGGTAGGTGTGCTTAAGGTCTAGCTCAAGTAATATACACACAAATAACACATTTAAAACAATAACACAAACAAACTAGTACTATCTAGCTAGATATATTAGTATAAAAGAACTAATACATATTTATTATTTTGATAAACAAACTTGATGCTAATTAATTTTATTGATAAATTGCAATAAACTAACCTGCGATTGCCACATCTGCATTAGCAGACTCTTCTGTAATATTTTTTTTCACAGCCAGGTATCACTTTTTAAACTTCACTGTTCAAACACTTTCAGGATTGCGAGACGCTCGACCGGCCGAAGGGTATAGCGATAACTGCCCGGTGGGTGTTGGATGGAGTGTAGTGGGACTAGTGGGCCGTCACTCGGTCGGATGGTAGAGAGAGAGAGAGAGAGACAGACGATGCGTTCGCTGAAAAATAGTCCACCCCGAAGGTATTTAATATATTTTTACCTTAGGTACTTACTACCGAACCAATATACATAAAGACGATCGCGCAGAAAAATTTAAAAGTCTGTCTGTGATTTCAAGATGAATACCAATACCTCAGAAGGCAGGTAGAGCAAGCAGAACATGACTAAGCGTCGTGTAACTTGTGTTGCTTGCACCGTGCAAGTTGCACGACACACACAGGTGACAGGTGATTAGGATATTTTTGTGTAATAATGCCGTCTTGTGTTTTAACATTGTAAAAATTGTTCCTAAAAACAAAAAAGTGGAAGGTTGAGTGTTTTTTAGGTAGGAGGTAGTTATACACGAAACAAAATTATTTTAGAATTTCACAGTATAGGTAGGTATTTTTAGACTAAAAATAAGCATTGTTGGGATCGGGGGCATGAACAGGGCATGTAAGCAAAACTACCAAGTCGGTAGGTACTTACCAACTGAGTTTTGAAAACGAGCTTTGATTAATTTATAAACTTCTGTGGTCGTGGTAGGTATACTTTGCTGCAAAATCTACCAGCCGCAAAACGAACTCCTTAGCTTGTGTCTGTCTGTCCGTCTGTCACAGTATATTTATGTAGGTAGGTACTGGACTAAAAAAGTTATGTAATGTTTGATGACCCAATCACGGACGTGGCGTAAATCATGTGATGATGTGACATATCAAATCGTACGTAATAAGAAATACAATACAATGTTTATATTTTTAATATTCATTATATAAAAAAAACTGAACCTAATATACCTAGGGCTCATAGTTGAAAACCTAAACGAAAATCCTGTCTTAAAGTTCTCACGGAAAACAAGCCTCTCCACGCGAGTTTACTTGCATTTGGCCAATGGAGTTCAGTTCAGTCTATACAAATAAATAAAATTAATGAGTCTGTCAGTAACTTCAAAATCTCTCTTATTTTCTTTCCAGAAATCTAGGTTTAGATTAGTAGGTATTTATATAGGTATCTACACAACAATCTTTAAAAGTGAACCTATCGGAACACTTGTCTCTTTTAAGGTTTTGTTATTGTATGACCTAGGTATTTGTTATGTGTCGAATTTAAGCGTACCTATTCTTATAAATAAATAAGCAACAACCTATAGGTATATGTATTGTAAAGGTAGATAGGTAGGAATTATGGCTAGAACTAGCTGTGCACTGCTCCGCCCCTTTAGGTCGTTGGCGCGATGTTAAATAGCGATGCCTATAAGCTTCCTCAAGAATTGGGCTATCAAATGCAAAATTTTTTTTTAAAATCAGACTGGTAGGTAGTTCCAGAAATTAACGCGTTCAAACAAACAAACACTTTAGCTTTATTATTAGTATAAGATAAATTATAATTACAATAAACTGACCTGTTATTGCCACGACCCTGCATTAGTAGACTCTTCACAGTCAGTGGATATCACTTTTTTAAACTTCACTGTTCAAACATTTTTCAGATCTGCGGGTCGCGTTACCTTTCCGGCTGAAAGGCAGTGTCATCCCACTCCCATACAAATTCTTTTTATATGAAGTTATATTTCTTCCACTTTCCGCTAGATGGCGCTTAAATGGGATTTGTCAGTTAGGCAGTTAATATATATACTCTTTGGTCAGTTAGTTATTCACAATAATATACTCTTTGGTTATTCCGTTATTCCGATTTTGTTTGTGTTTCGTGAATTTCGTAATTGTGCTCCGCTTGTGTTTTGTGATATTTATAACGACTTGGCTACTTTACCGGACTCCGACGACTCTGTTGAAAACATTACATACCTTGGACCTGCCCTGGACTTTGATTTGATTTACGATTTGACCTTTGTTGACCTGGAAAATGTCTGAGAGGAATTGTTGCGTTCCAAACTGTGGAAGAACTCGTAAGTTAATTTACTTTTGCTCCTATTACAGCCTATTTAAATAATTATAATTTCACGACATACTTTTGAGTTTAGGTTAGTACGCAATTTTGCCTGAAAACTTTGAGGTTAACACGCAAAGATTGGCTTTCATACAACATTTTATAACCAAACTCACTTTTTTCAGGTGCAGACAATAATACAACAACACTGGTATAATGATGGTGACGAAATGAAAATGCTAGCTTTTAATTACTATAAGAAGAAACGACAAAATAAAAAATAATATAAAAATGCAATTGTTTTATTTCTATTAAGTTATTGCTTCCCAAGTCAAATTAATATTAATTTGTCTCAAGTTTATTATGAGCCAAATTAATATTAGTTTGACTTTTAGAAAAAGAAAATCAAAAGCTTAGCTGCCTATTTCACGTGGTGGTTGTTGGTGTCGTATATCGATAGATGGCGTCACTAGCCCAAAGTGACTGTTGTCTCTATCTTTAGATATATAAGTTACTCTATGCTGAAAGGTAGAGAGAAACTGATAGAGCGCGCGCACTAACTGGACGTGGGCTACACCCCACCCACACATCCCACGGCCGGGTGGAGAGAGAGAGAGACAACAATATTGTAAATGTACCTACCTACCTACCATGGAGCAGGTAGCAGGTCCGTGGTACCTACACAGTACACTCCACCCCAACCAAAAGTAAAAACAGAGCGGGTAACAAACAATTCCATTCGAACTTTTAAAAAACCTTACAAATTAATATTTGAAAAAACTTAAATTTATCCTCCTCAGTCAGTCAGTAAAGTTAATTGATGAAAGTAGCGTCGATTTTCATTTCATCGTTAATTATAAATAAGTAACTATATCTACAGTAGAACAGACCTCGTAGGTACATTATAAAACAAAGTTCCCCGCCGCGTATGTCTGTCTGAACGGATTTTGTTGCGTGGTTCACCGGGAAGGTTTACATGTATTCAGGACCTATCATGTTTAGGAGCATTACCGAAAGGACCAACAAGGAAAGGACAACCATGACAAACTTTCATTAATCATATATCTGATCCATAATGAACGGATGGGTGACACTTAGTTTTGTTTTATAATATGTAGTGATTGTAGGTTTTTATTTCGTTATTAAGTCGGATTTGAAAATTGCATATGATAGCCCAATTCTTGAGGAAAGTTTATAGGCAATATAACATCACGCTATGACCCAAAGGAGCGGAGCAGTAATCATTAACGCGCGTGCAACCGCATGTAACTCATAATACAATTAGACAGGCAGGACCATTGATCAATGGACAGGACATACTATAAAATCTTGTAATCCAAATAATATAAATGCGAAAGTAACTCCGTCTGTCTGTCTGTTCCGCTTTCACGTCTATACCACTGAACCCATTTTGATGAAATTTGATACGGAGAAAGCTTGAACCCTAGGGAAGGACATAGGCTACTTTTAAAAAGTAGAGGCGTCGGTGGTCGAGTGGGAACGTCGGCTCACAACTGAGAAGTGGGGGTTCGATCCCCACATCCGACCATTGTCGGGTTGTGGGGTAGCCAGGATGGGGCGATAGGTAGGTATTGCAGGAAAACTCGTAGTAAACTTTCACCATTCGTTTATTGGTCGAATTAACAAGGAAGGAACAAACAGGAACAGCAAAAGAACAACCAGTAAAAACATCCGTAAGGAGCCAAGGAGCCGTCAAAGGAGAAAGGAGAAGGAGAAGGAGCGCACTGTAATAAAAATGAACTACACATTACTACAGGGCCTTAAGCTATTGAAGTAACACAATACCAAGTATGATAAAAATACTTACAATACTTATTTGCGCTCCTTTTATATAAACATAGATATTAGTTCTTGAATATTGATTCAATACATTTTATATAGTTATTTACTTAGTTGATAAAATAGAAAAATAATAAATTTTACAATTGGCAGAGTACTGCCTAAGCCAACAGTTTGTGAAGGAATGAGTAAAATTTTAATTTAGGTTCCACACATTGAATATTTGAAAATAACATACAATGTTCTATTGAATTAAAATGAACAATATCGTGTTCTAAAATCAAAATAAATGCTATTTATGATGGCCAGCTTGTAAGCGGTCAGGAAAATTAGGTCGTATCATCACACCATGTACCAATGACTTTTTATAATAAATAAATCTATGTACATTATCCGACAAACCGAACAAAGAGGCTTTTCCATCTACATACCTCAACAGAGCTGGCCACACGTTAGGTAGGTATAGCCTCAAAAAAAATCTTCGGCTAAGTGAGGAAGACTTTGTCTTCCGCTGGATACCCTGGGGCCAGTAACGGTTCCCTCCCAGGAGCTGTAGTGAAGATTTTTTTTATCTACATCCTATGCATTACTTAGTGTTATTGTTCCGGCGGTCTGCTCTGCAGCAGTAGAGAGCGCGAGACCCAGAGAACTGACTATCAAGGTAGGGTAGGTAGGTAGACTGGGAGACTATTGAAACTGCACGATGTAACTTCAATCTAGCCCGGGCGGCCACTGGACGGCTGAGCTCTTCTTGGTTGCTGGGAGGTCCTCTTGTCGCGAGATCTTGACGCAGACTGACGATCGCTCCGTTTGCTCGCCATTATATAGCGGGCAGCGCACGGAACGTCGCCGCGACAACAAGAACCTCCCACGCGGTCAACGTCAACCAATCAGAGCACAGTTCGCTCAGTGAAACACAACGGGTATAGAATCGTTTATTATTATTTTAAACAAACATACATGAGTTTACCACCATTTCGGAAATTATATCTGTGGAGAAGAAATGGCAAGAAACTCCACAGATTTAAATACAAACAAGTCTTATAAATATTATATTAAATACAGGGTACACGATAATCCAAATATAAATAATGTAAACATATGTATGTAACATCATTAGGCTTTACATATTAATCCGAACATGAGTAATATATATGCATCAATCCTCGCCAAACTATATATTAAATCCGAACATGAGCAATATATATGCATCAATCCTCGCCAAACTATATTAAATCCGAACATGAGTAATATATATGCATCAATCCTCGCCAAACTATATATTAAATCCGAACATGAGTAATATATATGCATCAATCATTACTATATCTCTTTGACGCTTTTACCCTTCTATTAGGTGAAACCGAGGTTGTAAGGCTCGGTTCGAGTGATCTCAAACTATTTCACGACGAAAGACTCACATCAACAAATATGAGTGTGTCCTCTAAACTCCGAATATGAGTTTGGGAGGCTCCCTTGTGGAACTCTCCTGCCAAGAGGACGTGGCTTCTATCAAACTCCGAATATGAGTTTGGCAAACTCCGATTATGAGTTTGACTGCTCCCTTTGCACCTACATGTCTCGAGGACATGATTTCCATCAAACTCCGAATATGAGTTTGGAGGTTCCCCATTTGGAACCCTCATGCCAAAGGTCATGGTCTTCTTCAAACTCCGAATATGAGTTTGGCAAACTCCGAATATGAGTTTGTAAAGCTCCTTCGGGCGGGGCGTTCCCGAAGGAGGCGAACAAGTCAAGTCAGTCGTTCCCTGGTGGAACCTTCACGCCACAAGGACATGGTAACCATCAAACTCCGATTATGAGTTTGGAGAGCTCCTCCGGGTGGTGCGTTCCCGAAGGAGGCGAACACGTCGATAGTCAAGTAGTCATAAGTTTATCCTTGGGAGTTGATCAGGCCCTCAAGAATAGTCAAGTAGTGTTAAATACTATTTCACATCAATATACATTATTTTAGGGACATAGTCCCTAACGATAGCATGGTCGAACGAACCCTTCGACCGCCTCGTGGTAAGCGAGGTAAGTTTACACATGTGTAATTCCGAATAATAACATTAGGTACAAATGGCAAGTTAGTTGCCGTTCCAATCTGTAAACAAGTTATACAGTACAATATTCCGAATCAATTTTCGTCTGAAGCTATACCTTTTCAGAGGAAATACGAATCTATGCCAGTCGCTGCAACAATCTCTCCGTCTTAGACAGACAACGGGTATTGGTCAGCGGATGCCTTTCGAGCCTACGGGTTGACATAGCTCGCGGTGCGAGCTTGCCTTGGGGGTCTACCCCCGCCCTCGCGCAACGCAGTGCACTCGCTCACTTAGGCCTATGTCTAAACTCTATATTGATAGTCTATGTTTCACTATTTTAAGCACTGGCACTATGAGACATTAATTCACTGATTCATTTTCGAATTCTATTTCACTTTCACGGTCACTGATCACTTCGTCGCGAACATTCTCCCGCCGTGCAGCGTTGGTCGTCACGACGCTGCACCTAGCCCGTATGAGCGACGGGGTGCTCAGCGGCCGTAGGCAGCACGACGAGTTTCTTAGTGGCACGTCGCAGCACGCCACCCGCGGTCTTTACATCGACGACTCGTACTGCGCCGTCGGGCCCCGGGTAGAGGGCGACGACTTTTCCTCTCGGCCACGTATTTCGTGGCAGGGAGTTGTCCACTATGAGCACGAGGTCTCCGACGCGCGGAGTCTCACCCCGCCCGCGTGGCTCCCGCCGGTGTTGCAGTAGCGGAAGGTATTCCTTCAGCCATCTCTGCCAGGAAAGATCGGCGAGCCTCTGGCCTCGTCTCCACCTCGCGCGTAGATGTAGGTCGTCGTCGGTGAAGATGCCTGGTTGCCTCACTAGTCCCGAGCCGCCCAACAGGAAGTGGTTAGGTGTCAGGGCGCTCGGGTCGTCTGCTTCTGTGGACACATGTGTGAGGGGCCTGCTGTTTACGGTGTATTCCACCTCACACAGCAAGGTGGCGAGTGTCTCGGTGTGCGGGTGCTGCTCCGTCAATATGCTGTACAGGGCGGTTTTTACCGCGCGCACAAGTCGTTCCCAAACGCCTCCCATAAATGGGGCGCCTGGGGGGATGAAGCGCCATTTGATGGCGCGTGTAGCCGCTTCGTCGATTAGGGCCTCCCGTAGTTCTCTGTCGGCTCCCCGAAAGTTCGTCCCGTTGTCGCTGTATATTTCTTCGGGGCAGCCACGTCGGGCGATCATCCCCCGCAATGCCATGATGGCGGAATCGGAGCTGAGGCTGTCTGCGATTTCTAAGTGCACGGCTCGCGTGGTTAGGCACGTGAAGAGGGCTACATATCTTTTCTCTCGTCGTCTCCCCACTGTTACTGACAAGGGACCGAAATAGTCTAGGCCCGTGTAGGTGAAAGGGCGCTTGTGGTGGGCGAGACGATTGCGTGGGTGGTCGCCGGTGGCTGGGACCGCGGGTTTTCCTTTGCGTATACGACAGCGCAAGCAGCTCGTTACTATGCTCTTAACTGTGGGTCGGAGTTTGATGATCCAAAAATGCTCTCTGACTTCGTTGACTATTATCTCCGTCCCCCCGTGGTGTAGTTTCTCGTGGACCATTCTTATGTACAATCTTGTCAAGTGATGATTTCCGTCGAGTACTGCGGGCGACTTCTGCTCTATGCCAACGTTCTCTACTTCGGCAATCCTCGACCTTAGTCGTAAAGTAGTTGTGTCGTCCAGGTGCACCGCGAGTTGATGGAGTCGGCTGTCATGCGGCAGCTCCTTTCCTCTTTTCAGCGCCTCGACTTCTGTTCCGAATGTGGTTTCCTGTGATGACCGTACTACTCTTCCCCCGTTGCTTCGGTTACTGTCACGTTCTTGGTGGCGGGCCACTCTTCTTGGTCCTTAAGTAGAAACTCTGGCCCGGTGAACCATCGGTGAGTAGACTCGAAATCTGCTGGAACTTGTCGTGTGGAGTCGTCGGCGACGTTATGTTTCGAGGGTAACCATCTCCATTCTTTTACAAGGGTGTGCTCCTCGATTTCTGCAACCCTGTGGGCGACGAAGGTTTTTAGGGGTCCGTGGTCCGGCGTGTAACCATGACAGAACTGTCAATGAGTCCGTCCAATAATATCGCTGATCTATGTCTGCTTGATACTCTGTCTCGGCGGTCCTTGATAGTCTACTCCCGAGTAGGGCCGCTTGGAGTTCTAGTCGTGGGATGGAAGTAATCTTCAGCGGGGCGACCCTTGCCTTGGCTGCGGCGAGGCTAACGTGGACGCGTCCGCTGTCGTCGATGGTGCGCCAATACACCGCGGCCGCGTAGGCCGTCTCACTGGCGTCGACGAAGGTGTGTAGTTCTCCGCCGGGCGTGCGTCCACCCGCCATGGCATCGGGGTATGTTCAGTCTTCTCAGCAGGGTCAGGTTCTTTAGCCAGGTGCTCCAGTCGGTCTTTAAAGGCTCTGGTAACGGCCGGTCCCATTCGACGCCCCTGCGCCAAGTTTCTTGCAGTATTTTCTTCGCCTGTATCGTCACTGGCGAAGCGAGGCCGAGGGGGTCAAACAATGACATCATCGTGCTTAAAGCTTCGCGCTTGGTCGGAGTGCGGCTTCCGTCGACTACTTCCGGTGCGACACGAGCCATATCTAAGTTAAAGCTCAAGGTATCCGTGCTGGGTTTCCAGGCGAGACCGAGTACCTTTTCCTCGGAGGTACCGTCGTTGAGCTCCACAAGCGTATCGGCTGGCGGAGGGGGTGTCCCTTGTAGGGCCGTCACGGCGTCGACGCAGTTGGAGGCCCATTTGTGGAGTCTAAAGTTAGCTCTCTCATGTATAGTTCTTACTTCTTTGGCTATCTTTACCGCCTTCTCTATGGTGGGGAAGCTCTGTAGGTAGTCGTCCATGTAGTGGTGGATCACGATGGCTTCAGCGGCCTCTGGAAAGTCTGCACGATATTTCTCGGCGTTGAACTCCTTCACGAACAGTGCGGCGCATGGCGAACTCGCCGCACCGAATATCACTGATTTCATTCTCATTTCTCTCGGCGGTCCCTCCCGCCGGTCGCCTCGCCACAGGAGGCGTAGGGAGTCTCTGTCTTCTTCTTTATTCCGATTCTAATGGATATTTCTTCTATGCCCTTGAGGCTTCTTGCCGCCCTGTCGTAGTCGTCGGATAATGCGCCCTCGCTCTCCTTTTTTTCTGTTATCGGGGTTCGTTGTGCTAAGTCGTAGTTGTCGGTGGGACGTCGAGCTGTTCGAGGGTTAACATTTCCCGAGCTCTTTTTCTGCCCTCTTCTCCTTGGTGAAGTGTATCGTATGCACTCGGAGATGTGTGGAGCGGCTGCAGGCTCCGTGTAGGGTCCATCCCAATGGGGTGAGGGAAGCTACCGGTTCTTCTCTCGTCCCTCGCCTCATGTCTTTTGTTACCAGCAGCTGCCAATTGTCTTGGCCGATGAGGAGGGCTGGCCGAGCGGTTTCGTAGGTGAGGTGTCTTTCTATCTCTCTTAAATGCGGGTACCGGTCGATGCTTCGTTTATCGACCGCTTGCGTCGATAGTTCGATGTTAGCGAGGGTGCGCGCGCTAATGGTGTGTGTCTCGCTCTGTCCTTTTACATCGATGGTAACTCGTTGGGACTCAGCCGCGTCGATCTTCTTTCCCGCTATTGCCTCCATTCTTAGCGGCTCTACTTGTCCTCGGGCGCCGATTTTCTTCGCGACAGTGGCGTCCAGTAGTGTCACCGTTGAGCCGTCGTCTAACAAGGCGTGTGTGTCGACGTGCCCTTTGGGGCCGGTGACGCGTACTGGTACGATCTTCAAGTAGGCGAAGCGGGATCGGCTCGATGTGGTAGCTACAACCTCGGGGTTCCTTCTTTCCTTCCGATGGTGGAGCAGGGAGTGATGACTCCGAGAGCAGTTCTCTTCGCCGCACCGTTTGTACCGGCATTGGTGCGATACGGTCATGGGTCTGAGGCACCGGTAGCATAGGCGATGTTTCTTGGCAATGTCCCACCGTGTGTTGACCGGAGCCTTTTTCATCTCGTTACACTGGCTCGGCTCGTGGTTATTTCTTTGGCAGATGGGGCAGGGAAGTTGTGGTTTCTTGTTGCGTTTCTCCTTCATCGTATATGCTCGCTGTGGCCGTGCGCGGCTTGGTCCGGCGTCTGGCCCTCTCTGCGTGGTCACGACCTCTGGTGGAGCGAAGTGACGACAGCGTCCGGCTTCGGTACTCATAAAGTTAGCGAAGGTCACTAGGTCCGGTTCATGGCTCGGCTTCGTTTCATAATGTTGATACCAGCGATATCTGAGTACAGCTGGCAGTTTCTCCGTTAGGTGTCGTACCACTTCTGGATTGTGTAGGTAGTGCGGTCTATTCAAGGCGCGTAGAACTGCTACACTGTTCACCAATTTGTTGGAAAATTCACACACTTCCTGCGGCGAATCCGGTACCCGTGGTAGTCGCTTCACTCGTTCCATCTCTGCTATTGCGATCGAATCTGGGCGCCCGAATCTGTTTTCTAGTGCTGTTATGACGTCGGCTGGTGCTGTATTCGCTATAAGTAGATTCTGTGCTGCTTCTTTGGCTTTGCCCTTCAGTGCATGACGGAGTCGTGCTGTGTTTTCTACAGCTGAGAAGTGACCCGCCGTCTCGTTGTAGGCTGCTCTGAACGCCAGCCAGTCTTCGTGCGACCCGTTGAAGTGTGGTAGCTCTCCTAGTAGGTACCGGTTGGTAGCTGGGTGTGGCGTAGCAGCTTGAGGCGCGGTCGCCCGGGTAACTTCGGCTACGGCAGAGGCTATCTCCACGATTCTCTGCCTTTCTTCTCGAGTCAATACTGACGGCGTTCGTTCGGTTATTTTTGGCCTCTTCGGTGGTAGTGGAGCGGCTATCTGTCCAGTTGTCTCGGGTCGTACCGGTCTTGCTTCCGGGTTGCCTGCGGCTTGTGGTTGTGCGTCAAGCCATTCTTCGATCCTTGGGTTCGGATTGGTCTCTGGATCGGGGTCCATCAGTGTTTGCTCTTCATCTTCGGCCTCTAGCCGAGCTAGCCTGGCTTCTGCCGCTTCCATCTTCAAGCGGGCTAGGTCTTCTCTGGCTTGGTAGATGCTGCGTTCACGGTCCGGTCTTGCTGTTGCGGCACGGGACACTGCGCGATCCGAGGGAGCGCGCGTCGACGGAGTGCGGTGCTCCTGGGCGGCCGTCGACGGGGGTATCGGCCCCGTTTTCGCGCGCCGGCCTTTCTGCGAAGCCTGTCGTGCGGCGACGGCGGTGGCGGCGAGCTTCAACGGAGCTCGGGGCTCCGGAGCTTTCGACCGACGGGGTTCCGGCGACATCGGACGCGTCGCGGGCTTCGACAGAGCGCGCACCTCTGGAGCCTTACACGGGGAGCGCTGCGCGAGCGACGGCTCAGTCGACACGGACCGCCTCGGGTGCTTCGACGGGGTGCGGTGGCCCGGAGCTTTCGGACGGCCTCGACCGCGCAGCGCGGGTACGGACGTTGCGGGCTGCGGCGATGCGGGGCGCTCGGTGCTCGTCGGTGGGCTTGCTTCGTCCGTTGGGGACAGTGGCGGCTCTTCGTGACGAAGCGGGCACTGCTGGCGCTCCCCTGTCTGCGACCGTGTGATGGGCATTCTTGTGGACTGTATGTTTCTTCAGCTTCCGTAGTCTTGAGTGATCCGGCCTTGTGGACTGTATGTTTCTTCAGCTTCCGTAGTCTTGAGTGATCCGGCTCGAAGTCGACCAATTAATGTTCCGGCGGTCTGCTCTGCAGCAGTAGAGAGCGCGAGACCCAGAGAACTGACTATCAAGGTAGGGTAGGTAGGTAGACTGGGAAACTGGGAGACTATTGAAACTGCACGATGTAACTTCAATCTAGCCCGGGCGGCCACTGGACGGCTGAGCTCTTCTTGGTTGCTGGGAGGTCCTCTTGTCGCGAGATCTTGACGCAGACTGACGATCGCTCCGTTTGCTCGCCATTATATAGCGGGCAGCGCACGGAACGTCGCCGCGACAACAAGAACCTCCCACGCGGTCAACGTCAACCAATCAGAGCACAGTTCGCTCAGTGAAACACAACGGGTATAGAATCGTTTATTATTATTTTAAACAAACATACATGAGTTTACCACCATTTCGGAAATTATATCTGTGGAGAAGAAATGGCAAGAAACTCCACAGATTTAAATACAAACAAGTCTTATAAATATTATATTAAATACAGGGTACACGATAATCCAAATATAAATAATGTAAACATATGTATGTAACATCATTAGGCTTTACATATTAATCCGAACATGAGTAATATATATGCATCAATCCTCGCCAAACTATATATTAAATCCGAACATGAGCAATATATATGCATCAATCCTCGCCAAACTATATTAAATCCGAACATGAGTAATATATATGCATCAATCCTCGCCAAACTATATATTAAATCCGAACATGAGTAATATATATGCATCAATCATTACTATATCTCTTTGACGCTTTTACCCTTCTATTAGGTGAAACCGAGGTTGTAAGGCTCGGTTCGAGTGATCTCAAACTATTTCACGACGAAAGACTCACATCAACAAATATGAGTGTGTCCTCTAAACTCCGAATATGAGTTTGGGAGGCTCCCTTGTGGAACTCTCCTGCCAAGAGGACGTGGCTTCTATCAAACTCCGAATATGAGTTTGGCAAACTCCGATTATGAGTTTGACTGCTCCCTTTGCACCTACATGTCTCGAGGACATGATTTCCATCAAACTCCGAATATGAGTTTGGAGGTTCCCCATTTGGAACCCTCATGCCAAAGGTCATGGTCTTCTTCAAACTCCGAATATGAGTTTGGCAAACTCCGAATATGAGTTTGTAAAGCTCCTTCGGGCGGGGCGTTCCCGAAGGAGGCGAACAAGTCAAGTCAGTCGTTCCCTGGTGGAACCTTCACGCCACAAGGACATGGTAACCATCAAACTCCGATTATGAGTTTGGAGAGCTCCTCCGGGTGGTGCGTTCCCGAAGGAGGCGAACACGTCGATAGTGAAGTAGTCATAAGTTTATCCTTGGGAGTTGATCAGGCCCTCAAGAATAGTCAAGTAGTGTTAAATACTATTTCACATCAATATACATTATTTTAGGGACATAGTCCCTAACGATAGCATGGTCGAACGAACCCTTCGACCGCCTCGTGGTAAGCGAGGTAAGTTTACACATGTGTAATTCCGAATAATAACATTAGGTACAAATGGCAAGTTAGTTGCCGTTCCAATCTGTAAACAAGTTATACAGTACAATATTCCGAATCAATTTTCGTCTGAAGCTATACCTTTTCAGAGGAAATACGAATCTATGCCAGTCGCTGCAACAATCTCTCCGTCTTAGACAGACAACGGGTATTGGTCAGCGGATGCCTTTCGAGCCTACGGGTTGACATAGCTCGCGGTGCGAGCTTGCCTTGGGGGTCTACCCCCGCCCTCGCGCAACGCAGTGCACTCGCTCACTTAGGCCTATGTCTAAACTCTATATTGATAGTCTATGTTTCACTATTTTAAGCACTGGCACTATGAGACATTAATTCACTGATTCATTTTCGAATTCTATTTCACTTTCACGGTCACTGATCACTTCGTCGCGAACAGTTATTGTTCTGCATCACACTTTGCTCAAGTGGCGTTACTGACAAAAGCGTGTTTTTTAGTTTTTTTATAAACTCGGCCGCAACCTGGCCGCAACGCAAAATTATTTAACGTAAGTCTGAGTTACTTACAATCCTAGCTCACGACCGAGTTCAGGTATAAAAATTAAGTTGTATGTACATGAGATTTACTTATGTTGTTATCCTATCTGTGAACCAGCTAGAAGATAGAGCGGTGACTCATTAGTGTGCCACCTGCATGGTCCCTTTGTTTACAACGTGGGACAATCTTACAGCTCTCGGCTCGGAACAGTGTTAGCGGTCACAAGTCACAAGGTACCTACCCAGAGGAAGACAAAGGCGGGTTGGTTTTAGTAGTAGTGTAAAATGCACATGCACATTGTTTTTGTGTGCTTAAGATCCAGTCCAAGGAATACTACTCTCTCCAGCCTGTCATGTCCATACGATGACTCACCCGCCTTCGTGAGATAAAACACGTGTACGTGTGAGGCTATACCTAACGAGTTGCCAGTTCTATTGAGGTATTATTTAGATTGAAAAATTGTTACTAATTAACTAATTGGTTTTATTGTCGCTTTAGCAGGGAAGACAAAGGCGGGTTGGTTTTAGTAGTAGTGTAAAATGCACATGCACATTGTTTTTGTGTGCTTAAGATCCAGTCCAAGGAATACTACTCTCTCCAGCCTGTCATGTCCATACGATGACTCACCCGCCTTCGTGAGATAAAACACGTGTACGTGTGAGGCTATACCTAACGAGTTGCCAGTTCTATTGAGGTATTATTTAGATTGAAAAATTGTTACTAATTAACTAATTGGTTTTATTGTCGCTTTAGCAGTTTTACCTATTATTCTATGACATAAATAAATCTGTGTGGCTCGGCTTTCCAATCGTTAGGTATTAATGAATTTGGGCAAATTTGGGCCGTCATCACTAGAGGGCTTTGGGGACTTATGGGTAGCAGAGTAGCAGCTTTAACACAATTTGCAATATACCTCTATATAAGAAAGTGGTTCCTTTAATTTTTTTTCATATTATTTATCTTAAAAACTAGGCGTTTCCGAAATTTTTTGTCTTTACTAAGAAGTTTTAAGGTGATTGAGAGGATAAGGGGGTCGTAAACTTGATTAGAAAACGCTTTGACTTTGAAAGTCCTTCCACGGTTTCTCCGGTTTTAATTGCAAATCGAAATAGGTATGCAGTTTTACAACAATAACACAAACAAACTTGCACTATCTAGATATATTAGTATAGAAGAACTAATAGGTACTTACATAATATATATTTTGACACACGAACTTGATTATAATTAATTTTATTGATTATTCGGCACCATGCCACAAGGCGAACATTTAGAAGGTATATTGTTAATCACATAACTCTTTTTTTTAAGTTTTAGTTGAAATTCTAGTTATTTTTAATGTTATGTTTAGATTAGTTTTAAGGTTTTTAATATATTTCGAATATTATAACCTAAAGAAATATACCTAGATATTTTGATATATTGCAATAAACTGACCTGCATTACCACATCCATTGTCCGCTATTAGCAGACTCTTCTGTATAGGTATACTTAGATGTCGCAGCCAGGTATCACTATTTAAACTTCACTGTTCAAACACTTTTCAGGATTGTGAGACACTCGACCGGCTGGCATCGATGTGTAGTTGGAGTGTAGTGCGCCGTCACTCCGTCGGATGGTAGAGAGAGAGAGATAGACGATGTGTTCACTGAAAAATAGTCCACCCCTAAGGTAATTAATATGATATATTAATATAAATAAGACGACCGTCAAGAAAAATTAAAATATCTGTCCGTGATTTCAAAATGAATACCTCAGGATTTCAGAACGAAAGGCAGATAGAGCAAGAGAAACACGGGAGTGCGGTCAACAAATCAAATACTTACAAACTCGAGTCGGTCGGTACCTGTCTTGCTTGCACGTCACAGGTGATTAGGATATTTTTGTGTAGTAATGACGCGTTACGTCTTGTGTTAAGAGTGTAGTGTACCGCGTCCATGTCCATACAAACGGAGAAAACGTTTTACTACCCCTAAATATTAATTAATTTTAACGATTTTGTAATATGTTATTGTTATAATGAAAAACTACGTACGTATTTTTTCCTTTTTTCAAAATTTGTAATAGGTCAAAAGTTATAAGCCCATCAAATCTCGGTTTTTTTGGTTCATAACTTGCTCGTAATAAACCGTCTGTATTTGAGAAACAAAGCAAAATTTCAAAAAAAGCAAAACGTACGTACGTAGATTATAATCTGCTAAAACGTTTGACACCAAAATTATAAGGTTTCGTTATAGTTTAGTAGGTGTAAATCGTTTTCGCCCAAAACGCAATTTTCAACGAAAAACATACCTACGAACACCCACGAGCTGCAGTGCTCTCTGTCGCACTGATGACCGGCGGAAGAGTGCGATTGAGACAGAATATGATTTTCTAAATACCTATTTCGCTGCGTACGCTGAGCTACACGATCCTCTTAAACATTGTAAAAATTGTTCCTAAAACAAAAAAATAAGATAGAGTGTCTTTTCGGTAGAAGGTATAGGTACCTACACGATTAACAAAATGGTTTTAGAATTTCACAGTAGTAATCAGGGCGCCAGAGCTATTTTCCTCGGGAAAAATAGAAGTTTTCACCAACGGAGCAAATTTGGACTTAAAATTATAAGAAAAATACAAAGAATAACATCCTAAAGTCTTGACATTGAGCGAGGTCGGGAAACTAGTTTTTTTTTGAAAAATATTTATTTTTTTTACTCTTTTTTTACGGTTTTTGTTAAGTATAGCGAAAAGTATTGTTCCTAGAGAAAAATGTTGAGAGTAAAAGTTGTGCTGGTGATGATTCTGCATGAGGATTGGGTATTTAAAAATAAAATAAAAAACCGTTTTCCATCAAAAAAGAAGGAAAACGCAAAATAATTAAAACAATGAAAAGTAATACTTAAATTGCTTGAAATTTGATAAAAATTGAGTAGGTTATAGACTTTTCTATGTTTAACAATGTGCGCAACGTCCGATAACGATATTTCAAAGTGGCGGCCTATTGCAAAATTGTTAAATTGAAATTTCGATTGTCTGTACAGGTAGTGTCTTCACGGTGTCTTTGATCTCCCAAAAAGTCAGATTTTTAAATAAACAAATAAAAAAGTTATGTTAAAAAAACCCGTAACTAAGGACCGTATTTTCGCCAATCGTCAACTTATAGATTTGCAATAAAATGCATTCAAATGCGCTGATTTTTTCATGAATTTAAAAATAAAAAAGTTTATTGTAAGACCAAAAGAAGCTGAGATACGGTACTCTTAGTTTTTTGCGTGTAGCGCCCGTCCTAATTACTTTTACAACTTGATACCCGGTCTGAACCTTCTTTAATGTATACTTTATACCGAGTCCATTCGATCAACCTTTTTGTCATAAACAACTGTTACAATGACAGAAAATTGCGCGCGGTAGCCAGCAGCGAGCCGCGCATGCGAGTCACCGTCGCAGAGCTCGTCGATGCTACTGTCAGAACCTCTCATTAACAATAAGACCTACGAGTGTGCGGTTACATCCATTCCTATATGTACTTTTTCCTCAGCTTCACGATGGTGCCCTTTATTTTACAGAAAATGCGCTATAAACCCTCAGAAATATATAAAATGTCATTGCTATAAACTGTGTTTTTCACGAAGTGTGTACGAATCATGCAAGCTGAGGAAAAAGTACATAGGAATGGATGTAACCGCACTCTCGTAGGTATTATTGTTAATGAGTAACTAATTAATTAACTAAGGTTCTGGGCAGTAGCATCGATGAGCTCTGCGAGCCCACAGAATCTATGACTGCGGATGCGCGGCACATTGTGCTACAGACGCCGAACTGCCACGTTCCGCGCGCAATTTTCTGTGATTGTAATTTGTAACAGTTGTTTATGACCAAAGGGTTGATCGAATGGACTCGGAAAAAAACCTGCTATAAAGTATACATTAAAGAAGGTTCAGACCGGGTATCAAGTTGTAAAAGTAATTAGGACGGGCGCTACACGCAAAAAACTAAGAGTACCGTATCTCAGCTTCTTTTGGTCCTACAATAAACTTTTTTATTTTTAAATTCATGAAAAAATCAGCGCAATTGAATGCATTTTATTGCAAATCTATAAGTTGACGATTGGCGAAAATACGGTCCTTAGTTACGGGTTTTTTTAACATAACTTTTTTATTTGTTTATTTAAAAATCTGAATTTTTGGGAGATCAAAGACACCGTGAAGACACCACCTGTACAGACAATCGAAATTTCAAATTAACAATTTTGCAATAGGCCGCCATTTTGAAATATCGTTAACGGACGTGGCACACAAAGTCTATAACTTACTGTTTTTTTATTAAATTTAAAGCACTTTAAGTATTACTTTTAATTGTTTTAATTTTTTTGCGATTTACGTCTTTTTTGATTGTTTAAACAATGATAACGGTTTTTTTATTTTTTTAAATACCCAATCCTCATGCAGAATCATCACCTGCACAACTTTTACTCTCAACATTTTTCTCTAGGAACAATACTTTTCGCTACACTTAACAAAAACCGTAAAAAAAGAGTAAAAAAAAATATTAAAAAAAAAACAACTTTCCCGACTCGCTCAATGTCAAGACTTTAGGATGTTATTATTTGTATTTTTCTTGTAATTTTAAGCCCAAATTCACTCCGTTGGAAAACACTTCCATGCTCGGCACCTCTGGCGCCCTGATTATAGGTAGTGGTAGGCTTTTTGTTGTATTTCCATAAATAAATAAACGGGGGCATGAACGGGGCATGTAAACAAATCTACCAAGTAGGTACCTCTACCAAGTTTTCAAAACGATCTTTGATTGATTTATAAACTTGTATGGTGACAAAATGGACCCCTTATGGGATCACTCTTGTGTCTGTCTGTCCGTCTGTCACACTCACAGCATATTTTCTCCGAATGTACTGGACTAAAAAAGTTATGTAGAGTTTGATGATCCAATCACGGACGTGGCGTAAACCATGTGACATTCATTAAATTAAAAAAATATTAAAATTGAGCGTAACCCCCCCCATCTCCGAAATTACTGAGTCTAATTTTTTTTAAACTTATAAGAAATATTATACCTAGGGCCTCACTCATAGTTTACAGGAAAACCTAAACGAAAATCCTGTCTTAAAATTCTCACGGAAAACTGAATGGTACGGAAGCCTCTCCAGTCTCCACGCTAGTTCGACTTACATTTGGCCAAGTACAAAATCTACAAGTTAATTAATCTTAATATTATACAGCACAGAATCTATAGGTACCTACAATGAAATAAATAAAATTTATGGGTATGTCTGTGATTTCAAAATCTGCTTGTCCGTGTGTTGTTGCTGTTAAGTGTTATCATATTATTCTTGTTATTTTCTTTCCAGGAATCAGCTAGCTAGGTGATTCAGTAAGTGCGCCATCTGGTCTCTTTGTTCGTCCATTTTTTTCTAACTTCACGGGTTTTAGCCGATGGTATTTGTGCGAGGCTATAGGTAGGTAGCTTATTTAGAAGGAAAATATTCTGTATAAGAGTGGGAATGATCAGTATTATTACACAAAAATCTTTAAAAGTTTTGTTATTCTATGAGGTAGGTAGGTATTTGTGATGTGTCGAATTTAAGCGTAGACCTACTTACCTATTCTAATGAATAAATAAGCAACAACCTATTATATAGGTATTTCTTGGTGGTTTGGACACGTTGAAAGAATGAAGGATGAAAGATTGATTAAAAAGGTTTATATGGCTGAAGTGAAAATAAATTCTTGCAGAGGACGACCTAGGCGTACCTATCTACTTTTTATTAAACATTATTGATCGAAGGCAATATTAAAAGTAGGTACCTATACAAAATCGCCAAGTATGTATGAAAAGTATGATGAATTTATAAGAAGCGAAAGAGGTATGTCAGGATCATTGAACGTCAGGATCGTAACAATTTCGATTATCTCTTGGGATAAAAGGCGTGATGATAGATAGATAGATAGAACAAGCTATATGTATTGTAAGTAGGCTAAGTAGGAATTATAGCTTTTTCGCAAAATAGATTCCAGTAGGTACCTGAGCACGTAACGTCTTATTACATACCTGCTATCTTTCCGCTTGTAAAAATTTATGGGTAATAGTGCAAATATTCGTTAAAAAAACATTAAACAAACAATTTGTACCTATCTAGTAATATTATATTATATCCTCAAATCTTTTTCAAATCAGGCTGGTAGGTAGTTCCAGAAATTAGCGCGTTCCAACTTGGTTCAAACAACTTCAGCTTTGTTATTAGAATAAATTGATAAATTATAAAGGATAATAATCCAGGTATATTTTGACACACAAAGTTCATGCTAATTAATTAAGTATATTTTTAATTACAATAAACTGACCTGTTATTGCCACGACCCTGCAATTGTCAGCTATTAGTAGACTTTTCACAGTCAGTGGATATCACTTTTTTAAACTTCACTGTTCAAACATTTTTCAGGACTGCAGGACGCGTTATCTTTAACGGCTGAAAGGTATAAAAAGGTACTCTTTGGAAACTGATAGGGCGAGCGCCGAGCAAGTGTACACTGGCGGGCGGCGCGGTGGGATTTGGGCTACACCCCACCCACACATCCCACGGCCGTGTGTTAGAGAGAGACAACAATATTGTAAATGTAATGTACCTACCTACACACTCCACCCCAAGCCCCAACCAATAATCAAAGGTAAAGAGACAGTGCGGGTAAAATCTAAATAACCCAAAAAAATCGATTCTAGCTAATGCTAAAACTATATCTATCACTAAGTAGGTACATTATAACAAAGTTCCCCGCCGCGTATGTCTGTCTGTCTGTGGCCGCCTCACGCAAAAACAACTGAACGGATTTTGTTGCAGTTTTCACAATCAAATAGGATGATTCACCGGTAAGGTTTACGGGTATTAATCATGGACCTATCATGTTTAGGAGCTAAGCATTAATAGTTTAAGCATAGATTAAATAATAATTACTACGTAATAGCACAGGAGTCTGTGGTAATAGATATCGCACTGCTTTGATCTTGAACAAACCCGACAATTTATTTACCTACAAACATTTTGGTGACGGAATTTAGCAGTACCGCTGAATTGAACTCTACGCACAAAACATAGAGCTCATATTACTACGCACTCACGCGGACCGCCGCAGGACACGTGCGTGCACCGACAAACGCACAGGGTTACCTACAAAATCAGTGACAATACACAGTTTTTCATTTCATCAAAGACAATACACGAGTAATTTTGTTATACTAGCGGCTTGCCCCGACTTTAATTTATTTGCGAGTAATATTTTGATGAGGTTGAAAGTTTTTGTAGGTATGGGTTCTTTTTTCTAAAACCAACTTCGCATTATTGCCTTTCTAATGAAACCGGTTTGGGGCACATTGGTTGGACTTGGATGGTTTCAAAGTCAATAACGGACATAGATGGTTTTTTTTTGTGTTTTATATAATTATGTAGATTATCTATTACATTACATATAACATCACGCATTCACGCTACGACCCAAATAGTGGATCAGTAATTATTATAAATAAGGAGGTAAACTTTGTTTCCATGGGCGAAGCTGGTAACAAATAAAAATAAAGGATTCAGTAGGCATGTTATCAGCGTAGGTATGTTGTTTATCGTACGCCAGAGTTGTCGCTAAGGGTAAAAATGAAATGCCAATTTTTTTTGTTGTTAGCAATGATATGTACGTCATTGGTTGTTAGATATAAGATATAAAACTAAAAAAATCGTGGTCCAGTATTTTTAGATCTTGAATAAATAGTTTTCAGATTTTGATTCTTCTTCTTCTTTTTTATTATGGCTCCACCAATGTTCATCGGTGATTTGCCAATGTCAAATATTATAGCCTTTATAACACTATAGCCGATAAATCGGTATTTAAGATAATCCCGCCGACCGTGATATGTCTTATTAATCACTGATTAATCACAACCATCGCAGCGAGGGCGGGATTAAACTGGATTCCCCAACACGTCTCCACGGGAGCGTGTGCTATCCACCAAGGCGTGTCGTGGAATCCGATTTTGATTTTGAACACCTATTTCAACATTATTTGTTGCTGGCAATAATTATTTAGCTGTCACTTTCAACTTGACTGACATTGTTTGACTGATTGTTTTGTTTACCTTTTTTAGTATAGGTTGTTTTATTAATTATATTTTATCTATATATATTGAATAACATAAGAAATAACGAGAGAAACAACAAAAACCGACAAAAACAGAAGCTAGCTAGCGAACTGACAACCTGACTGACTGATTGAACTGGTTGACGACGGCTGACTTAAGTAGATACGTTCCGAAGCGTAAACATTTTATATTAGTGTTACTAGTGTTTAAAGAATATAAGTAAAAATACGTGTAAAATACGGCCGCTAAAAATATAAGATTAATTTATTTTGGTTCGCCCATTTGTGACCTTTATTAATATATATATTTCATGTCGGCACTCGGTTGGTGCCAGACATTGCCCGACACTAGCCCAACTATGTATGGGAATATGTTGATCTCCTTTCACATATAATTTTAAAATATATTCTGAAGGAAAGCTGTGGCATGGAGTAACAAAATCAATATTTTTAATTAAAGTGAGCAGAGTGTTCGCCGGATTTTTTAGCATAACTTTATCAAAATTTTCTAAAAATGTATTTTCCATATCCTATATAAAATCGAAAAGAAAGCGCGCGAAATAACGTCAAGCACCCGAGAACGCGACTGTGCGACAGCCCGTGTGATGTGTCTCTCGAAGGTGCGCGGAGTTGTAGGTGCTTTCGGCGTACCTACGCACGGAGTGACAGACCCCTGGTTTAAGAGTGTAGTGTACCGCGTCCATGTCCATACAAACGGAGAAAACGTTTTACTACCCCTAAATATTAATTAATTTTAACGATTTTGTAATATGTTACTGTTATAATGAAAAACTACGTACGTATTTTTTCCTTTTTTCAAAATTCGTAATAGGTCAAAAGTTATAAGCCCCTCAAATCTCGGTTTTTTTGGTTCATAACTTGCTGGTAATAAACCGTCTGTATTTGAGAAACAAAGCAAAATTTCAAAAAAAGCAAAACGTACGTACGTAGATTATAATCTGCTAAAACGTTTGACACCAAAATTATAAGGTTTCGTTATAGTTTAGTAGGTGTAAATCGTTTTCGCCCAAAACGCAATTTTCAACGAAAAACATACCTACGAACTCCCACGAGCTGCAGTGCTCTCTGTCGCACTGATGACCGGGGGAAGAGTGCGATTGAGACAGAATATGATTTTCTAAATACCTATTTCGCTGCGTACGCTGAGCTACACGATCCTCTTAAGTAAATCAAGTCGGGAGAAAGTTACCCCAGCGACTTTACACGGCGGCGTATGCTGTCTAATCTAGTCTGTCTGTGGCCGCCTCACGCAAAAACAACTGAACGGATTTTGTTGCAGTTTTCACAATTAAATAGGATGATTCACCGGTAAGGTTTACGGGTATTAATCATGGACCTATCATGTTTAGGAGCTAAGCATTAACAGTTTAAGTAAATCAAGTCGGGAAAAAGTAACCCCAGCGACTTTTCACGGCGTATGCTGTCTAATCTAGTCTGTCTGTGGCCACCTCACGCAAAAACAACTGAACGGATTTTGTTGCAGTTTTCACAATTAAATAGGATGATTCACCGGTAAGGTTTACAAGTATTAATCATGGACCTATCATGTTTAGGAGCTAAGCATTAACAGTTTAAGTAAATCAAGTCGGGAAAAAGTAACCCCAGCGACTTTTCACGGCGTATGCTGTCTAATCTAGTCTGTCTGTGGCCACCTCACGCAAAAACAACTGAACGGATTTTGTTGCAGTTTTCACAATTAAATAGGATGATTCACCGGTAAGGTTTACGGGTATTAATCATGGACCTATCATGTTTAGGAGCTAAGCATTAACATTTTAAGTAAATTAAGTCGGGGAAAAAGTAACCCCAGCGACTTTTCACGGCGTATGCTGTTTAATCTAGTCTGTCTGTGGCCACCTCACGCAAAAACAACTGAACGGATTTTGTTGCAGTTTTCACAATTAAATAGGATGATTCACCGGTAAGGTTTACGGGTATTAATCATGGACCTATCATGTTTAGGAGCTAAGCATTAACAGTTTAAGTAAATCAAGTCGGGAAAAAGTAACCCCAGCGACTTTTCACGGCGTATGCTGTTTAATCTAGTCTGTCTGTGGCCACCTCACGCAAAAACAACTGTACGGATTTTGTTGCAGTTTTCACAATTAAATAGGATGATTCACCGGTAAGGTTTACGGGTATTAATCGTGGACCTATCATGTTTAGGAGCTAAGCATTAACAGTTTAAGTAAATCAAGTCGGGAAAAAGTAACCCCAGCGACTTTTCACGGCGTATGCTGTCAAATCTAGTCTGTCTGTGGCCACCTCACGCAAAAACAACTGAACGGATTTTAATGCAGGTTTCACAATTAAATAGGATGATTCACCGGTAAGGTTTACGGGTATTAATCATGGACCTATCATGTTTAGGAGCTAAGCATTAACAGTTTAAGTAAATCAAGTCGGGAGAAAGTTACCCCAGCGACTTTACACGGCGTATGCTGTCTAATCTAGTCTGTCTGTGGCCGCCTCACGCAAAAACAACTGAACGGATGTTGTTGCAGTTTTCACAATTAAATAGGATGATTCACCCGTAAGGTTTACGGGTATTAATCATTGACCTATCATGTTTAGGAGCTAAGCATTAACAGTTTAAGTAAATCAAGTCGGGAGAAAGTTACCTCAGCGACTTTACACGGCGTATGCTGTCTAATCTAGTCTGTCTGTGGCCACCTCACGCAAAAACAACTGAACGGATTTTGTTGCAGTTTTCACAATTAAATAAGATGATTCACCGGTAAGGTTTACGGGTATTAATCATGGACCTATCATGTTTAGGAGCTAAGCATTAACAGTTTAAGTAAATCAAGTCGGGAAAAAGTTACCCCAGCGACTTTTCACGGCGTATGCTGTCTAATATAGTTTGTCTGTGGCCACCTCGCGTAAAACAACTGAACGGATTTTTTGCGGTTTTCACAATTAAATAGAATGATTCACCGATAAGGTTTACGGGTATTAATCATGGACCTATCATGTTTAGGAGCTAAGCATTAACAGTTTAAGTAAATCAAGTCGGGAAAAAGTAACCCCAGCGACTTTTCACGGCGTATGCTGTCTAATCTAGTCTGTCTGTGGCCACCTCACGCAAAAACAACTGAACGGATTTTGTTGCAGTTTTCACAATTAAATAGGATGATTCACCGGTAAGGTTTACGGGTATTAATCATGGACCTATCATGTTTAGGAGCTAAGCATTAACATTTTAAGTAAATTAAGTCGGGAAAAAGTAACCCCAGCGACTTTTCACGGCGTATGCTGTTTAATCTAGTCTGTCTGTGGCCACCTCACGCAAAAACAACTGAACGGATTTTGTTGCAGTTTTCACAATTAAATAGGATGATTCACCGGTAAGGTTTACGGGTATTAATCATGGACCTATCATGTTTAGGAGCTAAGCATTAACAGTTTAAGTAAATCAAGTCGGGAAAAAGTAACCCCAGCGACTTTTCACGGCGTATGCTGTTTAATCTAGTCTGTCTGTGGCCACCTCACGCAAAAACAACTGTACGGATTTTGTTGCAGTTTTCACAATTAAATAGGATGATTCACCGGTAAGGTTTACGGGTATTAATCGTGGAGCTATCATTTTTAGGAGCTAAGCATTAACAGTTTAAGTAAATCAAGTCGGGAAAAAGTAACCCCAGCGACTTTTCACGGCGTATGCTGTTTAATCTAGTCTGTCTGTGGCCACCTCACGCAAAAACAACTGTACGGATTTTGTTGCAGTTTTCACAATTAAATAGGATGATTCACCGGTAAGGTTTACGGGTATTAATCGTGGACCTATCATGTTTAGGAGCTAAGCATTAACAGTTTAAGTAAATCAAGTCGGGAAAAAGTAACCCCAGCGACTTTTCACGGCGTATGCTGTCAAATCTAGTCTGTCTGTGGCCACCTCACGCAAAAACAACTGAACGGATTTTAATGCAGGTTTCACAATTAAATAGGATGATTCACCGGTAAGGTTTACGGGTATTAATCATGGACCTATCATGTTTAGGAGCTAAGCATTAACAGTTTAAGTAAATCAAGTCGGGAGAAAGTTACCCCAGCGACTTTACACGGCGTATGCTGTCTAATCTAGTCTGTCTGTGGCCGCCTCACGCAAAAACAACTGAACGGATGTTGTTGCAGTTTTCACAATTAAATAGGATGATTCACCCGTAAGGTTTACGGGTATTAATCATTGACCTATCATGTTTAGGAGCTAAGCATTAACAGTTTAAGTAAATCAAGTCGGGAGAAAGTTACCTCAGCGACTTTACACGGCGTATGCTGTCTAATCTAGTCTGTCTGTGGCCACCTCACGCAAAAACAACTGAACGGATTTTGTTGCAGTTTTCACAATTAAATAAGATGATTCACCGGTAAGGTTTACGGGTATTAATCATGGACCTATCATGTTTAGGAGCTAAGCATTAACAGTTTAAGTAAATCAAGTCGGGAAAAAGTTACCCCAGCGACTTTTCACGGCGTATGCTGTCTAATATAGTTTGTCTGTGGCCACCTCGCGTAAAACAACTGAACGGATTTTTTGCGGTTTTCACAATTAAATAGAATGATTCACCGATAAGGTTTACGGGTATTAATCATGGACCTATCATGTTTAGGAGCTAAGCATTAACAGTTTAAGTAAATCAAGTCGGGAAAAAGTAACCCCAGCGACTTTTCACGGCGTATGCTGTCTAATCTAGTCTGTCTGTGGCCACCTCACGCAAAAACAACTGAACGGATTTTGTTGCAGTTTTCACAATTAAATAGGATGATTCACCGGTAAGGTTTACGGGTATTAATCATGGACCTATCATGTTTAGGAGCTAAGCATTAACATTTTAAGTAAATTAAGTCGGGAAAAAGTAACCCCAGCGACTTTTCACGGCGTACGCTGTTTAATCTAGTCTGTCTGTGGCCACCTCACGCAAAAACAACTGAACGGATTTTGTTGCAGTTTTCACAATTAAATAGGATGATTCACCGGTAAGGTTTACGGGTATTAATCATGGACCTATCATGTTTAGGAGCTAAGCATTAACAGTTTAAGTAAATCAAGTCGGGAAAAAGTAACCCCAGCGACTTTTCACGGCGTATGCTGTTTAATCTAGTTTGTCTGTGGCCATCTCGCGTAAACCAACTGAACGGATTTTTTTTGCGGTTTTCACAATTAAATAGAATGATTCACCGATAAGGTTTACGGGTATTAATCATGGACCTATCACGTTTAGGAGCTAAGCATTAACAGTATAAGTAAATCAAGTCGGGAAAAAGTTACCTCAGCGACTTTTCACGGCGTATGCTGTCTAATCTAGTCTGTTTGTGGCCACCTCACGCAAAACTACTGAACGGATTTTGTTGCGGTTTTCACAATTAAATAGAATGATTCACCGATAAGGTTTACGGGTATTAATGATGGACCTATCATGTTTAGGAGCTAAGCATTAACAGTATAAGTAAATCAAGTCGGGAAAAAGTTACCTCAGCGACTTTTCACGGCGTATGCTGTCTAATCTAGTCTGTTTGTGGCCACCTCACGCAAAACTACTGAACGGATTTTGTTGCGGTTTTCACAATTAAATAGAATGATTCACCGATAAGGTTTACGGGTATTAATGATGGACCTATCATGTTTAGGAGCTAAGCATTAACAGTATAAGTAAATCATGTCGGGGAAAAATTAGATGTAGGATAGAATTTTATTGTGTAGGTATAATAAAATGATCTAAAAAAAAAGTACGCGGTAGCATACCTATATCTACCCCCCCGGGGGTGCCCGCCTTGTCGTGGCGGGGGGGCTTAGTAACCGTGGTAGTGCTCGTCACACTATCCACGGTGAAGCTAAGCGGCACCCGAGGTGGAGCCGCTGCGCAGGGGTTCTGTGGGTTTGGCAGGGCTCTTCGCGCATGCGGCTGGAGGCGGACGCCGGTGACGCTTGCGCTGCCGGTCGAAGCATGACCCGACTGCACTTTCCATCGCAGTCGGGTCGCCGCGGTCTCCGGTGGCGGTTGAGGGGGAAATCAGCCGCTGCTCAACCGGGGACCAAGGTGGAAGGTGCAGCAGTTTGTACTCGCTGCTGCGCCAGCTCTGGGTAAAACCAGAGCGAGATGGGGCCTTACGGCCACCCGGCGGCGGGTCGCGGAAGAATGCTAACGCGTCCCCGTGGCCCGCCGACTAACCGGCGAGATGGAGTACCGTGGGGTTTTAGTGGGTTAAAGTCCCACATAACCCGTTCCCTCACCCCCGAGGGCGCGGGTATGCATGATGCATTTCCCCACGTTAAAAAAAAAAAAAAAAAAGCATACCTATATCTATCTCTAATATATAATTGTAGTAATAACCGTATTTGTGTGGGTATTAAATTTTTATAAATCGATATTGTACCCGTGTGAAACCGGGGGCGGGGTCGCTAGTGCAAAATAAAAATATAATAGGATTCCATGTCACGCCTTGGTGAACAGCGCACGCTCCCTCCTGTTCGCGCTGTGATGGTTGTGATTAGTCGACGACTAATAGGTAAGACATATCACGGTCGGCGGGATTATCTTAAATACCGATTAATCGCCTATATTGGTGGAGCCATATATAATAAAAGAAGAAGAAAATATAATATGTACTTGCATGTGAGAGCGTACGTCGTAGGTCCACCACTAGCTACCACCAGACGGCCTACCAGCTTTCTTCACTTCTCGGGGATCAGCACGTCTAAACACAAAATCTACTGAACACTGTATTTACAATCACACAATTATTACTGAACTACCTACATGTCTGAGATAATTATTTAAAGTTAAAGGCAGAGTACGCTGCTGATGCGAGCCAACTGAGTTCTGACCCGCTTTTTGAGTTTACATTAGTTTTTACATTGAAATAGAACACGTCTTTGTTTTTAGACATGTTGATTATTGTACTAGTGTTGCCAGGTGTTACGTTTTTCGGTAAAATTTTACAAAACCAATGCATGGCATATGTTAATAAATTTATGTTTAATAGACGCATTATGCATTTACAAGACAAACTAGACTAAAATTTGTTGTCGGAACACAAAGATTCTTTAAAAAAAATCTTAAATAAATAAATAGAAATCGCTATATCAGCCGCCATTTTGCCGGAAACCGAAACTGATTTTTTAAGAAAATACAATTAACCAACTTAACAAAATAATGTTTTATTTTTTTTAATTAATCGCATTTATTAATGTTACGAGTCGAGTCGAATTTTACTCGGGTGTTAAAATTACACATAGGTTAGCGAGGAGCGGAGCGACGAGCGTGGTTTGTATTGTGACAATATAAAGTGCAAGCCGAGCGAACGGAGCGAGCGGTGCCGTGGCAGCGGCTGGCGCAGCGCCATTTTAGAACATCACAAAATAGTAACTGTAATACTTCATGAGAGTAATAGAGTAATAGTACGGCGCAGCGCCACCTCATAAATATTACTCTCATAAAGTATTACAGATACTATGATGTTTCTAGAATGGTGCTGCGCCGGCCGCTGCCGCGGCACCGCTCGCTCCGCTCGCTCGGCTTGCGCTTTATATTGTCACAATACGTACCACGCTCATCGCTACGCTCATCGCTACGCTCCTCGCTAACCTATGTGTAATTATAACACCCGAGTAAAATTCGACTCGACTCGTAACATCGATAAATGCGATTAATTAAAAAAAATATAAATAATTTTGTTAAGTTGGTTAATTGTATTTTCTTAAAAAAACAGTTTCGGTTTCCGGCAAAATGGCGGCTGATATAGCGATTTCTATTTAATTATTTATGATTTTTTTTTCATGAATCATTGTGTTCCGACAACAAATTTTAGTCTAATTCGTTTCCAAAATTAATAATGTATCAAAAAAATAAATTATAGTAACATAAGTCATGCGTTGGTTTTGTAAAATTTTACCCGTTTTTCATTTAAGTCACCAATTTGACGCAATGGGGGTAGGTTATATTTTATGATTTATTTAGGTGTAGGTATTTATGAAATCAATATAGTCAAAATCGACGAATAAGTGGATAATGGTGTGTTTGTGTCATAAGGCGTAGGTGTATTATAAAATATCGTTCTGAAAAATTTTAACTCTTCAAACCCGGCGACACATGACTAACGAGTTCACAACGCGGTGCTGAAGTATTTAGACTAAATAATGTTATACTTTTTCCTATTATTTAATTATTTTTACTAAGTTAGATTTATTCTCGAGCGCAAAGAAATAAACTTCAATTTGTTTATTGGAGTAATTTTTTTTATGAAATGATATAATTTTTTTTGTATATATCTTGGATAGTTGGCCCATAAACGAAGAAATAAAGCCGCAGTGTACAATAAGAATATGTACAATTGTACATGCATAACTGACATAAAACTATTTTTGTAGACGGTTTTTGTTACAGTGTATTAGGCGCTCAAAAATTGCTTTCCGAACGTTTTTCGAATAACGACTTTCGAAAATCTGCTGAAATGAGTAAATAATATTTGATACATCTTCAATTTAAGGCCGCTATGTACAATATGAAGAAACGGTCTAGGTAATTCTGTAATTAAAACACCTTTCTATTTCTCTGAACACCAAAAATGTTAGACTCAGTAGTTTTGGAGATAAGGAGGATGGGGAACGGTCAATTTTCGTATATTTTTTTTAAATATAATATAAACTATGGATTTTAAAATTATAAAAAACATATACACCTTGTATTCCTTATAACTCTTACATTTAATATGTCACGTCACATGAAGCACTTGATAATTTGTTTTTACATTTTAATTTTTATCCCAAAATTTAAATTAGATTATTTACGTTAATCAATGTTTACGTTATACGTCCGTACCAAGTTTTAAATAATAATAATTCGGGAAAAATAAGTTGTGACCCTATTAGTGATGGCACTATTGTAAGTTAGGATCAAAAAGTATCATTAAAGTTTGTGATTTTAAATTAAAGGATTGTATTCGTCGCTCTGTCCCTTGTCCGCTTTTTTTCTTTTAAGTCACGATATTTGGAAAAACGAATCTGGCAACACTAGCCCGGCATCATAGAACTCATATTTTTTATGTTTACTCATAAATTCAACACTCAAGGCAGTAACAACTCAAGACTCAAGGGCCGATTGTTTTTTGTTTTCGGCAATATGGTATTCCAATCCTTCGTAGAACGTGAAATAGTTAATTAGAAGTACCTACCTACAAATTTAATACATTTGAATTTTACAAAGTTTTCAATATAGTCGATTTAAAAATACAATTATGTCTGAAAAATTGCGATTTATATGAATAGGTACCTATGTCTGAAATTATACATAAAAAATATTATGTTATGTCAAGAATAGTCAATCCAAAATACCCAAGAGGAGTAGGCAGAGACAATTGAATGCCATCCTGTTACGATCCTGACGTCATACCTCTTTCTCTTCTTTTATATTCATCATACCTTTCATACTTGCTTGGCGATTGTGTGTAATTACTTTTAATATTTCCAAATATTACAATTTAAAACATTGGAAATAGTCATAAAAATAAATTCATATACTTTTTGAACAGAGATAGCCTGCCAGACGAACCAGCTTTTCTAACTAATTTAAGTTTATGGTAATTTTGAATTTGTGAAATGGTAGATGTTGGTCACTGAGTGAAATCATTAGGACATTTCGCGCAAAACCCAATATCGATGTGATTTAATCCAAAAATAAAAATTAAAGAAGCACTTACAAAACAGTCGCGCGCTAAACTAATTTATCAAAAATTAATGATGATTGAAATTGAAAGGGTAAAAAAAACTGTTTCTCATCAACATATTCAGATATTCTGGTAAGAAAAAGGTCCTGACTTATTAATTAGAGTTTTCAGTCTGCTGCAGTTTCCTGCCTGCCGGATTGGCACTTTGGCAGTAAAGTTGTGTATTCATAAATGCTGTTTGTGTTATTGCGCTGAGCTGGCACAATTCGTTACTTACTTTGATGCTTGTATTCGAAACTTAGATTTTTTCGCATATCTTGTACGCGATAGGGCCTGTTCCGCAGCAGTAGGGAACGAGAGACCGCAGGGTACGGGTAGGTGGCTCGAACTCCGAAGACTCGAAGAAAATGAAAACGCTTCTTGTTTGGTTTCACATGGAACACACGGTGGCCACTTGACGGCGGGGCTCTTCTCGGTGTTCGCTGGAGGTCCTCTTGCCACGAGATCTTGACGCCGACTGTGTCTAAGCACCTTTTTTTTTTTTTTTTTTTGAAGTGACAGATGCTAATGACCGTAAGTATATTTTTTCCGGTCCCTATAGCGACATCTAACGCGGTGGCTGTGATTAGCCGAAGATTTTTCGACTGCCGAGGAGGGCCCTGGGGGCCCTCCGAGGCGGGCGTCGCGACATGTTGTTATGGCTCGGGCCTATTACCCCGGGGTAGAACGCGGAGTTAATTGGTGTGGTTGAGACTGCTGTCTGATATGTAGTGTGTGTAACGGTGACGCGGGTGTAAAATTGTGTTTTTACAGTTTTTGTATTAGCCTGAGCAGTGCGCTATGCTCTGCGCAGGCTAAGAGTTTTTGGGCGGGGGAAGAGGCTTGGCGGAATTTGGCGGCGAAAGCTTGTACCTCGTCGAGGTCAATTTGGGTGGCCACGTTGGTGACCAGGTTGATGTCGTCCGCTAGCGAGGACGACGGTGCAGTGGGTTTGTGGTAGGGGGTTGTGGCGGCCGCCGGCTTGGGTGGCGACTGTTGTTTCCCTAGGCGTCGTATTTTGTTTCTAACTCGGCTAGCGCTTCACGCAGCCTCCGCGTCAAACGAAGTTGTTAGGCACCTCCATGGAGCAAACAACATAGGTCATACACAAAAAAAAAAAAAAAAAAAAGGTGCTTAGACGATCGAGGGGTTGGATCGAAGTCGTGCTGCACACACTCAAAACCCGAAGCCTCGTGACCTCGACGCCCGGAACTCTCGGACCCCCGTCCGAAGCCACAATCTCCGGCACCTCAACGCCGGATTTTCATCGGTCCGCCACAGGACCGAAAGCCAAGCAGCGAGCACCAGTGCCGTGGACTCGAGTGGAGCTCTGCCCACTACCGCTGTCCCCGCCCAAGGCCTGCCGCCCGCCCAATCACCATCGCAACCACACGGACCACGCCCGATCGACCCATTGATCGAGCCCAGCTGTTGGCAAAGGAGCCGTGGACCCACGCAGAGCAGCCGCACCAGGCACTCCGTCGCTGAAGTCCCCGCCCAAGGCCCACAGCCAGCCCAGCTAACCACCGCGCCAGCCACGGAAGCCACCGCCACATCGCCGTCGCCGACCAGCAGCAGCGAGTGAACGTAGCAAAGTGAAGTGAAGTGCAGTGCTAGCTAGTCGAACATAAACAAACGCCCGGGACGGCGCCGCGAACCGCGCTCGCATAGCGCACTAGTGTTAGTGCAGTGTAGTGAAAACGACGCCGCCCGCGTAAGTACCCGACACACATAGGAACTCACCACACCTAGGCACACACCACTCCTGACGCAAGCCAGGAGTGTCTCCCTCACACACCATGTCTGGGTGGAGGAATGCCCGTGCGAAGAGCACTTCGCATGGCCCCCCCGACCCCCCCAACCCAAGCGGAGGCGCTCCGACGTCACCCCCCCCCCGCCGGCATCAGCCGACCCCAGAGACCCATCTCACGAAGAAGTCGTCATCAGATACTTCGTAGACCAACTAAAAAGGACTCTTCCCGGTTCCGATAAAGGCCCCGACCCTCTAATACAACAAATATACAATACCGCTAACAGAGAGAAAGAGCGACTCTGCTCGCCAGCCCCCTCATGCTCTAGCACCGCCACCACTGCCACCTCAGCCTCCAAGAGACCCCACGACTCCTGCTCGGACAGCCCGAGCGACTCGGACACGTCTCAAAGACATTCCCTTTACTCAGGCACTCAAGTGGCCTCAGACACCGACCTCGAGGAACTCTCCTCAGCCCCTGAGTCCGTCATAGACCACCACGAGTCCTGCACGGAATTCGCGCCCGTCCTATCAAAGAGCCAACGCAAACGCCAAGCGCGTGCCGCGAAAAAGGCGAAACCAGCGGATCCCCCCCCACTCACCCCACCACCCACCAACAAACCTCTCCCCCCCACCCCCACCCCCACCAACACCCCCGCACCCGCCATGGTGAACACCTGCGAGGCCGCAGAGGTCGACCAGGAAACACCCGGTCCCCCACCTAAACCTCCGCCACCAATCTTTCTGCGCGACAAGTCGCAGTGGCTCAAAATCAAATCAGAATTTGACACACTCCAAATCTCCTACTCAAAAGCAGTAGACACCCAACACGGCATCAAGATCTCTCCTGTAGCGGCTACCGACTACAGAGAACTCACAAAGCTCCTCATCACACCTAACGTACCCTTCCACACTTACGCTCTCCCTGAGGATAGGCAAGTCAGAGCCGTCCTCAGGAGTATCCCCATCGATCTCCATACTGACGACGTCCTTGCGGACCTCAAGGCCCAGGGATTCCCAGTGCAGTCGGTTCACCGGATGCACAACAGATTCAAAAAGCCCTATCCCCTCGTCTTAGCAGTCCTAGAGCTGTCTAAGAAAGGGAAGTCCATTTTCACCTCCCGCTTCGAAGTGTGCGGCCTCCAGGTCTCACAAGTCGAACCACCGAAAAAATCCGGTATTCCATCCCAATGTAGAAGGTGCCAGCTCTACGGGCACTCTGCCCGAAACTGCTTCGCTGCATACAGATGCGTCAAATGCCTCATACCCCACCAGACCAGCGAATGTACCCGCAATCGCGACACAGACGGCCCCCCGGGGTGCGTTCTGTGCGGAGAGCTGGGACATCCAGCCAACTTCCGGGGCTGCCCTAAAGCCCCACGTCGGAAAAACACCAACAACAGAGGTGGAGCCCCCCGACCTGCCCTGTCCAAAACCCAAACCAGAACATTCGTTCCTGCCCCAATACCCCTTACCTCGGCCTGGCGCAAACTCCCGGCGCCTCAAGCCGAACTCACACCCCAATCCCTCGCCCAAAAACCCCCAAGCCCCGCGCCCGTGCCAGCAGCCCAACTCAGGCCAGCGCGACAACAGTCGCCACCCAAGCCGGCGGCCGCCACAACCCCCTACCACAAACCCACTGCACCGTCGTCCTCGCTAGCGGACGACATCAACCTGGTCACCAACGTGGCCACCCAAATTGACCTCGACGAGGTACAAGCTTTCGCCGCCAAATTCCGCCAAGCCTCTTCCCCCGCCCAAAAACTCTTAGCCTGCGCAGAGCATAGCGCACTGCTCAGGCTAATACAAAAACTGTAAAGACACAATTTTACACCCGCGTCACCGTTACACACACTACATATCAGACAGCAGTCTCAACCACACCAATTAACTTCGCGTTCTACCCCGGGGTAATAGGCCCGAGCCATAACAACATGTCGCGACGCCCGCCTCGGAGGGCCCCCAGGGCCCTCCTCGGCAGTCGAAAAATCTTCGGCTAATCACAGCCACCGCGTTAGATGTCGCTATAGGGACCGGAAAAAATATACTTACGGTCATTAGCATCTGTCACTTCAAAAAAAAAAAAAAACAACGCAGTGCACTCGTACACCTCGGCCTACGTCTACGCATACCGTTTAATGTCTATATTTCACTTTGGCGTTTTCCGCCTTTAACACAATTCACTATGATTTTTAGCACTTTCACTACACTCTGTCGCGAACATTCTCCCGCCGTGCAGTGTTGCTCGTCGCGACGCTGCAGCTAGCCCGTAGGAGCGACAGTGTGATCGGCCGCCGTTGGCAGCACGACCAGCTTTTTCGTTGCTCGTCGCAGTACGCCTCCCGCAGTCTGGACATCGACGACTCTCACGGTGCCGTCTGGCCCCGGGTACAGGGCAACAACTTTTCCCCTTGGCCACGTGTTGCGTGGCAGGGTGTTGTTAACCAGCAGCACGACGTCTCCGATGATCGGTGTCACGCCCCGCCCGTGGGGCTCCCGCCGGTGTTGCAACAGCGGCAGGTACTCGCGCAGCCACCTTTGCCAGAAGAGGTCAGCGAGTCTCTGGCCGCGTCTCCACTTGGCCCGCAGGTGCAGGTCGTCATCGGAGAAGGTGCCCGGTTGTTGCACCAGTCCTGAGCCTCCCAACAGAAAGTGGTTGGGCGTCAGGGAACCAGGGTTGTCCGCCTCGGCGGACACATGAGTGAGGGTGCGGCTATTCACCGTATATTCCACCTCACATAATAGGGTGGTGAGCGTCTCGACGTGGGGGTGCTGCTCTGTCAGCACGGCGTATAGTGCGGTCTTTACCGTCCGCACGAGTCTCTCCCAGACGCCACCCATGAACGGGGCGCCCGGAGGGATGAAGCGCCATTTAATGGCGCGTGTGGCTGCCTCGTCGACCAATGCCTCGCGCAGCTCTCGATCGGCCCCATGGAAGTTGGTTCCATTGTCACTGCATATCTCGTCCGGACAACCCCGACGAGCGATCATCCTCCGCAGGGCCATGATTGCGGAGTCGGCGCTGAGGCTGTCGGCGAGCTCCAAATGCACAGCACGCGTCGTCAGACACGTGAAGAGGGCCACGTAGCGTTTCTCATGTCGCCGGCCCACTGTAACAGACAGGGGACCAAAGTAATCGAGGCCCGTGTAAGTGAACGGGCGTCGATGATGAGCCAGTCGATTTCGTGGGTGGTCTCCTGTCGCCGGTGTAGCAGGCAATTCTCTTCTGATGCGGCAGTGCAGGCAGCTTGTGACTACTGTCTTGACGGTGGGTCGGAGCCGAAGTATCCAGAAATGTTCCCGAACCTCGTTCACAGTCATTTCTGTGCCTCCGTGGTGAAGCTTCTCGTGGATCATCCGTATATATAGCTTCGCCAAGTGGTGGTTGCCGTCCAGTATGGCGGGCGATCGTAGGTCGGCCGCTATGTCTTCTGCCTGGTTAATTCTGGACTTAAGTCGCAGGGTGCCGGCATCGTCGAGGTAAACTGCGAGTTTGCTTAGTCTGCTGTCGCGCGGTAGCGCGTCCTTTGTCCTGATGGCCTTGATTTCTACAAAGAAGGCATCTTGCTGTGAGGCTTGCACCAGCAACAATTCCGCTGCGCGGACGTGGTGGGCCTCCAATGGTAGGAAATTCCCTCTGGTTGGAATTTTCCTCGGTTGTGGAACAATTAAATTGGCGTCCTTCCTACCCCATGTAGGATCGGATTCTCTGTTTCTTGTTGTCCTCCTATAGTGGCAGCGGGATCCTGCTCTGATCAGGGAGATCCACTGCAATACGCGAGCCACCGTTCTCACGGCTCGGTACCATGACGAGAACTTTTCTATTTGTGGGAGCGCCTGGCTGAGTGCTGTCTTGCTTCGCGTCGTAGCGTACGTACGCTCTTCCCCCGTGGCTTCCGTTATTATGGCGCATTTCGTCGCGGGCCACTCTGTCTCGGGTTTCTGCAGGAACTCTGGACCGGTGAACCATCGGTGTTGAGACCCGAAGTCAGCGGGCACCTGGCGCGTGGAGTCGTCAGCGACATTCTGTCTTGATGGCAGCCATCTCCACTCCCTGACGGATGTGCTTTCCTCGATTTCCGCGACTCGATGGGCGACGAAAGTCTTCAAGGTGCGCGGTCCCGCGCGCAGCCACGACAGGACTGTCAGCGAGTCCGTCCAGTAGTACCGCTGGTCCGGACTTCCCTGGTATTCTGCTGAGGCTGCAACTGACAATCGACTTCCCAGGAGCGCGGCTTGCAACTCCAGCCGAGGAATGGATGCGATCTTCAATGGTGCCACTCTGGCCCTCGCTGCGGCGAGGCTGACGGCTATACGGCCCTCATCGTCCGTTGTGCGCCAGTATACTGCGGCTGCGTACGCTGTTTCGCTGGCATCGACGAAGGTGTGTAACTCCCTTCGTCGAGCCCCAGTCCAGCCTACGTGACATCGTGGTATGTTTAAGGTTCTTAGCTGATGCAGGTTCTTCAGCCAAACCTTCCAATCGCCATCCAGGGGTTCCGGCAGTGGTTTATCCCACTCGACGCCCCTACGCCAGGTCTCTTGAAGAATCTTCTTCGCTTGGATTGTCACTGGTGACACGAGGTTATAACACAAAATAAACTATCAAAACGAACTATCAAAACGAACTATAAAATACGAACTATACAAGCGTGGACTGTAAATACGAACTATAAACTATACACAAGAACTATATGTTAATCTTGAATTATTTCGAACTATACCGGTGGCGTTGGGGACACAGGTGCTCGGCGAACCCATTGCTCCGAGCTCGGCCGGCTTCTTCTGTGTCCTTTGCAGTGGAGGCGTGTTCTTTGATCTGTACGGCATTTCCTCCCGCCGGTCTTGTGAGCTATGAAGTCGAATTCGATTGTTGCGACGTCGTCGCCTATTTGTTCGCCTCGCCTGATTTGCTCCCGCCGGTGGCGTGGTAACTCCCGCCGGTGGCGCGGTAACTCCCGCCGGTGCGACGGCAACGGGCGCCTCTATTGGGAGAAGGGGCGCAACTTCCTGCTGCAGCGGTGGGCGTCGAACTCGGCCTCAGTACGCGCCGCTCTGACGCCAGGCGATGGCAACGAGGTGGTGCAGCTGGCCGAGGAGAAGATCCTCGGGATGGTGTGGAAGACGGGACCAGACGTGCTGGCTTTCCACCTGAACCGGCACAAGATCCCTGAGGCCATACTCTCTGGCGCGAAGACCCCGACCAAGCGCGAAGCTCTCCGGACAGCGATGTCCATTTACGACCCGCTCGGCATCGCAACGCCTGTGACAATCCAGGCGAAGCGGATAATGCAGGAGACGTGGCGATCCGGCGTCGGATGGGACGCGAAGCTGGCACCCGCGGAGGCCGAGGCCTGGACGAAGTGGATGGTGCACGTCACGCGACTACCAGAGCTTGCAGTACGACGGTGCCACCAGAGGCTTGCCACCGCGCGCGAGACGCAGCTGCACACCTTCGTGGACGCGAGCTCCTCCGCCTACGCCGCAGCAGTGTACTGGAGGGTGATCGACGAAGACGGCGCAATCCACGTCTCGTTAGTAGCGGGCAAAGGCAGAGTCGCCCCACTCAAAGTCACCTCCATACCGCGCCTAGAGCTACAAGCCGCCGTGCTGGGATGCCGCCTAGCCGCAACCGCCCTGGAGCAGCACACTGTCGTCACTGAGCCGCGCTGTGTTTACTGGACGGACTCCCGGACGGTACTCTCCTGGCTACGCACGGGGCCGCGGGCTTACAAACCTTTCGTCGCCCATCGCGTAGCCGAGATCGCAGAGGCCACAAAAACGTGCCAGTGGCGGTGGGTACCCACGAGGCACAACGTGGCCGACGACGCTACCCGCGAGACACCGCCGGACTTCTCGTCCGCACACCGGTGGTACCACGGCCCTGACTTCCTGCGCGCGCCAGAAGAAGACTGGCCCCGGGAGGACGACGGCGCGGTACCAAACGAAGAGACCGGAGAAGAACGAGTACACGTCCTCCGGCCTACCACCCGGCTGACAGACGCCCTGCCCGCAGTGACGCGCTTCTCAAACTGGAGGAGGCTGATACGCGCTACGGCGCGCGTCCTCCAGTTTATCGACAAGTTGAGGCGCGTAGAAGTGTGCGCGGCAGCACGCCAGCGCACTAAGCGAAACACAGAGCGGGACCCCGCTTGGGCGGCGGTCGCGCCGAAGCCGACACCGCGCGCGACGGCTACACCGGGCGTACGGGCGCAACAGAGAGCTGCGCCGATGGACGCCCACTACTTACGTCGCGCACAGCAGCTCTGGGTCCGAGCGGTCCAGAGCGAGACGTTCACCGAGGACGTCACCGCACTACGAAAGGGGTCCGAAGTCGGGCCGTCTAGCCGACTAGCAGCGCTGTCGGTGTACATGGACGACGAGGGCGTGGTGCGCCTACGATCGCGGGTGGCCGCTGCGTCCGACATCACCGCGACGCAGCGCGAGCCGGCCGTCATCGACGGGGACCATCCCTGGACGCGGCTGTACATCGCGTGGGTGCACCAGCAAGCACACCACGGGGGGTTCGAGGCGACAGCGAGCGAGGTCCGCCAGCAGTACTGGGTGCTGCGCCTGCGATACGCCGTGCGCTCTACGGTGAAGCAGTGCCAGGCCTGCCGCATCCGGAAGGCGGCCCCAGCTAAGCCGTCCACGGGTAACCACCCACGAGGCCGCCTCGCTCACCATCAACGTCCGTTTACATTTACAGGGCTGGACTACTTCGGCCCTATGACAGTCACCGTCGGCCGGACGCGCCAGAAACGTTATGGCGCGCTCTTCACGTGCCTGACGACGCGAGCGGTCCACTTGGAGCTCGCCGGCAGCCTGACCGCCGACTCAGCGGTGATGGCGCTGCGACGATTCATGGGCCGCCGAGGCTGTCCCACTGAGCTGTGGTCCGACCAAGGGACCAACCTCCGAGGCGCCGACGAAGAGCTGAGCAAGGCCGCTCTCGAGGCGACACACGACGAGGCAACATCGCGCCTCGTTAACTGGCGCTACATCCCGCCGAGCGCGCCCTTCATGGGCGGCGCGTGGGAGCGCATGGTCCGGAGCGTGAAGACCGCTCTGGCCGTCACACCGACAGACGACTGAGAGCCAAGCCGCGAACTACATTTTCCAGCTGCGAGAGCTGGCGGCGGGAGATATGTTCCCGACTTGCCCCTAGCGCGGCCCGCGCAAGATGACGCGGGCCAGCCTGGGGAAGCCGCCCCTCGTAGCAACTACAGATGTACCGTTTTAGTGTGTAGATTAGTCCTAGTGTTAGCATAGAAACGTAGTCCGAACAGGTCGGAGATCGCGCCGCGAGTGACATGGTGGGGGTTTTTATATGGGGAATCGCGCGCACAACTCGAATGTAGTTAACCCGTCTCGAATAAAAAAACCCGCCGCTCGGACTACGTTAGAGCGAGATAGATAGATAGGTATGGGCAATTTGTGAATAGTGTTAAATCAGTGTAAATAATAATAATTAATCGTGTTATAGTGATATATGGACAGTGTATGGACGATAAGATTGCATGCGGCTTTAAATATATCATTATAACTTGTATTGTGTAAAATTTTGTTGTGTACCTGATAGCTGGTTACAGCCATGTATGTGTCATATATATCCAGCTGGAAACTTCGTAAGGATAGCTTGCGGCTCTGACAAGAGCCCTTTTTCATCTCTTCAGTACAAGAAGTCTGTTCGCGACAGAGTGTAGTGAAAGTGCTAAAAATCATAGTGAATTGTGTTAAAGGCGGAAAACGCCAAAGTGAAATATAGACATTAAACGGTATGCGTAGACGTAGGCCGAGGTGTACGAGTGCACTGCGTTGCACTGGAGCGGGGTAGGCACCCCGAGGCAAGCTCACACCTCGGAGTAGGTTTGCGAGAGCCTCTAGCGCGCGCACGCCGGCCAATCGCACGTCGTCTGTCTGTGACGGAGCGATAGGACCAGCGGCGCGCGGATTGTACGATTTACTAGTCTGCCCTTAGCCCAGTGCCTGGAATGCGGTACCCACGCTGCTGTGGCATAAGGCTGTAGAGTTGCAGGAATGTAATAGTTAAACGCTGAAATATTCTTGAAATACTCATCGGATTATAGGGCGCTCATCAACTTCTTTAACAACGGCAACATCCAGTACCATACGGGCCGTTTTACGCGGCATTCCCGTCGATCTCACGATCGAGGAGATCATTGGAGACCTTAAGTCCCAAGGGTTTCCAGTCCTGAACGTACACAGGATGTACGATCCGCGCAAGAACGCGCTACCCCTTGTCCTCGTGGCTCTCCAACCTTCCCAGGAGGGAAGAGCCATTTTTTCCTCCCTCCGCGCTGTGTGTGGGCTCATCATACGCAGGGTAGAGGCCCCCAATAAACGGGGTATCCCAGCCCAGTGCCATAGATGCCAGTTCTATGGCCATGCAGCTCGCAACTGCAGGGCAGATTTCAGATGCGTGAAGTGCCTCGAGCAGCACTCAACTGCCGAGTGCACACGCAATCGGGACACCGACGGTCCCCCCGCCTGTGTTCTCTGCGGAGAGTACGGGCATCCCGCGAACTATAGGGGTTGCGTCCGCGCTCCGCGGCGCACCAACCGCGCAGGCACCAGGGGAGGTGCCCCCCGCCCTCGTCCGGCCCCCCCCACCGTTGAGTCTTTCAAGCCGGCCCCCATCCCACTTATGTCGGCATGGGGGCGTGGCGCTCGTTGCCCCGCCCCAGCGTTGCCAGCAGCCGCCGTCGCATCGCCACTAATCGCGGCCTCGGCCGCACCCACTTACCCTAGGCCTGTAAGGTCGCTAGCGGCCCGGCAGGCACCAGAGTCCACAACATCGGACCTGGAGTTCTTAAAGCACGAAGTGCAACTAATTCGTCAAGCCCAGCTCGCTAGGCAAACCAATATCACTACGGTGGCGGACAAACTCCGCCAAGCGACCTCACTCTTAGAAAAAGAGGCCATTCTGGCCAAATATCCAGAGATCGTTAAAGATCTATATTAACTCAACCCCAAAATGGATAAGTTCTCCCCCCGTATTAAACCCCGCGCAATCTCACTGGCGTCCTTCAACGCCAGCGGCCTAATAAACAACGCCACCGAACTTAGGTCATTCACACACAAACAAGACATTGACCTACTACTGGTTCAGGAAACGTTCCTGAAACCTAACGTTAGGAGCCCCGCGATCCCAAACTACAACATACTCCGTAACGACCGACTACATGGTAGGCTAGGTGGTACAGCGATTTACTACCGTAAGTCGTTGCACTGCACCCCGGTAAATCCCCCCGCGACTCTCACTAATATCGAGGCGACCATCTGCCAAGTAGCAATGACAGGACACAGTACGCTGACGATAGCTTCCATATATCTCTCCCCGTCAAAATCTTTACTTCAGGAGGACCTCGAGGCGCTGTTTGCTCTTGGAGAAGCCGTAGTTCTCTTCGGCGACTTTAATAGCAGACACGCGTCTTGGGACCCTAACGGTAGGAATAACCATGGGACTCACTTATACAGACTACAAGACCAGCTAGACTACGCAGTTGTTGCCCCGTCTACCCCCACCCACTTCTCTCGTGTTAGCGTAGAACACAAACCTTCAGTTCTAGACCTCGCCGTTATCAAAGGCGTTTCCCTTAACGTGTTCTCGATCGAAACTCTCCACGAGCTAGATTCAGATCACAGACCTGTTGTAATGTGTCTGGGTGCCCCCGAGGTTCGGAGCGCGCCCCCCAGAACGATCACGGACTGGGGCCGCGTCACCGAGCTTCTGGAGCAAACAGACTCTCCAGCGCTAGCAAGCATCCCCGACCTGCTCACGACCATTGACGATGCAAACCTAGCAATCGACTCACTGACCAAGCACATCCAAAATTCAGTCATAGCTGCCACCAGAAAGGTTCACTCGGACGCCCACAGGTGGAAGCTCCCGGAAGATGTAAGGGAGCTAAAACGTCAGCGTAACGCGGCCACTCGCACCCACGATAGGTACCCCACTCTAGATAACAAAATAAAAATGCGTTCCCTCCAACGTAAATTCAAACTAGCCCTTCAGGACATGCGTGACTCCAGCTGGGATAGCCTTCTGGAGACTATCAAGCCTAGCCACCGTGCGTTCTGGGACCTCTCTCGCAAACTTAAATTAGTTAAAACAGTTCAGTCGCCCCCCTTCGTCCGCTCGGACAACTCGCTTGCCACGGACGACAACGAAAAGTCCGAGTGTCTAGCTGATAGCTTAGAAGCCCAATGCTCTCCTAGCACTAACCCTGTACCGGCTAAACATCTAGCTGAAGTAATCAGGGTCGTCTCCTCTTTCACCCCCCCCACCGCTGACGTAAGCCCGGTTACCGCGGACGAAATTAGTACCTACATTCACAAACTTAAAGCTCGTAAAGCTCCAGGGCTCGATGGCATCTCCAATCGAGCTCTCAAGTCACTTCCATTCCCCTTGGTGGCTCTTCTGGTAGAGATTTACAACCTCTGCCTAAAGAACTACCACTTCCCATCGGCTTGGAAAGAAGCCGATGTCATAGGCATCCACAAACCAGGAAAACCTACCAACAACCCTACTAGCTACCGACCCATCAGCCTCCTAAAGACGATGGGGAAGGTATTTGAGATAGCAATTCACGAACGTCTCAAAGTATTTGTTCATTCAAACAACATAATAATAAATGAACAATACGGCTTTCAGCCAGCTCACTCTTGCCCTCAGCAAGTCCACCGCCTAGTGGAATACATAGCTCCCTGTTTAGAGAAGCCCAGGACGAAGCCGTCCTGTGCCATCTTTTTTGACGTCGCCAAAGCCTTCGATAAGGTTTGGCACGACGGCCTAATTTATAAACTCAAGGCCATAGGCACCCCGGATAGACTTACTTTGCTCATCCAAAGCTACCTCTCAGAACGCACGTTTAGGTATAGGTTCAACGGCACTCGATCCACTAGTCGCCCCATCAGGGCCGGAGTTCCCCAAGGCTCCGTACTGTCACCACTTCTCTACGCCATTTATAGCAACGACATCCCGCGCCCCAAGAGAGCTCAGTTGTCCCTCTTCGCGGACGACACGGCAATCTTTTTCGGCTCTTCCAGCACCAAACTCATTCACCGCGAAATACAACACAGCATCGACAAGCTAGGCGAATGGTTCAGCAGGTGGGGGATTGAGGTGAATGTGAGTAAATCTGCAGCAATGCAATTCACTCACAGGCGCACTTTCACCCCCGACCCTGTTGAGACTTTCACCCTGTATGACAGACCTATCCCGTGGGCTCAGACAGTTAAATACCTTGGGGTAACCTTAGACCGTCGCCTCACGTTCAAAGTCCACATCACGCGCGTCCTTCGCAACGCCAAACACTACGCTAGCCGCTTATACCCCCTAATAGGACCCAAAAGTAAGCTACATATTAGGCATAAAATCACCCTCTACAAAACTTGCATTAGACCAGCATTGACATACGCAAGCCCCGTGTTCGCACACGCGGACCCAAGGTACCTGCACAAGATGCAGGTCTTGCAAAATCGCGCCTTGAGGCGAGCGACCGGCGCACCGTACTACGTCCGGAACGCAAACCTTCATGTAGACTTAAAAATTGATCCACTCTCCAAGTGGATGAAGAACGCGTCAGAGCGATTCTTCAATAGGGCCCTCAGCCACTCCAACCCGTTAATTAAAAACTCAGCGACCTACGTCATTAAGTCATTTTGGAATAGACGTAGGCCTAAATCGGTCTTGAACGATAGGGACGACCAACTAACCACGGCCATTGACAAGCTCAAGGCCATTCAATCAATAACCTCGGGACCCACCAGGGTCCCACAACAACCCAAACCCAGCCCCACAAAACACCCACCCGCGAGCACAACACACAGCTTAGCCACACCACACACCTCTAGTGTACACACCTCACCCAGACAGCAGTCACAGACACAGACACAACCGGGCATCGCTGCGACCGTGGTCGGCCACACGTGGCGACAAGTCCTCCCACAGGTAAAACCCTTCAGGTTAACAGTTATCCCCAGGGTCAGGCCCGCGCCTGCCCTCAAATCCGACGACCTAAGCCGAGGGGGTTCCCTTCAGGGACCCCCCTAGGCGTCGTATTTTGTTTCTAACTCGGCTAGCGCTTCACGCAGCCTCCGCGTCAAACGAAGTTGTTAGGCACCTCCATGGAGCAAACAACATAGGTCATACACAAAAAAAAAAAAAAAAAAAGGTGCTTAGACACAGTCGGCGTCAAGATCTCGTGGCAAGAGGACCTCCAGCGAACACCGAGAAGAGCCCCGCCGTCAAGTGGCCACCGTGTGTTCCATGTGAAACCAAACAAGAAGCGTTTTCATTTTCTTCGAGTCTTCGGAGTTCGAGCCACCTACCCGTACCCTGCGGTCTCTCGTTCCCTACTGCTGCGGAACAGGCCCTATCGCGTACAAAGTCACTGGATACCATTATGACACATCCAGGGCCCGCGACGGTCTACACCGCTACGCAGGGCGGGAGCGCTTCACGCTCAAGGGAATAAAAGAACTCAGCCTCTAGTACTAGCAGGTGGGCCATCTGTCCACCTGAAGGGTAGCCTGACGTTCCTGCACCAGGAACAGCGACCTCCGGTTTTGGCGGGAATCTCGGCCACAGACCGCGGTGCGTGTAGTACATAAAACTGCCACCAGGGGGCTCTGTCGTCGATCTTGGTTTCCGTCCCCGGCTAATGCAGTGGTGGTGGCGGTGAAGCTGGGAAACTCCTACCCCCATCCTACCCCCTGCCCGGAGGCTTGACGCAGAGGCACGGCCTCTTCGCGTCGGTATGGCATGTGGGGCCTTAGCCCCACCGGATCCTGTTTTGGCACTGAGGGTGCCAAGGCAGGTCGTTACCAACCTGCCAACGACCCTTTCCCCGTAGGGAAATCTGGTTTATGAAGGCTAACTGAATGGGAAGAATAAAAGAAGGTACGTAAGTGAGTTTGTATAAAAGAACGTATGCATTATTGGTAGTGGAGCTATTCTGTCCTATGCTACCTACCTAGGGGGTGAATGCTAGCTCTCTAGGCAGAGGACGACCGTCTGGTGGTCTTGAGTGCAGGGGGGCAAAGCCTCGCAGATGTTCGTGACGGCCATTGTCGGCGCGATAAAACATGCGCCTGGCCAGGCCGGACACGAAGTCTGCGACGCTGTCAGTATTTAAACCCCTGGAGATGGTCTCGTTTCTCACGAACCAGGGTGAGTTGGTCACCATACGGAGCGCTATATTTTGCACGGACTCAACTTTCGACCTATTGGTGGCCGATAGGAGGCCGAACCATGCTGGTGCTGCGTAGGTAAGACGTGAGCGGACGTACAGTTTATATAATCGGATTTTGATTTTTAGGGGCAGTTTAGATTTTAAAACGGGCCCGAGTTGACCTCGGGCCATCTTGGCAGATTTTACAACGTGTTGCACCATGGCCCCGCCCCTAAGCGACCTGTCTATGATGCAACCCAGGTACTTGACCGTGTCAGTCCACTCGATGTCCTGCCCACGGAGCTTGAGCGGAGTCGGCACCCGCCGGCGAGTCGTCATAATAGCGGCGGTCTTGCCGACGTTTACCGACATCCGCCACTTATCCAGCCATGGTTCGAGTTGGTCCAGCAACAACTGCATCCTCCGAGCCGCCAATTCTGGCGACTTGGAGGACGAGAAATATGCGCTGTCATCTGCGAAAAGAGCCAGCATCACCTCGTCTTCTCCGTCCGCGAGACGGCCTAAGGTAGGTATGTCATTAGTATATAGTGCGTAAAGCACAGGAGATATACAGCTCCCCTGGGGAACTCCGGCAAGAATTGGTTTTACGGGTGATTGCTTTCCCTCAACCGTCACAGAGAAGGTTCGATCGGTGAGGAAGGACGCTATTACCCTTGTTAATGGGGGAGGCAATTCGGTGCAGTTAATGAGCTTGAACAAGAAGCCGTCGTGCCACACACGATCGAAGGCTTTCTCCATATCGAGAAAGACTCCGATCGAACAACGACCCCTGTTCAGCTGGGAGGCTAAATAGTGGGAGACTCTAGTAAGTTGAAGCGTGGTGCTGTGTCCCCGCCTGAAGCCATACTGCTCGGGACGTATCTCGATGTAGGGCTCCAGGCGCGGAAGCAGCAGGCGTTCGAAATTTTTTGAAAGGTGAGATAGAAGGGTAATAGGCCTATAGCTCGCGGGCTGCCGTCGATCCTTCCCAGGCTTAGGGATGGCGATAACCCTACCATTCTTCCATATATTAGGGTAGTGCCCCGTTCGGAGGACCCCGTTGCATATCCTAGTGAATGCAACGAGGACCCTGCGAGGTAGGTGCTGTATGGCTGCGACGGAGATATCGTCCGGTCCGGGGGATTTCTTCACCTTGAGGCGAGCGACTTGTTTTCGAACCTCAGCTGGAGAGATGAAGAGATCACCCGGGCAAGTGCCCATCTCCGCGCGCAGGAACTCCTGTACTTTGCGCTCCACTTCCGCAGTAAAGCCAGGATTGACTGACGGGAACGGCCGAAACTGCTGCTCCAGGTGGTCGGCCAGTATATTAGCTCGATCCTGGGCGCCGAATCGGCGGTCCCCGCCTGCATCGTAAAGGGGGTATACTGGCCTGGGTGCACCAGTGAGACTCTTGGTTAGACGATATAGCGACGTAAGGCTCTCGTCCTCGCCTATCTTGTCCAGGAATGAGTCCCAGGAGCTGGCTTTAAATGCTGCTACCTCGTTCGAGACCTCGGACGCCACTCTGTTGAGTTCGCGCTTTGTAGCGGGACACCGTGAGTGGCACCATCGACGAGATAGCGAGCGTTTTAATCTCAATTTAGCTCTTATGCTCTCTGGGAGAGCGTTCCTGGAGTGGGTTCGGGAGGTAATAGTTTGTATGTTGGTTGCGTAGGTCTTCGCGCGGATGACGGCATCCGAGAGATGGTTAGCCGAGAGCTCCACGTCGTCGGGAGTAGATAGTTGGCCGGGGAGTCGATACTCGGAGAGAGTCGCCTGGTATGCCCCCCAGTCTACACGAATTTTGTTCCCGCGCAACGCAGTAGTAGCGGTGCCCCCGATGATTACCAACAACGGGAGGTGTTGAGTCTCCACGTCGTGGAGCACTTCCAAGTGAATCGGGGCGCTAATGGAGTAGGCTATGGCCACATCTAGCACGTCCGGAAGATGATGTGGACTGGATGGAAAGTGGGTTGGTGAATCGGGTCCGATGACGTCGTAACCCATTTGTTCAGCGTCTCCATGGAGGACCCTCCCCGCAATGTTCATGCGTCGGGAACCCCACGCGGGATGTTTCGCGTTAAGGTCTCCGACGATGAGCGTCGGCGACGGTCCTCCACTGATAAGCTTGTGGACATCGCCTACTTCCATGGTTGTCGTTGGCGGGCGATAGACCGAAAAGATTTTAATTTCTTCCCCGTCTACCAAGAGTCTCACTCCTTGCGAGCGGGTAGATATGTACGCTTCGTGGTCCAGGTCCTCGTGCACTATGTCCCTACGGATGAGGGCCGCTGTGCCTCTGTAGGGCCTACCCGCCGGCGATACCTCATCTCTACGGTACACGAGGTAGCCTGGAACACGAAGCGTCATATTCGGAGTGAGCAGCGTTTCGCCGAGCAAGATGACGTGAATGTCATGTTGACCGGCGAGCAGTGCCAGCTCCTGAACCTTACCCTGGATGCCTCCAGGGTTCCAGTATACGACCTTTAGAATGAACCTGACAGCAGCATCAGGTCGGTTGCCGCTTGAAGAGCGGTAGCGTGCAGGTCCGCTCCCGACGTGATGGCTGCCAAGAGCATCGATGCAATGGCTACCAGTCTGTTGCGCACCTCCGGTCTCTCTGTATGACCGGGAGGGACGCCACCTACCGGCCGTGTCCCTGGCTGTACCGCAGGACCTATACTAAGTCCTACTCTATTAAAGGATTTGGTCTCCGGGGCAGTGGGGGGCACCGAGGCCTTTGTAGTCGTCCGAGAAGCGGATACGGCTCTAGTGGGCCTCGCGGCAGGCTCAGGAGCCCGTGAGGCGGGCTCAGTTGTTGCTGTGCCGGGCTTGTCCCCCTCTGCCCCCGAGGCCGGTCCGCCCCTTCCCTTGCGTCGCTTCTTGTTGCGGCGCTTGGGCAGTGCGGACCCCCTGGGGGTAGGGTCGTTTGCAGGCGCCATTAAATTCGCGGATTGCGTTGGTTCCGAGTGGGCCGGAGGAGGTGGGGCTACCACCGTCCCCGGTCGCCCCGGGTCCCGCGCGGGCATGGGAGGCTGTACGGTTATGCCTCTGCGTCTAGCCTCTTTCTTAAACTCTGGGCATCTTGTGTCATTGGAGGCGTGTGGTCTGCCGCAGTTAACGCACTTGGCAGGATTTAGAGCACGATCGCAAGTTGAGGCCGGGTGGGGGCCAGCGCAACGGACACATCGGATTTCGCGATAGCAATTTGCGGACGCGTGGCCGAAGCGCTGACATCTGTGACATTGGGGGGGGCCTCCCACTCTGCGCCATTCCCTAACCTCCACCGGTAACAGGAGAAGGTCCTTAGTTGAATATAGTTTTTGAAGTGCGTTCCGGGGGAGGTGAGGGAACTGCACAAAGTGGGTCGTACGAGTACGGCCCTTCCTAGGTGGTATAGGTCTGGTATGTGTGGGGGCTACTCCCACTACCGCCTCCAACTCCTGTAGTAATGCCTCGGTTGGTATAGTATATGGTAAGCCTCTGATGGCAACTTTATGAGGTCTTTCGGTAGTTAAGCTATAGGTGTGTCCCAGCTTCACCGTCGGGTCCACCTTTGCGACCTCCGCGAAATAGGATTGGACCGCGCGATACTCTTCCGCGGAGGTCGGAAGAAACCGCATCCCTAGGTTGGAGGGTCTAGCATTGGGACGGAATCCCAAGATACCCTTGAGCCTTTGGAGGTGGATGAGAAAGTTTGGTAACTCATCCACCTCGAAAGGCGGGATTTTTACTTTTGTCCCCGCCAGGGGGGGGAGGGGCACGTTTGACCGTTCCTCTCCCCGGCCCTTATCGGCTGGACAGCCCGTGGGGTTGCGTGGGGGAGATTTTGTTATGGCCGCGTATGGAAGTGAACCAGCAGACACAGCAGTATGATGAGGTGTGGAATGGGTTGAGGGGGAAGGAGGTTGGGACTCACCGGCCGACGCCATTGAATCCGCTCCAGGGTCAACCGCTTCGTCCGGGGATGTCGCCAGGGCGAGTCTTCTGGTTTCCCGCGCGGCCTCCTCTTCCTCGTCACTGCTGCCGCGCGGGTGTTTTGGTGGTCGTCTGTCCTGGGTAAGGGGGGAGGGGATGTCCATGTAGACAGTCTCCACGCTACTGTCTCCTCCCCCTTGAGGCTGTCTCGATATTTCGTCGATGTTTATCGCTCTATAACCGGACCCGAACAACTCCCGCGCGACAACCTTTACCGTTGTCGGCAGGGAGTTGCGGCGAACGCGTCTATCCTGGGCGCGTTCAAGTTCGACGGGAGACTCCAGGATCTTCAAAATTTCTTGTGTAGAAAATGGGGCGTCTCCCGTCGGTGGTACTGCCTTCGGGGTCGAAGGCTCTGTGAGGGGGTGAGCGGCTTTCCCGGTAGTCGCAGACGAAGTCGCCCCCGCCGTCCGTGCAGGAAAAGACGTGCCCGCGACGTCCCGGGGATCGCGCATCCTCACCCTCGGGTCTCTTGACCTTTGCGGCATCGGATGGGTGATGGTGGTGGTGGTGGTCGTGGTTGTTGTCGTGGTGCTCATGGCCGCTGTCATTATCCTTGTGGTCACCTTCGGGATTGGCGGCTTTTTGTCCGCCATCGTGTGAGAAATAGAGATGTTTCCGTTTTAAAATTGTTTGGTCATTATGGGGTCGGATGGGTGTTTTTAAGAGTCAGGCAGTCCTTTGGGGTCTTTCCTCTGCGGGCGTCGGCCACTGTGAGCTGTCCCAATAATTTGGGCAGCTCCAAGCAGTGCGACGCCGCTTCGATCGGTCCGGTAGGATTTCGGATGTGTCCAGGAAGTGCCGCAGTTCTGGCCGGATCCTTGCTCCAGGGGGGTGGGGGTGATGGCTAAGTATCACCCCACGACACTAGGTTTGGACCCGGGCACGGTCCCACTAAACTTCCTAAACACAGATTTTACACTAATGAAGTTCCAATAGTCGCCAACAGATGGCGCCACTAGTAACTAATATCGCACTCACATTAAACATGCAAGTTTTGATATATAAAATTTTTGCACTTTAACTTTTCAGGCGCGACCGCGTGCAGCCGACCGGGTCGCCGAGCGTGGACCCGATGGAGAACGCGTGCACTGCCGACCGCGGTTGAAACAGAACTTCTCGCTTTTCAGGCCGATATTCCGCCTATAAGCTTGTCTCGGGGTATGCTGGATGCACGACACGTCACTACTCTAAATTTCAATCTGAGTTTCGATCTGCGACTAATTAACGATTGTTAAGATGTGCTTAATTAAGTCAATAATTATGTAATTAATACTCGAGCTACCTAGCATTACCGAACTTCATTCGACGCTGTTCCGACCGAGGAACAGCTAGGGACTACTCGCAGCCACGATCACTACGAATCGTGGCAGCAATACGCAAATTAGTAAGCGAGTAGGACCCGAATGCTAGACTCACAGTAGCTCCAGAACGTCTTTAAACGCGATAAGACATTAATATCATACATTATTGACCGTAATTAAGCACGTTCCCGTCCCCACTGTCGGGTGACAAACCTATGTAACCCTACGGTCAGACATGTTCTAGTTACAGCCGTCATAACCTAGCGTAGGACGAACATGCTCTGACCCCATACTAATAAAGTCCAGATCGATTCTACTTTTATTTCCCCTAATCCGCTTGTAACCACGCTATTACACCTGATTTTCCATTGCCTCAAACCTGTTTAGCTATAAGACACACCGGGAATAAAACCTGAATTGGGGCGAGTCTATTGTGTAACCCGGTTCGACCCGCGGACACCCCAAATGAACTCTACCGTTCAGACGTTTTATTCCCCCTTTGATTACGTCGCACGCTCAGGTAGAGGTGCGACGTAACAACACACTACGATGAGAACTTTGTCTGTCTGCCTGTAGTATCCAATCCAATCCTCCAACTACGTTCGCGGTGTAGCTATAGTTTAGTTAGGCTCTAGTTTGTATTACCTACTACTTTCACTACCTTTTACCTGTGTACATATTGTTATTTACTTATGCTCTGTGTTATAAATATATAAATTGTACATTTTACCACCAAATAAACGGCAATCAGAGTCGACAGGCCAGCCCGATACACGTCCCGGCGTTCCCCTTCCAGTGACCCGGCCGCTCACCACAGGGGGTCAAACCCAAATTCCATAAAAACGGAGCGGTTTCGGGTCACGTTCGCAGTTCAACACACATCACGGAAGGGAACATCGGGAAGCTATCGGCACCAGCGCCTACCTCGACTCTGACACGCCTCTGAAGCTCGACCTGCCTTTTGATTCAAATTCCAATTAGAATCCTCCTTCGCGTGATCTCAACCAGCACACAAGCGTCGACCACCGCACGTTTTCCTGAATCTAGGAATCGAAGACTGGCTCACAATTATATAGATCCGAAACCGAGTGTATGGGCTAGTCAACACAAATTTATCACTCGTACTCAACATGAAAGTGAATCAATAGCAACATATGCATCAGAATTAAAGAGACTGACATATAATTGTGAATTTAAATGTATCAATTGCTCGAAATCAATTTGTGATAATTTTCTTATACTTCAATTCATACGTGGAATTCGAGACAGTGAAATTCGCACAAGAATTTTACAGGAGAGAAAGACAGTTACATTTTCTGAATTAATTCAAACTGCTACAGTGATTGAAACGGCAAAATATGACAATAAATACATGGCGCCTGAGCATAGTAATATTCCACTAGATACTCGGCAACATAAAATTTCTATTACCAGAAATAAAGACAATGTACCTTCCTTTAATAATAAAACTACAATCAGAAGATATAAAGAACCGTCAATTACAATATATGATTTGAAAGGAAAATGTTATCGATGTGGTAACTCAAACCATCGAGCAGATACTTGCAGGAACATAGATGACACATGTAATAAATGTCATCGGAAAGGTCATATAGCGCGTGTATGCTTACAAGGAATTAAGCAGAACAATCAAATAGTAGATAACATTTACTATAATAATAATAATGATTATAATTACCACAATGAAGACAACACACATTTAAATTCAGACGAGGTAGATATCTGCGACATACACTATTTAAAGAGAGAGAACACCAATAAAATTATGATCAATATACATATTGAAAATAAAAAAGTACCAATGGAGTTTGACACGGGAGCAGCATTATCTTCTATGTCACTTACTAATTATAAAAAATTTAATTTACAAAATAAAATTTTAAATACTAATGTGTCAATGAGAACTTACACTGGTGAAATAATTCAACCTATTGGAGTGGTTCATGTCCAATGTAACTACAACAAGCAAATGTTCAAGGGCAAACTGTACATTATGAACAAAGATGTTGATACTATTTGTGGTAGAAGCTGGATGAAAGAAGCTAAATTTAATTTACCAGAGATTAACACATTAAAGTCAGATTATTACCCAAAACTAAGAGAAGTTTTAACCGAATTCGAATGCGTATTCAAGAAAGATTTGGGTATAATTCCAAATTATAAAGGTCATCATACACTCGAAGAAAATGTAACACCAATTTACATTAAACCACGACGAATACCTTATGCTCTAAAAGACAAAGTAGATAATGAAATTGAAAAACTTTGTCGTCAAGGAGTTATTACAAAAATTGAACAATCTGATTGGGGAACACCTGTAGTTCCTGTTGTTAAACCTGATGGTAGCATTAGATTGTGCGCAGACTACAAAATTACATTAAATAAAGTAATTAAAGATGAACAATACCCTATACCCATTATTGAAGACATATTCTCTGAAATGCATGGTGGAGAATTATTTTGTACTTTAGACATAAGTCAAGCCTATTTACATATGATGATGGATGATGAGAGTGCACTTATGCAAACTTTAAGTACACACAAAGGCACTTACCGTGTGAATAGATTAATGTTCGGGATTAAAACTGCCCCAAATTTATGGCAAAAGTTCATGGATAAGTTATTACAAGATATTGAAGGTGTAAAATGTTTTTTTGATGACATTGTAATACAGGGAACAAATGAAGAACAATTACTTACTAGACTGAGAAAAGTTCTACAAAAATTAAAGGACAACAATTTAAGATTAAATAAGAACAAATGCTCTTTCTTTCAGAAAAGCATTGACTATCTGGGGCATACAATTGACAGGGAGGGACTACATAAAAATAGAAATAAAATTATTGCAATTATTGATACACAGAGACCTAAAACTATAAATGAATTGCGTACTTTTCTAGGCATGGCCAATTATTACAATAAATTCATACCAAATCTTTCTACTATTTGCAGCCCATTAAATGACTTATTGAAAAGATGTACTGAATATACATGGTCAGATAAATGTGAAGAAAGTTTCAAAAGAATAAAAAAAGAGATTTTAAGTGAACAAGTTTTAGTACATTTTGACCCAAATAAGCCCATAGTTTTAGCTACAGATGCGTCTCCCACTGGATTGGGTGCTGTACTTTCACATAGAATGGCAGACGGTACTGATAAACCTATTGCATTTGCTTCAAGAACACTTACAAAAAGTGAGAAACAATACAGTCAAATTGATAAAGAAGCTACTAGCATATATTGGAGCCTTAAAAAGTTTTTTCATTATTGTTATGGCCGTAAATTTATACTTGTTACTGATCATAAGCCACTAACTACAATATTTCACCCACACAAAACTCTTCCAGCAATGAGTACTATGAGACTATTTCATTATGCACATTTTTTGTCTGGGTTTGATTACTCTATAGAATATCGAAGATCATCAGAAAATTTTAATGCTGATTATTTGTCCAGATTCCCAGTAGAACAAGCTCAAGAGAATATAATAGATCAACATAATATATTTCAATTAAAACAAATACATACTCTATCAATTACTCAAGAAAATATTGCTAGAGAAACTTTACATGATACACATTACAAGACTCTTTTAGACGCTTTACAGACTGGCATGAGTGTTAAATACTATGGATATAATGATAATGAGTTGACTTTACAAGATGGATGTATATTAAAAGGTACCAGGATTATGGTACCAGCCACATTACGTAAATATGTTTTACAAGAACTACACGAGGGTCATTTAGGTATACTAAAGATGAAGCTTTTAGCTCGCAGTTATGTTTATTGGAAAAATATTGATAAAGACATAGAAAACCTTGTAAATTCATGTAGGGCATGCAGACTTCAACAAAATGAACCACCTAAGGTAGCACTACACCCGTGGGAGGAACCAACAGGTCCATGGCAGAGGATTCATATTGACTTTGCAGGTCCTATTGATGGTCATTTCTTATTCATTATTGTTGATGCTTTGACCAAATGGGTGGAAATATTTTCTACCAAAACGACTACAAGCACTTGGTGTATTACAAAATTACGAGAAATATTTTCTATTTTTGGACTGCCATACATTCTGGTTTCTGACAATGGCAGACAGTTTGTTTCAAGTGAATTTGAAACTTTCTTAAAAGAGAACGGTATTTTACATAAGACATCTGCACCCTACCATCCTGCTACAAACGGCCAGGCAGAGAGATTTGTACAAACAGTGAAGAAGTCATTGAATAGAATGAAAAATGAAAATGGGAGTTTACATGACAAGTTGATGATTTTTAAAATTATTTTGCGAAGGACTCCAAATTCAACTGGTCAAAGTGCTTATGAGCAATGTTTGGAAGAAATATACGAACTAAATTAGATGTTATGTTAAGGGTGAAAAAACGTAGAAATTCAATCAAGCTAGAATCTGACATTCCCAAAAAGAAGAAATTCCGTGTCGGACAACGTGTACAGGTGCGTAACTATGCAGTCAAAAATGTTAAGTGGGAATTTGGCACGGTCAAGAAGATACTGGGTTTGCTGCACTATGAAGTTTTAACCGACTCTGGTCTAATATGGAAAAGACACGTAGATCAAATGATTAGTACATCAATTACGGCGGAGGACTGATATATACGGGCTCTGGCTGTACGAGACGAATATTCATGACCTGCGAGTTGTCCCGACGACAGCATTATTATTATGGTAGATTGTCACAACAGCTGATTACAGCATGGAATAAAAGAATATATATAATTGATAATTGTATATTTATTAGAAGTCGATTGTCAGTTGCAGCCTCAGCAGAATACCAGGGAAGTCCGGACCAGCGGTACTACTGGACGGACTCGCTGACAGTCCTGTCGTGGCTGCGCGCGGGACCGCGCACCTTGAAGACTTTCGTCGCCCATCGAGTCGCGGAAATTGAGGAAAGCACATCCGTCAGGGAGTAGAGATGGCTGCCATCAAGACAGAATGTCGCTGACGACTCCACGCGCCAGGTGCCCGCTGACTTCGGGTCTCAACACCGGTGGTTCACCGGTCCAGAGTTCCTGCGAAACCCGAGACAGAGTGGCCCGCGACGAAATGCGCCATAATAACGGAAGCCACGGGGGAAGAGCGTACGTACGCTACGACGCGAAGCAAGACAGCACTCAGCCAGGCGCTCCCACAAATAGAGAAGTTTTCATCATGGTACCGGGCCGTGAGAACGGTGGCTCGCGTATTGCAGTGGATCTCCCTGATCAGAGCAGGATCCCGCTGCCACTATAGGAGGACAACAAGAAACAGAGAATCCGATCCTACATGGGGTAGGAAGGACGCCAATTTAATTGTTCCACAACCGAGGAAAATTCCAACCAGAGGGAATTTCCTACCATTGGAGGCCCACCACGTCCGCGCAGCGGAATTGTTGCTGGTGCAAGCCTCACAGCAAGATGCCTTCTTTGTAGAAATCAAGGCCATCAAGACAAAGGACGCGCTGCCGCGCGACAGCAGACTAAGCAAACTCGCAGTTTACCTCGACGATGCCGGCACCCTGCGACTTAAGTCCAGAATTAACCAGGCAGAAGACATAGCGGCCGACCTACGATCGCCCGCCATACTGGACGGCAACCACCACTTGGCGAAGCTATATATACGGATGATCCACGAGAAGCTTCACCACGGAGGCACAGAAATGACTGTGAACGAGGTTCGGGAACATTTCTGGATACTTCGGCTCCGACCCACCGTCAAGACCGTAGTCACAAGCTGCCTGCACTGCCGCATCAGAAGAGAATTGCCTGCTACGCTGGCGACAGGAGACCACCCACGAAATCGACTGGCTCATCATCGACGCCCGTTCACTTATACGGGCCTCGACTATTTTGGTCCCTTGTCGGTTACGGTGGGACGGCGACATGAGAAACGCTACGTGGCCCTCTTCACGTGTCTGACGACGCGTGCTGTGCATTTGGAGCTCGCCGACAGCCTCAGCGCCGACTCCGCAATCATGGCCCTGCGGAGGATGATCGCTCGTCGGGGTTGTCCGGACGAGATATGCAGTGACAATGGAACCAACTTCCATGGGGCCGATCGAGAGCTGAGCGAGGCATTGGTCGACGAGGCAGCCACACGCGCCATTAAATGGCGCTTCATCCCTCCGGGCGCCCCGTTCATGGGTGGCGTCTGGGAGAGACTCGTGCGGACGGTAAAGACCGCACTATACGCCGTGCTGACAGAGCAGCACCCCCACGTCGAGACGCTCACCACCCTATTATGTGAGGTGGAATATACGGTGAATAGCCGCCCCCTCACTCATGTGTCCGCCGATACCTTTTACCAATACCTTTTTTTTCTTTTAAAAACTCTAAATGTTTCTTTTTTTTACTTTTTTGCTTACTCTTAAAATAAATGTTTTTAATCATGAGATGTTTAAGCGGGTAAAATGGGACATTTCAAGTGAAGAAAAAAATAAATATATTCCTTTAAAGTTGACGTGAGATTTTCTATTATACCACCCCCCTCCGTTTAAGTGAGATATGATGAGATTTTACTGGACCCCTCCCCCCCCATTTTGAGCTCACGTAATTAATGGATATCCCCTAAGTTGCTACAGTGATGTCTGACTAAAATATTCACAGACTTAGCTTTCCGCACCGGCTTCGCGTGGGCGGGCAATTTTAATTGATAAAACATAAACCGAAATGCTATGTCTAAAGTTTAGACATTGATTGTTTGCTAAACACACACTATGATGCCTGAAAGTTTCATCAAAATCCGTTTCGGAGCCTATTTTAGAATTCTGATATCACAGCGCAGACACTTCAACCTTATAGATTAAATTGTTTGTAATAAAAAATGAAAAAACTACTGAACTGATTCTAAAAAATATTTATATATTTTATATAAATTAAATAAACACAAAAACTAATAAACGGCGCAAATATAGTTCAAAAATAGAAAACTGGGCAGCGAGGTCTGCAGAGCACATGTTATAAGTACCTACTTATTGGCACTTGACTTTGTTCCGTTTGGTGTAGAAACTCTAGTTCTGTGAGGTTCAAATGTAAAAAAAATGTCCCCACTATACTGATCATCTCCTCTGGTGACAGGAGGGCTGGCTCTTTCCTCGCTAACTAATCAGCATCGCAATCCAGCGAGGAAATGCAGCCAGTATTCTTGCCACAATTATTAAATTTTTAGATTTAATTTTAAGGTTTTTTATATAGTTGTGTTATTTTGAATATTATAAAGAGGTACTCTGAAACTACTAGTCCTTATCTAAAAATTCTTTCACGAATAGAAAGATACGATATCCCTGAGTAATATATAGGCTATATTTTATTTTGTTAGAAAATATCCACGGGCGAAGCTGGGGCGGAAAGCTAGTATTAGTAGGTAGTTATATGTGCCAGCGCCACAATCACTTTTATACTAACTTAACTAAACTTTTTTTTTCAGGTAGGAGAGGAACGGAGCGCTGGCTACGATGATACGTTTCGAGACAAACGTTTTCCCGGAACGAAATCTACTCAGTTTTAGGCTTAGTTACTACTAGCAAAGTCAAATGTTGAGGTTCAATAGATCATAAAAGTTATTTGCTTTGTGTAAATTCAAATTTAAATAACAAACATTGTTGTAGCAGAAAAAAATAAATAAATTGTGTTTTAAATTTACTAAAGTATGTTATAGGTTCTTATAAATAAATTTCAGGATTGTCTACAGAACTTGGTACCCATTTAGATATCAAATCTTTTGTCGCGGAAGCCGACAACCACACCATAAATTATCATAATATTGAACTTGGCTCCCATTTTCACATTTATGTTTTTGGTGGGATATATATTACTTACAATATTTGTAACTATTAGAAATAGAGAAATGATGTTCAAAGTCAAACACTTGCATAAGTACCTCAAAATCATTTCTTGTACAGTTGGCTAGTTCAGTTGACCGGACAGCGGGTAAAAAAATTTAAGAGTGTTACAGTTGACTGGATCATTTCTTTCTCGGAAACGATTTGGACGAAATTTTGTATTTAGATAAAGTTTTACCTTCCAAGATTATCTAGATAGGTGTAAAACTCGGTCGTCTAACACTAATATTATAAAGACTTAAAGTTTGGATGTAGGGGGTACTGGTCCGATTCTGAAAATTCTTTCACTAATAGGAAGCTACAATTCCATGGGCGACGGGGAGCTAGTTTTAAATAAAACAACATAAATATATACATAGAAATAAATTTATTGAATCAGCTTGTGTAGTTGTGTCACCACAGCATTAATCCATAAAGCAGCTGCGCGGGCGCCGGCGTCCTCTTCCCGGGCGTAATCTCCAGATACATACGAGGCGCGTCCAGCCCTGTACATAAGTTACTCTATCAAAATTATTTTCTCTCTATCTATCTATCATCACGCCTTTTATCCCAAAAAGAGTGGTAGAACTGGTAGGCAGAATCGAATGCGATTTACTTTTCTATTCTTTATTTTTTCCTATGAGCTGTGTTACTAAAATAGTTTTATTTAAACACCATTTCTCTATCTCTAATAGTATAGGTCGACCTCTAGGACCCATCATCAGGTCTTCCAAGTCACAAGATTTTCAATTTATTGTTAACATACAAACAAACATATACTACCTACACATAATCCTATAACTTGACCAGTAAAAATATCTAAAGTTGCCCGCGACTTCGTACGCGTTGCATTAAAGTTTTCCCTTAATTTTATTTTTGAACCCCCGTAATTGCCCCGGAGTATGAAGTTTGATTTTACATATAAACTTTTATACCCAATTTCACCCCCATAATTCGTAATTATGTATTATATTGTAGAATCGCATTTTGTAAGTTAAGCAACCTACTGTCTACGTTACTCTATCACTTAAGTTGTTCAATAAAAAAAATATTATGTAACTCTAAATTCACGGGCACAATGCCCGGTCCTTTTTAAGGCTTGCATGGGGACAAATTAGGCCCAACACGTAGAGGCACTTTAAAGTGTTGTGACTTGCACCCATCGGGACCTATCTCTGAAATAGTCTGAATGCATCAGAGACAATGCACTCACAGACGGTGCCTGTCAGGTGCCTGGACTATTGCTAAGATAAAATTAATTTAAAAATGGGCTATTTATTGATTGAGACTACCGCGGTCACCTGCCGGTATCATTCATCTCATGAAACGTAAAATTGGCAGGTGGTGACTCGCCGTTTACATTTAGGCCTCCTAAAACATCCACCGATGTTAGGGGTAGGGATAGGGTACATTTTATTTTGTTCGTAAATATCCACGGGCGAAGCCGGGGGCGGAATGCTAGTTGCATTACAAATATAAAAAATTTGGAGTATAAATAGTTTATGTCCTGGAACATAGACTACTTTTTATCCTGAAAAAGTGATGGGGGAAGGTCTTGAAACTCGGAACTTGGAACCTACAGCCACGGTTTTATATATTTTCTTTGTTATATGTACCTATATTGTATATCAACGACGGTAAAATCGCGGGTAAAAGCTAGTTGTTCATTGCTATGTTGGGTAAGTCCCCTTTAGCAGCAATGGTTCTCTTTGCGATAATACTATATATCTATAAAAAATGTAAAAGAGAGAGCTGGGTACCCTGGGACCGATAACACGGTTTCGGGAGCTGTAAGGCAACCCGTGAAATAATTGTAGGTAGGTACATACTTAGCAGTCATACTTGAAGTAGCCTTCGCACCTTCTTCGGCCGCAACCGATATCTTATCTAATATTGTTTTCAATCCAAGCTTGCCTATATTTTTTTTAAATGCTAATGATGCCGGATACAATGTGTCCACCTGAAAAATGTAAAAATACTTTTTGAAATGCGAAAGCAAACATAGTATCTTACGGAACCCTAACTTTAATTTAATTTTAATTTTAATTTTTGACGTGCATTTTAGAATGTAGGTAAGTTTAGCCATAATATACTTTAGGAACTATAATACAATAAGATTATAAGTGATTATTTAACACGCTATGTAAGTCCATTATTGCCTGAAATACAGGAGCAACCTAGTTCAGGCATTTGTATGATTTTTTATCTAAGTTTATTATTATGGTCTATGCGTTATGCTATCACTTAAAATTTACAATAAAGATTTAATTTATTAATTATTTATTTAATAAAAAAAGATTTAAATAGTAGCTATTGTGACGTGAATTCACTAAGGGACCGCTAGATGTCGCTGAATAATTTAATACAGTTGTGTTGTAAAAATTGCTTCGCGTCTGTCGTGCGTCCACTCCACCCACACATACAGATAAACGTGCGTGACGTTTTATAAAATGTAGTGATTACTCACCATTGTTCTGTCACCAGCGTCTGCGCCTCCATACCTAGTGATTGCGTTTACTGCACTTTCAAAGGCGGTTGCCCAAGCATTGTTGTTTCCTACTCTCTCCCTAAAATAATATAAATAGGGAATTAGAGAACCATCTTGTTATTTATAAGACTTCACGATCCCAAACAAGTTTGTTATTCATTATGAGGGTTAAGGACTACAGTTTGTGAGTTTTTTTATATGCCCACCTGCATGGACTGCATGTGTTTGTGTGCGTAAATAATGTATTTTCTGTCATTAGAGTCGGGCTTGACTAACCAATTTTGGTCCCCAGTATGATAAAGGTTTAATTTCAAAATAAAACACATCGCGCGCTGATTTTAATAGCACTTTTTAAAAATATTTAAAAAATAATACAAAAATAGGTAGGTACTGTAATTTTAACGCTTAAGTTCTAAAGAAGATGTTCTATTACAATAAATAATTATCATTTAAAATGAAGTGAGATTTATAAAGAAAATAATTTTTTTATGGGCTATAATTTTTACTTTATTTTTAATATGATTGTGATTTTAATTTCTGAAGAAAAGAACCAAAATAATTAATATATTTATTGATAACTATTTTATAAATACAAAAATATCACACTAGCTACAATCTTTTCTTTCTTCACGGGTTGCCTTACAGCTCCCGAAACCGTGTTATGGTTCCAGGGTACCCACCGGAATACCACGTCGCCGTCGTTTAGAAGATGGTATTTGTGAGGCTATACCTAACGAGTGGCAAGTTCTGTTGAGACTGTGGTTTGTCGGATTATGTACTATCGCGGTCAAGGGAGCATACCCACTTAAAAGAAAATATCCTTTAACAGTTAGTTTATTTCTATCTCTTTCTTTCAATTAAAAAAACCATTCGTACATGGTCGTAGGAATCGAACCCGCGACTTTTCAGTTGCGAGCCGGCGTCATACCCACTCAACCACCGACGCCCCTTTTCTTTAATTTCCCTTTTTATACTTAGAATATTGTAAAATATAAAATTATGTAAGTACTTAGCAAAAGTTTGAGAAGCAGTGGATAGTCCCAAGCTGTAAATGCCTCCCGAAGTACCTCCCATGTCCATTTCAGCTATTTCAGACAGATCCCACAAGACTGTCGAGGGATATTCAAATGAATTGTTTTGTATATATTTTTGTGCAGCTGAAAAAATATTTAAAAAAAAGTTAGATAATACGAAATTTCTTGGCTTCACACTAGATAGAATTGAACTTTCCAGACGTGCGACCTTTTTAAAAACATTTTCAATAAATCATTTTGTTTTCGTACTGAAATGTAAAGAATTTTTTTTTTCAAATTTATTCCCTTCCTCGATGACCTGATTCAATCAATAGAGGAAAGATTCAGAGTGGCCGAAGAAAATTTAAAAGCTTGTGTTTGTTATTGCCAGATACATGCTCTTCTACGTTGTTTGACGATGTTAAACCTGCCTTTGAGCTCTACAGGGAAGATTTGTCTCAATACAGCAGTGATCTTTGGAATGCAGAGTGGAGATTGTGGCAGCAAAAATGGCAGAGAGTGCCCGAAACGGAAAAACCGAAAACGGCCATACTGAGTTTGCCGCATACTGCCCGGTTCCCTGCGGTTTAAATTTTAGCAGTCATTCCGGTGTCAACCTCATTAGACCAGTGCCAAAGCGCTTTTGAGTCTAAAAATCTGAAAAATTCTTAGCAGTATAGTGATGGCGGGAAAATTTAGGATAAATTTTTATTCTACAACTTTTATTCGATCAATTTTTTGACATAACCTAAAAAAATGGAGAAAATCGCTATAAACCAGAACAGAATTTTGATTTTTTAAATTTTCAGGACGACTTTTTATTCGTTGAGACCCCTACTTTAAGATGGTGTTAGTTATATGGTTACAATGGAAAAACATCGATAAAAATCCAATTTTATAATATCGATTTTTCCCTAAACTTTACTTATTCTTTATCTTTCTGATGTTCTGAAAGTCATGCAAAACTTGATATTTAATGTTATTTAATATATAAGGGAATTTTATGTAACAGTTTCAAGATCGGACTGTTGAAAAAATTTGTTTAAACAGCTAATTTTTTATTTATTCATTTTTTCCTCGATTTCTTGGATATTATAAAATTTTATTTTTATCGATGTTTTTCCATTGTACCCATATAACTTTTTTAGACAATCTTAAAGTAGAGGTCTCAACGAATAAAAAGCCGTCCTGAAAATTTAAAAGTCCAAAAGTTTGTTCGTCAACTTTTTTGATTGAAAATTGGGTCTTTTTTTTCAATTAAATTCGTAGAAAAAAAATTTTAATGGCTTGATTAAAATTAAAAATTGCAGCTTATTTAAAACATAAAAATGTACATTTTCGTCAAAATCGGATAATTTTTGTGAATGATAAAAATAAAAAATGAAAATTCCGGTATTTAGCGATTTTCTCCTTTAGGTTATGTCAAAAAATCGTTCGAATAAAAGTTGTAGATTTTTTAAGTTCCAACAACTTTACATTTAACTTTTTTCGATAGGAGGTCGACTTTTCCCAGAAATCGTGAAAAACCGCGTTTCACCTCTAAAAACACAATATCGCACCCCCACCAGGAATACAGGCGTGTTCATACGGGTTCACCAATATAGAAATGGCTACATACAACAATCCAGCGACCATGAATACGAATTCCGGTCATCTGTAGCAAAAACGCAAACAAAGACAACAAAGACTAGGTAGTTTTAGCAGAAGGATCACAGCCCCCCCCCCCCCCCCCCCCCGAAAAATCCTGGTTACGGACCTGATATATCCCATATCTTAATGTGGCCAATACAATTACTTATTCACTGAAAATTCATTTAGCTGTTACGCTGTTTTTTTTCAGGACAATGATTGGGTGGGACAGTCAGACAAACAGACAAAAAGTCTAAAAAATATGTATATTATTTTAATATCACTGCTCGCCTGATTCTTGAGCATTTTTTTCTCTCTTCACGGGATATTTTTTATATATTTATGTACGGAGTCAGAAAGTTTCATACCTATACCGATAGACACACAGTCGAAATTTATTTGTAGGTAGAACCATGTTATAGGAATACACATGGATATATAAGAAGAAAAGTGAACGAAGGGAATAAAAGTTGAAATAATATAATAATTTGCCTTTTAAAAAAATGTGTACCGACTTCAAAAATTTTGCACTGAAAAAAGTGTGCTTTCCGAAAGCAAATGCACAAGCACTATAAAACAAAAAACCTAAATCGCTTCAAGTGTGCCTATAAAATTTAAAGAGTTATCGATTTCATCAGGATCCCATCATCAGATTCTGACCTGATGATCACCTGGAAAGTATACCCTTTCTAACAAAACAACAATTTTCCCAATCGGTCTAGGCAATTCAAGCAATCGGGGAACATACCTACATAAAAAAAAAGATTCCGACGAATTGAGAACCTCCTTTTTTTTAAATCGGTTAAAAATAAAATTAAATCTAAACATTGAAAATAACGAAATAAACCAAATCCGCGTGGAATAGTGGCAAGAATATTGGCCTTTTTTTATTTTTTTTATTTTGATACCTACTTGCACAAAGATCCGGCCGACGCCGTGTTCCCAACATAGCATACATAATACAACCAATCAATTTTCTACATTTATGTTCATATTGCTCATTTTCACATTTTCTAACAAACTATTATTTGATCCCACCAATATATCATCTACATAAATCAATACATAAAGTTTCATAGAATCATTGCGTACTGATAATGGTCTAGAATTTACTAACAGAGAATCATTCTTAGAAAGTCATGGAATATGTTATGAAAAGTCTGTAATATATACGTCTCAACAAAACGGACGTGCGGAACGAGAAATGCGAACTCTGATGGAGTCTGCCAGAACATTATTACATAGTGAAAAACTTGAAAAAAAAGACTCTGAGAGAGAGAGTCTGGACGAGTCTGTGGTCGGATTCGGTGGACCGTACGGCCATGCGCCGGGAATTAGACAAATGTGTGGTCAGTAGACTCTGCGATTTCCGCGGCAGCTCCCGATTTCATTATTGTTTCCCTGAGCTTTTGAGATGAGAATTAGGAATTACCTTGAGCAAAATTTTTCAAAGTTATACCACAATCTCCGTCACCACAACCAGAGTCTAGGCGGTTAAGTAGCTCCTCGTTCTCCATCAATATCACTGCAACAGCCCCTAAACAACTTCGAAAAACATCTTGTTCTTCCAAAGATAATTTTGGACCCTGGCCAGTCTGAAAATTCAAATAATGAATGGGTTAGGTTAGCTGCGCTCTAGGCGAAAATATAATACAATACTTTGATACTTATATTATATGCTTGATTCATGTATAGACGAGGAAAATTCCTTGCTACTTCCATACTAAATACTATAAATGTGATAGTAACTGTCTCTTACGCTTTCACGGCTAAACAACTGAACCGATTTTGATGACATTTGATACGGAAAAAGAATGAACCCTAGGGAAGAACATCTACTTTTTTGTAAATCCACCCCTCTAAGGGATGCCCCCTTATAATAGGGGATGAAAGTTAGTAACGCACGTCCGGGGTACGGGATGCACACCCATACCATACCATTGCTATAATTAGAAGATGGATAAGAAAGTTCGGAGACTCCTTTTAAATATGTCGTGCGGTTAAGTGGAATTAGTTTTCTCAGGAACATACAACTTTAGGTCCTTTAACCGAAACTTGAAAAAGCATGTAGCCATCATGCAGCAAAGGTTGTCCTCACCAATAGACTCACCACTTATTTCCTTTATTATAATTACACACGCAGCGGTAGTCATTTGCTCGCATCTCATAAAACGTCACCTGATTTTGATAAATTTACTAGTCATAAAAGTACAAGGAAGAATAATACAAATTTTGAACATTCAACATAAAAAAAATTACATGATAATGTAATCGTGAGCTGAGGCATTAGTATGGCCATGGGCGCGAATGCCTACATTGCGATACGACACTGGTTGTAAGGAATAAAAGAAGACTCTTAAGATTGCCTGCACTTACCTCTCGCCTAGAACTGATTCTTTTTACTATTTCTTCATCGTCACCTATATTATTTTCATCATTGTTTAATACTGATAATTGAGTGCCTGGCCATGCATAAGCGTCGGTAGGAGCGTCAAGTAGTCTCAGCCAATGTTCACCATCCACCTTGTTTAAATGAAACACGCATATCTGATATCCATGCATTTCTAGAGATGTCTTCAGATGGCCAGAGTAGATTCGCTCAACTTTGATGTTCTTCTTACCTGAAATTTTATTGTTCTTTATTTTAGTGTCCATGGAGAAAATTTTGTAAGGAAAAATATGTGAATACAAACTACAGGTATCCCGTGTCACAATGCCATAACATAGAAAAAACCCTCGCTCACCTTCGTTTAGAATGTTACCATTAGGGATGTGGCCACACTCACGATTGTCGATCAATGGTAAATGTTATAGAAACATGTGACACCTTCCGTAACAATGAGCAGAAAACCACCCACACTCTCGAAGTTTGAAAATGGCGTTTATATTTAGTACCTATACCTATATAAATAAGTATAGTTGAGTCCACTTAGCCGTAAAAATATGAAATTGTTAATTATATTTCTTGGTAGAAAATCTTTTTTGTTTATGTAATCACAATTGAACATTGTTTTCGGTTCCTTAGACAGGGAAAAGAAAGAAATGTACTTAGCTGTAACATATTTTTATTTTATTTTATTTTATAGTAGCTATATTAGTTTTCTATTTTTGTGTTTTATATATTTTTTAAATAGTGTAGGTATAATAAGTGAATTTATATTTCGCCTGGGACGAGGGCCCGGCCTGGGATGGTCGGGCCTGTCTCTTGGGCGGAGGTGAGTCCGCGCCGGTCGGCTGAGTGGAGGGGATGTAACTGTCACTTCCAAACCTTTGGGAAGTGACAGTTGGTAAGAGAGGCATTGTAAATAGCTACGAGTAGGTGGATAAGAGGTGGGGGAAGCACTTGAGTATTTTGGCTTTGATTCGGACGATTAAGCGGGGGTGAGGAAGACGGTTGGTCGGTCTTGAGTGCTCTCGCCAGCGGCCAGTATGCAACGTGACTGGGTTTCAATTCGGACATGAGTTTCGCCCAGCTTTCGTTTCTCACCTCCACCAAGCGACAACCGAACTTACGGTTCAGGTGGCGCAGGCGCAGGCGATTAACTTCCGTTGGATACCGGACGTAGGCGCGCATAGCGGCTCTCTTTTCCCTCAGCAACTCCCTCGCGTCACGCCTTGACGACTTCCTGGAGGTGGTCAGTGAGGGCGTCGATTGCCGTGTCTGTGTCGGTCTTTGTATTGATTTGATCGGGGATTGAAGCTAGTGTAGGAACGTCAATGTTATCGAGAGACGAGGCCACTCGGTTCCAATCCACGATGGATTTGGTTCCGGGTACCCTCGGCGTCTCTTGACCTAGGCTGATAAGAACAGGACGGTGGTCTGAGTTGAGTTCGTGAAGCGTCTCAATTGATGACAGTCTCAGAGCCACATCCCTTATCAGCATAATGTCCAAGATGTCGGGTCTGTAATTTGAGTTGGTTGGGTAGTGAGTGGGCGATAGCGGGGCTATAATGTAGACGTCGAGTTCGTTGGTGAATTTTCTTAGGAGATTACCGTTGGGGTTGTTGTAGTTGCAGTTCCAGAGTTGATGCTTGCAATTAAGGTCCCCGAGTATAACTACAGATTCCCCAAGTGCAAGCAGCGCTTTCAGGTCGCTGCGAAGGAGTGGGGACTTCGGCGGTAGGTACGCGGACATGATGGTAAGAGTACAGTGGCCTGTCATGGCCAGCCTGCACGCCGAGGCCTCGAGGTTGGTGAGTGGTGGGGGATTTATGGATGAGCAGTGAAGGGAGCGTCTGAAAAAGATGGCGGTACCTCCACGTCCGTCTTGCCTGTCGATACGTATGAGGGAGAAACCGGGGATGTTAGGACCTCTTTGGCGTTTTGGGTTTAATAGGGTTTCTTGGAGGCATAAAATGTCTACCGAGAAGTCTTTGACAAAGGATCGGAGTTCAAATAGGTTATTTCCTAACCCGTTGGCGTTGAAGCTGAGCTGAAGTCGTCGGAGGAGGGGTAAGAATTTTGATGGCCTGCTGTGCTTTATCGAGCGAGGCAGGTGTAGGATATTCTCCTACTGCTTTTTTTTGTCATTTTTTTGTGTATGACCTGAGTTGTTTGCTCCATGAAGGTGCCTAACAACTTCGTTTGACGCGGAGGCTGCGTGAAGCGCTAGCCGAGTTAGAAACTAAATACGACGCTAGGGGGGGTCCCTGAAGGGAACCCCCTCGGCTTAGGTCGTCGGATTTGAGGGCAGGCGCGGGCGTGACCCTGGGGATAACTGTTAACCTGAAGGGTTTTACCTGCGGGAGGACTTATCGCCACGGTCGCAGCGATGCCCGGTTGTTTCTGTGTCTGTGACTGCTGTCTGGGTGAGGTATGTACACTAGAGGTGTGTGATGTGGCTAAGCTATGTGTTGTGCTCGCGGGTGGGTGTTTTGTGGGGCTGGGTTTGGGTTTTTGCCTGGTGGGTCCCGAGGTTATTGATTGGATGGCCTTGAGCTTGTCAATGGCCGTGGTTAGCTCGTCGTCCCTATCGTTCAAGACCGATTTAGGCCTACGTCTTTTACAAAATGACTTAATGACGTAGGTCGCTGACTTTTTGATTACCGGGTTGGAGTGGCTGAGGGCCCTATTGAAGAATCGCTCTGACGCGTTCTTCATCCACTTGGAGAGTGGATCAATTTTTAAGTCTACATGGAGGTTTGCGTTCCGGACGTAGTGCGGTGCGTCGGTCGCTCGCCTCAAAGCGCGATATTGCAAGACCTGCATCTTGTGTAGGTACTTTGGGACCGCGTGTGCGAACACGGGGCTTGCGTATGTCATTGCCGGTCGAATGCAAGTTTTGTAAAGGGTGATTTTATGTCTAATATGTAATTTGCTTTTAGGTCCTATTAGGGGATATAAACGGCTAGCGTAGTGTTTGGCGTTGCGAAGGTCGCGCGTGATGTGAGGCTTGAATGTGAGGCGACTGTCTAACGTTACCCAAGGTATTTAACCGTCTGAGGCCACGGGATTGGTCTGTCGTACAGGGTGTGAATGTCTCAACAGGGTCGGGGGTGAATGTGCGCCTGTGAGTGAATTGCATTGCTGCAGATTTACTCACTCCCCCACCTGTTGAACCATCCACCTAGCTTGTCGATGCTGTGGTTGGATCTCTCGGTGTATAAGTTTAGTGCTGGAGGAGCCGAAAAAGATTGCCGTGTCGTCCGCGAAGAGGGACAACTGAGCTCTCTAGGGGCGCGGGATGTCATTACTGTAAATAGCGTAGAGAAGTGGTGACAGTACGGAGCCTTGGGGAACTCCGGCCCTGCTGGGGCGACTAGTGGACCGCGTGCCGTTGAACCTATACCTAAACGTGCGTTCTGAGAGGTAACTTTGGATGAGTAATGTAAGTCTATCAGGGGTGCCTATGCCCTTGAGTTTTCAACTAGGCGGTGGACTTGCTGAGGGCATGAGTGAGCTGGCTGAAAGCCGTATTGTTCATTTATTATTATGTTGTTTGAATGAACAAATACTTTGAGTTCCTACTGCTACAGAGACGACTTACATCGTTCCATTTCGATTTGTTCCTAAGAAACACGGGGGGCGGGTGCACGGTTTGACAGCGGGAGGGGCGGGCGTCGCGGTGGGGGAAGCGTTTCCGTGTGTAAATTGGCAGAAAATATTTTTTATACAACCGAGAGCCAACAAATGCTGTTCACTCATTTTCGGCCAGCTGGTAGGAGAGGTTTTTTTAAATTCTTTTTTCTAAATCGGCTCAGCGGCGTACCGATAAGCGCTGTACACCTACTCTTTTACGATAACTTGTAGAGGGGGGCTCAGACTACACGAAAAAGAGGTTTTCTGCCGGCAAGTTCTTACAACCACTTTCTGTCTCCATCTCTCTAACTATATTTGCCTCTTTTTCTCCCGGCGGGAACTGCTGGGCGGGCGTTGGCGGCTAGGCCAGCCGACGAAGGTGGTGGCGGTGGTGGCAAGGCGGGCACACCCTGTTTGGTGACGGACAGGGAGTGCACACTCGCAGTGTCACAAAAGAAAAAGTTCTGCACTCTCGGTCTGGTGGCGGACCGAGGAGATCGGACTGGTGGCTAGGTCGAGCTGAGCTGGACAGAGTCTTGTCTTATGCGCAACGAACTCAGTTTTACGAGCGGCTTATTTTGTCCATATCTCTTTAGAAAGATGTGAGCGAGATGGATTACTATTAAAATCAATATGGTAAATAAGGATAAGATAAGATAGACCAATATTCACGTACCAGATACATGAGTAAGTATTTCTCAACAAAATCGGTATGTCGAAAAACACGAAAAAGAGTTCTGCTTTTCTATGTTTTTACAAAACTATTAAAATTATAAAATTATAGTTAGTGTATTCTTGAAGTATGTGAAATTATCTATCTTTTAATGTCGAGAAAATTGAAAATTAATTGTAATGAAATTTTTAAGAGTTTTGGGGATGATATATTATAAAATAAAGTTATTAAATTAATCGACATTAAAAACACTGGAAAAAAGGCTTACCTTTTTTTTACAAACAAGGTATGTACTACAAAATGATGATTTCGTTACAACAGAGTATTTATTGATAAAAATGTACATACATTTTAATTAAAGCTGAAAAAATATGTGCTTCAATTAAGATACAGAAACACTTTGATAAATAATTGTTACATTTCCACCACTCTCCCTGTAAATCCCACATAAATCACAAATCGGTTGAAGTTAGGAGAAAATTATTTCTAAAGAAAAAAATTACATTTATCTACAAGCCGTACTACCAAGTAAAATTGGTAGTACGGCTTGTAGATAAATGTAATTTTTTTCTTTAGAAATAACTACCCTACCCTACCCCTACCCTACCCTACCCTACCCTACACCTACCCCTACTCCTACCCTACCCCTACTCCTACCCCTACTCCTACCCTACCCCTACCCTACCCTACCCTACCCGACCCCTACACCTACCACTACACCTACCCCTACTCCTACCTCTACTCCTACCCCTACTCCTAGGCAAAATTAAGTTTCGCGAAGCCGACCAAACTGAAAATCAGTACTACTAATGATCTATTAAATTACTTAAATTACATTTTGTGACTATTCAATTTGGTCGCGTTCGCGATATTATCACTTTTGTTGAGTGTCGGAACGCGACATTAGATTCTCCAACACGCACGCGAATTTTAAATTTGTGCGGTGACATTAGGAACACATCTACATTGCATAGACAACAATGAGTGCTTTTAATTTAAAATTAACTTTATTGAATATAAGGTTCAAATTGACTCTGTTATTATGAGAAAAAGAAAAGGGCTGTTTTTAGGGGTTTTTCGGCAATTATTCGAATTGTCTCACCTTTAAAACCTTCCCTGGATATCTAGGAATATTTTAAGACTAAAATCAGCCAAATCGGTTCAGCCGTTTTCATGTTATGTCGTGACAACGGAAAACGGGTTTCATTTTTATATATATAGATTATATAGGTACATATGTATTTGTAGGAAGGAAAATATCAATTTTTCTATTAGAGAAATTAATTCTTGATATGAAATGAAATACCTTTGTTAATATTATACAAACGTTATTTCACATGAAATTTTTATATTTAACATAATATTCCATCCTCTAACCCTAATACCACGAAATGTGATTTAAAACTAAACAATTAATAAAAATGTCCTTTGGGACACTCGTGTAATCTTGTATTTAGTTTTTTTCATTTTATTTCTAAATCTTACTTTAGAGATTTTTATAAGGTATCTAAATACGTTTTGTGACAAATTAAAATAATTATAGTTCAATGATAGTTACGACATGTAAGTTTTACTCTAAGTATTACCATGTCATCTCAAAACTTTAAAACTTTATCATCATCTATATATATAAAAATGAAACCCGTTTTCCGTTGTCACGACATAACATGAAAACGGCTGAACCGATTTGGCTGATTTTAGTCTTAAAATATTCCTAGATATCCAGGGAAGGTTTTAAAGGTGAGACAATTCGAATAATTGCCGAAAAACCCCTAAAAACAGCCCTTTTCTTTTTCTCATAATAACAGAGTCAATTTGAACCTTATATTCAATAAAGTTAATTTTAAATTAAAAGCACTCATTGTTGTCTATGCAATGTAGATGTGTTCCTAATGTCACCGCACAAATTTAAAATTCGCGTGCGTGTTGGAGAATCTAATGTCGCGTTCCGACACTCAACAAAAGTGATAATATCGCGAACGCGACCAAATTGAATAGTCACAAAATGTAATTTAAGTAATTTAATAGATCATTAGTAGTACTGATTTTCAGTTTGGTCGGCTTCGCGAAACTTAATTTTGCCTAGGAGTAGGGGTAGGAGTAGAGGTAGGAGTAGGGGTAGGTGTAGTGGTAGGTGTAGGGGTCGGGTAGGGTAGGGTAGGGTAGGGTAGGGTTGGGTAGGGGTAGGGTAGGGTAGGGGTAGGGGTAGGGTAGGGTAGGGTAGGGGTAGGGTAGGGTAGGGTAGGGTAGGGTAGGGTAGGGGTAGGGTAGGGTAGGGGTAGGGTAGGGGTAGGGTAGGGGTAGGGTAGGGGTAGGGTAGGGGTAGGGTAGGGGTAGGGTAGGGGTAGGGTAGGGGTAGGGTAGGGGTAGGGTAGGGGTAGGGTAGGGGTAGGGTAGGGGTAGGGTAGGGGTAGGGTAGGGGTAGGGTAGGGGTAGGGTAGGGGTAGGGTAGGGGTAGGGTAGGGGTAGGGGTAGGGGTAGGAGTAGTGCAGGCAAGCCAACGTTTGGGCAGGACAACGTCTGCCGGGTCCGCTAGTTTACTAATAATTTCTAAATTACGCCTACATTTTTATCAAAAAATACTCTGTTGTAACGAAATCAGTACCTACATACTTTGTTTATTAAAAAAAAATTAAGTAAAAAGGTTTAAAAAAAAAGTTTTTTAATGTTGATTAATTAAATAACTTTATTTTACAATATATTATCCCAAAACTCATAAAAATAACATTTCAACGCCCAAACTGCTGCTGGTATACATTTTTTTTTATGTTTGGCTAAATGTCGATTGCAACTGAGTTATTAAGGTGCCTATCGACTTCGTGTGATCCGGGTGGCTGCGTGAAGCGCGAGCCGAAAAAGTATATATATACACGACGGTCTAAGGGGGTTCATTAAGGGAACCACCTCGGCTTAGGGCGTCAGGTATGATGGCAGGCTGTGATGATACGACCTTATTTTCCTGGCCGCTTACAAGCTGGCCATCATAAATAGCATTTATTTTGATTTTAGAACACGATATTGTTCATTTTAATTCAATAAAACATTGTATGGAACCTAAATTAAAATTTTACTCATTCCTTCACAAACTGTTGACTTAGGCAGTACTCTGCCAATTGTAAAATTTATTATATTTCTATTTTATCAACTAAGTAAATAACTATATAAAATGTATTGAATCAATATTCAAGAACTAATATCTATGTTAATATAAAAGGAGCGCAAATAAGTATTGTAAGTATTTTTATCATACTTTGTATTGTGTTACTTCAATAGCTTAACGCCCTGTAGTAATGTGTAGTTCATTTTTATTACAGTGCGCTCCTTTCTCCTTCTCCTTTGACGGTCCTTCTCCTTTCTCCTTGCTCCTTACGGCTCCTTCTCCTTGGCTCCTTACGGATGCTTTTACTGGTTGTTCTTTTGCTGCTTGTTCCTTCCTTGTTAATTCGACCAATAAACGAATGGTGAAAGTTTACTACGAGTTTTCCTGCTATACCTACCCATCGACCCGGCTTCCTGGCTAACCCACACCCGACAATGGCGCCCAAACGTGATTAAAATGCTGCAGGAAGAAGGAATAAAGAAGAAAGAATAACGAAGTAAGAGAACATAATATTTATTTTAATACAAACTTTTATTTCAGGATATGTAATGTCTATATAATCTTAATATATAACGTAATTCTATTTAAAATCAGTAGAATATTTTTTGGAGATGATGGTTCTGAATCAAGGTTATGTCGGCAAACCTTCGAGGTTGACAAGTCTGATGATCTTGGTCAGATTCCATTATTGAAGAGGATTTTTTTTTCTATACAAAGGTAGTATTCTTGAATCATTTTACATTAAATTCACTTATTAATTTCGTAAATTCAGATTATATAGTCACATTGAATGTATGGTTGTATGTGAGATTTTCATTATATATATATCTGAAATCTATAGATTACTTCCCATAACTTAAATTTATTAATAATTAATTTAATTTCCGTTATATTATCCCGTCAATTCAATATTTCTTAATAGAAAAAGGTTCTTTTTATAGTCGTAACTTTTTCAAGAAAAATAATATATATTAATTTTTCTTATAATTGCTATAATATCTATTTTTATCCTAAAAGTCTATCGTGATTACATAAAATAATACATAAATAAATATTATTTAATTCCAAAATCTCATTAATTGCGATTTTTTTAATACATTTTTAAAATATCCAAAACAATTTGTCCATTCTTATTTTAATGATTTCTAATATCACACTACAGTTTACATAAGTAAGGCAATTAAAATATTAAAATATTTCTGAGAATAAATTTAATATATAATAATAAATTTCAAATAAATTATGATACATATAAAAGCACCTCGATATCAGAATTTGAACTCACTTGATTTTTCTTTGTTTTACACAATTTGTTTTGCTCGGCAATATAGCATTGGAATATTCGATTTTCAAATGTATCCTATATAATTTCTTTGTCATTGACAAATTTTTAAATTTTGAATCGACGACGTTCGATTTTCTTTCAATTTTCAATTGTTATTTACTATGAAGTCTATTTCATAGACATATGATTACGCTCTTATTACAACTAGGGGTAGTCATGTTGATTTAAATTCAAATATTATTTTATTTCATATACTTATATTATTAGCTTTTCACTGGCTTTGCTCGTGGATAGTTTGAGTTAGCGCATACCTTAACGCATGCGTTGATTTTATTTCATAATTTTTTTTTCCTCTTTCATTATGGATGCGTTACACTTAAATAAACCTGAATTAATTTACGAATTAAAATTACGTCAAATAGATATTGCGAATGCAACGACAGCAGATGATTTACGTAGGTTATTAAATCCTTTATTACTTACAAACCCTTTATCAGAAAACATTAGTCCATACACTATTGAACAAGATTTGGATGAAGTATCCAAATGTTTATCGTTGATTTCTTCTAGATTAAATATTTATAATAACAGTTTTACATCAAAAGAAAAATTAAATACATATTTAATTCATATTAGGGATAGGTTAAATAGAATTGAAATCAGTACAGAATGTTCAGTTGAAATAATTAATAAAATTGAAAAATTTAGTTCTGATTTTCAAAAGTATAATAAAAATTTTAAAGATTTAACAGCGGATATTAATTCTATTGCTTCTACCGTTATTACTCCTACTATTACCAAAGAAAAAAATTCGGATTTGGAAAATTTAGCTCAAAAAATTTCATTGTTATCATATAATAATTTTTCAGATTTTAAAAAATTTAATTTTAAGGGAGATTCGTGTCCTCGTGATTTCATTAAAAAAGTTGAAGAATTTGCAGTGGCTAGAAATATTTCTACTAAACATTTACATAATCGTATATATGATTTATTATCTGGAAGTCCATTAGATTGGTATAGAGCTAAATCAGATACTTTAACAGATTGGGAATCTTTTAAAATTAAATTTCTAAACGACTTTGAAATACATGATTACGATTTTAAGCTGAGAAAAAATATCGATAATCGCAAGCAAGAAATTAATGAAAGAGTTGTTATGTATTTTTCTTCAATGGAAGGCTTGTTTTCCAAACTTCAAGATCCTCTTAGCGAAAAATCTAAAATAGATATAATTCGTAGAAATATGAACCCATTTATTTCATCTAGATTATTACCTACAGATTTAGAATCTATTGACATTTTTTTTAATTCATGCAAATGGTATGAAAGTTGCATTTTAATGCACAATACTGACTCATTACCCGAAACTACTTCAATTAACTCTAATATAAAATTTGTTCCAAAATTTCCCTATAAAAATATGGCTAACATAAATATTATAAATAGTAATGTAAATAAAAATAAATTTAAATGTCCTAGATGCAGAACAAATGATCATTTAATTATAAACTGTACTAGTAATAAAATAGTTTGTTTCCGGTGCGGTAAACAAAATGTTAAATTCCCAGATTGTAAAAATTGTAATTTTACTTCAAAAAACTTATAAAGGAGAAAAATAATGTAGCATCTTTTGTAAAAACTACTTCTGAAGAATGGAAGCAGTGGTTACAAACTATAAAATTATTTACTACTTCTTATTGCACATTTCTATTAGATAATAAAATATGTAAGGATAGACCTTATGTTGTAATTAAAACATATAATTTTTCTTTATGCGGACTTTTAGATAGTGGTAGTACTATCAGTATTTTAGGAGACAATTCTCATAAAAAATTATTGGAAAAGGGTATCAAGATCAATTCAAAAAATACTATTGTTGGTTCGGTAGCCAATGGCCAACCTATATATTCTATTGGTACCATAGATCTTCCTATTAGTTTCAAAAATAAAATAGCAATAATTACTACTCATGTAATACCTTCTATCAAGGAAACTTTTGTATTAGGTATAAATTTTTGGAAGGCTTTTAATTTGGCTCCTGACATATTAGAACATATAGTAACATGTAAATCAAATTCTCCCAAAACGTTTTTGATCAATAATTCTCAATTAAGTTCTGTTTATAACTATTTATCCGATGATCAACGTTTACTTTCCGATACTATAGTTAATCAATTTAAATCGATATCCACTGATATTAAACCTTTGGGAAGAACGAACCTTGTCGAACATCATATAGACACAAGTGATCATTGTCCCATTAGACAGCGATGTTATAGACTTTCCCCTTTTAAACAGATTGCACTTAATAAAGAGGTTGATGAAATGCTAAAAATGGACGTCATCGAACCTTGTGAAAGCCCATGGCTCAATCCGGTCCTCATTACCCCAAAGAAAGATGGTTCTTGGCGTTTTTGTATTGATAGTCGTAAATTAAATTCAATAACTAAAAAAGACGCTTACAAATTACCTTTTATTTCAGAGATATTGGATAATCTTAAAAATGCTAAATTTATTTCTTCCATTGATATAGCTAAAGCTTTTTGGGAAATCCCATTGCGTCCTTTGGACAGACCAAAAACAGCTTTTCATGTACCAGGTAGGGGTATGTTTCAATTCAAAGTTATGCCGTTTGGTCTTACTAACGCTCCCGCTACTCAACAAAGATTCATGGATAATCTTTTTTCATCTGAAAGTCTTGATAATTCGGTATTTTCTTATTTAGACGATATAATTATAATCAGTAATTCGTTTGAAGAACATATAATATTACTTAATAAGGTTCTCCAAAAACTAATAAAAGCTCAGATTACTGTTAACTTTTCAAAATGTTTTTTTTTCCGTGAAGAATTAAAATATTTAGGTTATATAATAAATAAAGACGGCCTTCAGACAGATCCGGGAAAAGTTAAAGCTATTTTAGATATACCTATACCTACCACCCCTAAAGAAGTTAAAAAGTTTTTAGGTACTGCAAGTTGGTATAGACGGTTCGTGCCTAACTTCAGCACTTTAGTAGCTCCTCTTAATAAACTTACCTCAACTTCAAGAAAATCTCCTCCTTTCAAATGGTCTTCTGAAACCAATAACGCTTTTATAAAAATAAAAGAGGCACTAATTTCTACTCCTATCCTTAATTGTCCTGATTTCTCAAAACCTTTTGCTGTTCATTGCGACGCTTCTGGCTTTGGCATTGGAGCTATGCTCACTCAAGAAATTGATGGAATTGAAAAACCTATAGCTTATATGAGTAAATCTCTTACAGGTCCTCAAAGAAATTATTCCATTACAGAAAGAGAACTGCTTAGTATAATCTTATCTCTAGAACATTGGCGTTGTTATTTAGATAACGGTCAAAAATTCATCATTTATACTGATCATTCAGCATTGCAATGGTTTCTTAATTTAGATAATCCTAGTGGACGTTTAGCACGATGGAGTATTCGTCTTTCTTCTTTTAATTTTGAAATAAAACACAAACGTGGTAAAGATCATTTGATTCCTGATGCTCTTTCACGCTCTGTACCTTTAATTAATATTATTAATTACGATAGTTCACAGTCACAAGATGAATGGTTTAATTCTATTTATACAAAATGTCTAAATAACCCTACATCTACTCCCGATTTTATGATCAATAATCACAAGTTATATCGCTACTCTAGTACCAATTCCTTATTACGATCTGAATACAATTGGAAGGAAGTAATTCCATTGGAATTTAGAGTTCCTATAATAAATGAAAATCATTCAAATCCTACTTGCGCTCATTTCGGAATTTTTAAAACTTATCATAGATTAAAATTAAGATATTTTTGGCCAGGCATGTATAAAGATGTTTCAAATTTTATTTCAAAATGCGAAAATTGTTTATCTTATAAACATCAAAATCAACTCACTATCGGTTTAATGGGTAAACCTAAGCATTGTTCTAGACCTTTCCAATGCATATCCATTGATTTAATAGGACCTTTACCAATTTCTTTAAAATACAATAGATATATTTTTGTCGTTACATGTTGTTTTTCTAAATATTGTCTATTATTCCCTATTAAAAAAGCAACTTCTATTATTATTAGTACTATTCTGGAACAATCTGTTTTTATGACTTATGGTATTCCAGAAACAATTATTTTAGATAATGGTTCTCAATTCGTGAGTCATGAGTTAACGAATTTATTTCAAACTTATAATATACCCAAAATACATTATACTCCACGTTATTGTCCTCAAGTTAATTTAGTTGAAAGATATAATAAGACTATAATGGTCGCAATATCTTCTTTCGTTCAAGAAGCCCATAGAACATGGGATATTAATATAGGAAAAATTCAATTTGCTATTAACAGTTCTGTTAATGTAACTACAAATTATACACCTGCTTTTCTTGTCTTTGGTCGGGAACTTGTTAGTTGTGGTTCTGTTTATAAATCTAATGATTTAACAGAAGATCTAATTTTTGCACCACGAGATGAGTTTGCAGACAATCTAGGTTTTCTTGCACCAGTTTTTAACGAAGTTCAAACTCGTCTTTGGCGAGCACATTTATCTAATACCGCATCGTATAATAAAACACATCGTAATCTTGAATTTCAGGAAAATAATTTTGTTTGGAAACGTAATTATACTATTAGTTCCACTGCTAAATATTACTCAACTAAACTAGCTCCGAAATTTATTAAATGTAAAATTACAAAGAAAATATCACCTTTGATATACGTTCTTTCAGATCTCTCTGGAAAAAATTTGGGTCGTTGGCATATTAAAGATTTAAGGCCTTCACCTGAAATTTAAATTGTAAAACATTATTTTTCTCCTATTAAAAATGATTACTTATTAAATAAATTTTATTATTTTATTATTAATTTGATAATAATTCTTGGGAATTTAGCTATAGTGCATAAATTTGTTTTTAAATTCTATTTATAACCTGTTGGTTATAGGTTGGTTATAACCATTATTAATAATTACTATTTTCCTTATTTCATTCTCATCATTTCATTTATTATAAATACTTATAATTATTTAGAGCGGATTGCGACTCTTTAAAAAAGCCTTCGTCTATTATAAATATTATATCTAATATCTGTGGATGTATTTCCATGGGTGTTTATTAGAGCAAATTACGGCTCTTTAAATAAACATTCGTTTATTATTATTATATCTATGAATATCAGGGTATTCATGGGTGTCTTTTAGAGCGGATTGCGACTCGTTAAAAAAGCCTTCGTCTATTATTACTACTTATTATATCTGTGGATGTATTTCCCATGGGTGTTCGTATGAGCGGATTGCGACTCTTTAAACAAGCCTTCGACTATTGTATTATATATAAATAAACTTAAAACAGCGGATGGTAACTGTATAACTAAGCCCTTACTAAATTCGAGAACGTTTTTGAGTCATTCCTTATTAAATGGGAATTACTCTATATTATAAATGAGTTTACTGTACTTACTAATAACAGATTAAACAGATTAAATGAAGATGAATGTTTGTGATTTGTGTGATTGTGGAAATCGTTTCTCTTGTAAAATAATTAGTTTTATTTATAATAAAACTTGTAAATGTATCTTTTCATTTCATTCATTAGTATTTTTATATAAGTCTCATCATCAAACTTTATTTTATTAATTCTCTGAATAAAATCCTTCATTAAGGTCAGGATTTTTTCGGGGGAACCCCGGTATTGTGATGATACGACCTTATTTTCCTGGCCGCTTACAAGCTGGCCATCATAAATAGCATTTATTTTGATTTTAGAACACGATATTGTTCATTTTAATTCAATAAAACATTGTATGGAACCTAAATTAAAATTTTACTCATTCCTTCACAAACTGTTGACTTAGGCAGTACTCTGCCAATTGTAAAATTTATTATATTTCTATTTTATCAACTAAGTAAATAACTATATAAAATGTATTGAATCAATATTCAAGAACTAATATCTATGTTAATATAAAAGGAGCGCAAATAAGTATTGTAAGTATTTTTATCATACTTTGTATTGTGTTACTTCAATAGCTTAACGCCCTGTAGTAATGTGTAGTTCATTTTTATTACAGTGCGCTCCTTTCTCCTTCTCCTTTGACGGTCCTTCTCCTTTCTCCTTGCTCCTTACGGCTCCTTCTCCTTGGCTCCTTACGGATGCTTTTACTGGTTGTTCTTTTGCTGCTTGTTCCTTCCTTGTTAATTCGACCAATAAACGAATGGTGAAAGTTTACTACGAGTTTTCCTGCTATACCTACCCATCGACCCGGCTTCCTGGCTAACCCACACCCGACAAGGCTCGGGCCTGTCCACCGAGAGATGCAAGAAAGAGATTATTTTACGGCGGGGAGGGCTTGCCGCCACGGATGGCTGGCCGCGGTTTCAGTATTTGTGCTTTCGTGTGTGTGTGCGAGGGACCCGGAGGGTTCCTCGTGTGTGTGTAGACTAGAATGTGGTGTGTCAGAGGTTATGTACTGTTGGGTGTTTAGTAGGTAGAGGGCGGGGTTTGTTCGAGACAGTGTTGAGTTGGTCACCATCGTTCGATCGACCGGGTTTTTTATTATATTTTGTAGCCTTTTAACGGCTTTAGTCAAAGGGTCGTCTGGGTCCGTGAGGACAGAAATGGGCCTACGTTTCCTCCACCATGATTTCGCGGTGCAGGTCGCTGCACTAACTATGAGGGGGTTGGCGTGAGATCTACATTTGGTGAAGAAAGGCTCTGACGCGTTCTTCATCCACTAGGAGAGTGGCTCTATGTCTAGGTCATGATGAAGGTTAGCGTTCCGAACACACCATGGGGCGTCGGTCGCTCGTCTGAGAAATCGGTTCTGTACTATTTGTAATTTATATAGTTGTTTAGGGTCGGCGTGAGCAAAGACGGGGCTAGCATACGTCATGGTGGGTCTAATACAAGTTTTGTAAATTGTCAGCTTATTTTTAAGGGACAACTTACTGCGATTACCTATAAGGGGGGAGAGTCTGTATAGATAAGCGAGGGCAGTGCTTCGAACTCGTTTGATATGCTGTTTGAAAGAAAGGTGTTGATCTAGTGTCACCCCGAGGTATTTTGTTGACTTGACCCAGGGGATCCGTTGACCGTTAAGGGTAAATGATGCCAATGGACGTGGGGGACCGCGGGCTCTGTGAGTAAATTGCAATGCTGCGCTTTTACTCCCATTGACTTCGATCCTCCACCAGTAGCACCACTCTCCAAAACTGTCGACGGCCCTCTGGACCTCTCTCTGTATGCAAGAGTCGTGACGGGAGCCAAAGAAAAGTGCCGTGTCATCGGCAAAGAGTGATAGCTGCACTCTGTCGGGGCGGGGGATGTCATTAGTATAGATAGCATACAGGAGAGGGGACAACACGGAGCCTTGGGGAACTCCGGCCCTGATGGGGCGGGCGGTAGAGCGTACTCCATTATGGCGATAGCGGAACGAACGATCTGATAAGAATTGTCTTATTAGGTGCGCTAGTCTGTCTGGCGTTCCTGTCGTAGCGATTTTAAAAACTAAACCGTCATGCCAAACCTTATCGAAGGCTTTGGCGACGTCAAAAAAGATAGCACAGGAGGCTGTTGGCCTCCGACCTACTCGCGGTGCTATGTATTCTACAAGTCTGTGCACTTGCTGAGGGCAAGAGTGCTCGGGTTGAAACCCGTATTGTTCATTAATTATTATTTTGTTTTTATGAAGAAAGTCTTTAAGCCTTTCGTGAATGACTATCTCGAAAAGCTTGGCCATTGTCTTTAGGAGACTTATGGGCCTGTAACTGGTGGAGTCAGTAGCCGGTTTACCCGGTTTTAGGATGCCGATGACTTCGGCTTCCTTCCAAGCGGAAGGAAAGTAGTGCTGCTTAAGGCAGACGTTGAAGATCACCAATAGGAGGGAGACAAGAGGGGCAGAGAGGCACTTTAGCGCCCGGTTAGGAATCCCGTCTAAACCGGGAGCTTTCCTAGGGTGGAGGTGAGTAATGTACTCAGCGATTTCCCCGTAGGTGACCGGGGGAAGATCGGCGGTGGGAGGAGGGTGGTTACTGGCCAGGTGTTCCACGCAGAGGGCGAGGTCGGCCGAGAACGGATTAGTGCTGAGCGAGTATTGTGCTTCTAGGCTGTCAGCGAAGAGTTCCGACTTGTCTCTGTCATCGGTGACAGACGACCCGTCGGGGCGAGTGAGAGGATGGGAGGGGGTCACTCCGGGTGACTTAAGAGATCTAGTCAGCTTCCAAAATGCTAAGTGACTAGGCTTAATAGATTCTAATAGGCTATTCCAGTTGGAGTTACGCATGTCTTCTATTTCGGTTTTGAATTGTCGTTGGAGGGCTCGCATACAAACTTTGTTCTCTAGCGTGGGATATTTACTGTATCTACGGGTGGCCGCGTTGCGTCGACGTTTTAGGTTCCGTATGCTCTCGGGTAACTTCCAGCGTGAGTCGTCTGGTGGGGCCTGTCTAGTGGAGGATTTTAGTGACTCTTGTAAGTGTCTAGTCAGTGAGTCAATGCTAGATGAATTAGATTCACATCGTCTATAGAGGCGATGGAATCGGGAATGGAGGCAAGTAGAGGGGAATCTACGTTTTCCAGAAGCTCGGTCATACGCGCCCAGTCCGTGATGGATCTGGGAGTTTCAGATTTTGATTCTGGAGGGCCCAGGCACAGGAGTACCGGTCTGTGATCAGAGTCGAGTTCCTGAAGGGTCTCGACAGAGAACACATGTAAACCTACATCTTTCAAGATGGCAAGATCGATGACTGTGGGGCTGTGTTCCACTATCGCGGGATAGTGGGTGCTAGTGCTGGGAACAACTACAACGTAGTTGAGGGAGTCTTGTAACTTATACAGTGTACGTCCGTTTGTGTTGGATGAGTTGGGGTTCCACGACACATGTTTACAATTGAAGTTGCCGAATAAAATTACGGCTTCTCCCAGTGCAAACAGTGTCTCGAGTTCCTCCTGTAATAACTGTTTGTTAACCGAGAGATATACGGAAGCTAGCGTCAACGGGGCGTGTCCTGTCATGGCTACTTGGCAGATGGTCGCCTCGATGTTAGTGAGTGTAGCTGGGGTGACTATGTACGAGCAGTGCAGCGTACTACGATAGTAGATAGCTGTACCGCCTAGCCGCCCCGTAAGTCTGTCGGTCCTAATGGGAGTGTAATTAGATAAGTCCCTCGTATTTAGCGAGGACAGCCGCGAAGTCCGCGAAGGATGACGCGTTGCGGAGGTTAGCCGCAACTGCTTTTATTTCATCTGACGTGACCTTCTTGATAAAACTGATGTCGTCCATAATGGACGACTGGGAAGGGGAGGGGGCGGGTTGGCTGTGAGGTAGCCGTCCCTGAGCCACAGTGTGGCGGGCGGGGGTAGCGGGTGGGTATGCTACAGGGGCGGGGGTAGAGGGGAAAGCAAGCCGGGGATCGGGCCTGCGGGCGTGCAGGGAGGGGAAGTGCTGGGACTGCATTCCCCAGTCTGGGATGAGGGGCGGTGGGGCGGGTACAAACCGCTGCGAGGCGGGGAGAGGGGGGCGCAAGGCGCCACCTCGGGTGCCACCGCGGTTGGTGCGGCGGGGGGCTTTGGGGCAACCGCGGTAGTTCGCGGGGTGGCCGTGTTCTCCACAGAGTACACAGGCCGGAGGGCCGTCAGTATCCCTATTACGGGGACACTGGTCAGTGGAGTGAGGCTCCAGACACTTCACGCACCTGAAGGATGCGCGACAGTTGCGGGAGGCGTGTCCATAGAGTTGACATCTATGGCACTGCGAGGGAATGCCCTTTTTGTTGGGCGCCTCGACTTTGCGGACAGTGATGTCGCAGATAGTCTCCAGATGGGAGAAGATTGCTCGTCCCTCTTCGGAGAGGGAGAGAGCGACCAGGACAAGAGGGCCTCTTGTCTCTGTCGGCCATGCGGTGTACCGCTTGAACCGGGTACTTCTGGAGGCGGAGGTCCTCCAGAATTTCCTCTTTAGAGAGGTAGGTGGGGACACCTCGGATTACAGCTCGTAAGAGCCGGTCCTCCGGAAGGGAGTAGGTGTGGTATCTTAGACCACTTTCCTCTAACAGCTTGATCAACGACCTAAAGTCGTCGACCGTTGCGGACTGGACCTTGAGGGCTAGGTGGGTGTCGGTCGCACCCGAGATGACGACCCCGCGAGCTGTACACTCGCGATGAAGCGCAGGGTATTTCTTCGACAGAAGAAACACGAGGTCCCGCTCAAAGACCGTGGGCGGCGTCGTCATAATGACGGCCCGGGGTTGAAAAGGAGCTAGACTCCCTGTGAAGCAGGGAGGTGTGTTATTTATTGTGTGTGTGTGTGTTGGTACTTACTCGGTAACTACGTCGCACAAACACTGACCTAAACTACACTTTTCGCGGGCACTATCGAGTGCGGGGCGGTCTATGCGAAGAAATCTGACACTAGTCGGCAGCATGCGACGGCGTCTAAGCCTAAGCGCGCGCTTTGGTTCGTCCGCAACGAAACCATCCGCAGGGACCTGGACGTGAGCTACGTGGAGGAGTTCGTGGTCGAGTTGGCGCGTCGTATGTACGATCGCGCCGACAACGGCCCGCACGAGCACCTCCGCGGCATAGCCCCTGCGCATGGTAGGCCACTCGATGGTTGCCACCTCCCTCGAGAGCTGGTAACCCCTCTGGTCTGGCCTGACTAGACCTGGTCCCAACGTCGCTCTTTTAATTTCTCCTATTGTATCTTAATTTGTGTAACTGTCTAAATCTCGTTTAATTTGCTTGCTTTATGTTTCAGACTCTAATCTTTGTTTTATATGGTATTAAAAAATTTCAGGGTTATTTCTAATAAATCTTTATATATTCCCCAATGTAACAGGTAACCAACGGTCACCTTGGCCCAGTAGGGGCCAGAAGCAGTTCCCGGGGGGTTGTTGCCCCCCTGAGACATCGCCGGCGCAACGGGGGTTGCCCCAGCGCCTCCCAGCCCGAGCCTGGCGGCTCGGGCAGGAAGACACAGAAGTCAAGTCAAGAAGTCTAACGACGAAGTCGGGCCGCAGCACAGCAGCGACTCCGGCGACGGTGGCCGGAACAGGAACTAACACAGCGACAAGAAGCAGACAAGGAACGCACACGTCTACGCGCTACGGCGGTCAAGCAAGCTCACACCTACAATTTTTTTTTTTTTTTTTTATGTTTGGCTAAATGTCGATTGCTCCTGAGTTTTTATAAGGTGCCTATCGACTTCGTGTGATCCGGGTGGCTGCGTGAAGCGCGAGCCGAAAAAGTATATATATACACGACGGCCTAAGGGGGTTCGGGCCTGTCCACCGAGAGATGCAAGAAAAAGTATATTATTTTACGACGGGGAGGGCTTGCCGCCACGGATGGCTGGCCGCGGTTTCGGTGTTTGTGCTTTCGTGTGTGTGTGCGAGGGACCCGGAGGGTTCCTCGTGTGTGTGTAAACAAGAATGTGGTGTGTCAGAGGGTGTGGTATGTACTGTTGGGTGTTTAGTAGGTTGAGGGCGGGGTTTGTTCGGGACAGTGTTGAGTTGGTCACCATCGTTCGATCGACCGGGTTTTTTATTGTGTTTTTGTAGCCTTTTAACGGCTTTAGTCAAATGGTCGTCTGGGTCCGTGAGGACAGAAATGGGCCTACGTTTTCTCCACCATGATTTCGCGGTGCAGGTCGCTGCACTAACTATGAGGGGGTTGGCGTGAGATCTACATTTGGTGAAGAATCGCTCTGACGCGTTCTTCATCCATTGGGAGAGTGGCTCTAGTTCTAGGTCGTGGTGAAGGTTAGCGTTCCGTACGCACCACGGGGCGTCGGTCGCTCGTCTAAGAAATCGGTTCTGTACTATTTGTAATTTATACAGCTGTTTAGGGTCGGCGTGAGCAAAGACGGGGCTAGCATACGTCATGGTGGGTCTAATACAAGTTTTGTATATTGTCAGCTTGTTTTTGAGCGACAACTTACTGCGGTTACCTATGAAGGGGGAGAGTCTGTAAAGATAAGAGAGGGCAGTGCTTCGAACTCGTTTAATATGCTGTTTGAAGGAAAGGTGTTGATCTAGTGTCACCCCGAGGTATTTTGTTGTCTTGACCCAGGGGATCCGATGACCGTTAAGAGTGAATGATGCCAATGGGCGGGGGGGACCGCGGGCTCTGTGAGTAAATTGCAATGCTGCACTTTTACTCCCATTGACCTCGATCCTCCACCAGTAGCACCACTCCCCAAAACTATCGACGGCCCTCTGGACCTCTCTCTGTATGCAAGAGTTTTGTCGGGAGCCAAAAAAGAGTGCCGTATCATCGGCAAAGAGTGAGAGCTGCACTCTGTCGGGGCGGGGGATGTCATTAGAATAGATGGCATACAGGAGAGGGGACAACACGGAGCCTTGGGGAACTCCGGCCCTGATGGGGCGGGCTGACGAGCGTACTCCGTTATGGCGATAGCGGAACGAACGATCTGATAAGAATTGCCTAATTAGGTGCGCCAGTCTGTCTGGCGTTCCTATCGTGATGATTTTAAAAACTAAACCGTCGTGCCAAACCTTATCGAAGGCTTTGGCGACGTCAAAAAAGATAGCACAGGAGGCTGTTGGCCTCCGACCTACTCGCGGTGGTATGTATTCCACTAGTCTGTGGACTTGCTGAGGGCAAGAGTGCTCGGGTTGAAACCCGTATTGTTCATTTATTATTATTTTGTTTTTATGAACAAAGTCTTTAAGCCTTTCGTGAATGACTATCTCGAAAAGCTTGGCCATGGTCTTTAGGAGACTTATGGGCCGGTAGCTGGTGGGGTCAGAAGCCGGTTTACCCGGTTTTAAGATTCCGATGACTTCGGCTTCCTTCCAAACGGAAGGAAAGTAGTGCTGCTTAAGGCAGACGTTGAAGATCTCCACTAGGAGGGAGACAAGAGGGACAGAGAGGCACTTTAGCGCCCGGTTGGGAATGCCATCTAAACCGGGAGCTTTTCTGGGGTGGAGGTGAGTAATATACTTAGCGACTTCCCCGTAAGTGACCGGGGGAAGATCGGCGGTGGGAGGAGGGAGGTTACTGGCCAGGTGTTCCACGCAGAAGGCGAGGTCGGCCGAGTACGGATTAGTGCTGAGCGAGCATTGGGCTTCTAGGCTGTCAGCGAAGAATTCCGACTTGTCTCTGTCATCGGTGACAGACGACCCGTCGGGGCGAGTGAGAGGGTGGGAGGGGGTCACTCCGGGTGACTTAAGAGATCTAGTCAGCTTCCAAAATGCTAAGTGACTAGGCTTAATAGATTCTAATAGGCTATTCCAATTGGAGTTACGCATGTCTTCAAGTTCTGTTTTGAATTGACGTTGGAGGGCTCGCATACAAACTTTGTTCTCTAGCGTGGGATATTTACTATATCTACGGGTGGCCGCGTTGCGTCGACGTTTTAGATTCCGTATATTCTCGGGCAACTTCCAGCGTGAGTCATCTGGTGGGGCCTGTCTAGTGGAGGATTTTAGTGACTCTTGTAAGTGTCTAGTCAGTGAGTCAATGGCTAGATTCACATCGTCTATAGAGGCGATGGAATCGGGAATGGAGGCAAGTAGAGGGGAATCTACGTTTTCCAGAAGTTCAGTCATACGCGCCCAGTCCGTGATGGATCTGGGAGTTTCAGACTTTGTTTCTGGAGGGCCCAGGCACAGAAGTACCGGTCTGTGGTCAGAGTCGAGTGTACTGTATGTATTGTTAGTTTATAAGAGTTAGTCATTAAAGGCCTTTCGACTCGATCACACGCTTTTCACTACACACCTCCTCACATGGCGACCGTGAAGTAGAGCCGAGCAGTCGCGCCGCGCGCCGCGCGCGCGGGCCGTTGTGCCGATTAAGAGGTGCTAAGGCTTTGAACAAAATGTAAATTCGTAAATTCAGTATTTTTTTTGGGTGTGTCGTTAATAAATAAATTCTGATTATGTCACGTTTGACCTAAAAGTTTTAAATATAATACGGTATGTTTCATAATATGTGCCATAATTTTGTTAACATGTGTCTACACGAAAATAAGAAAAAGTATTGCATGGCAAACTCAATGAAAGTATCGAAAACACTCTTATTAAGAGAATAAGAAATAGCATCATAAGAAGATATACGGGAGACAAGGAGCCGTCGCAGCCGTCACAGGTATAAGGCGAGGTTCCTACGGCGTATCCAGCAGTGTTCCAGTGTTCCAGCGTTCCAGTATTCCTGTGTTCCAGTGTTCCAGCGTTCCAGCCAGGAGTCCGTATTCCGACGAGGTGTATCAATAATAGTGTTGTGTAATGGGCAATTTGTGAAAGTGCATACCTAAGTAAAATATTTTTAGAGACTTTAGTTCCATGTAACCTAAAATTTTTTTTGTATTTTTCCATGTTTTATTAAGTATATCAATGTATAACAATATTTATTTTTAATAATATATGTATGTGTAATTCTTATGGATTCGTCAATAATTAGTCTAGCAAACGAACTAGATAAAATATATATAACTTTACGAAAACTAGGTAAACGCAGACAATTAAAACCAGCTTATGTAGAGATACAGCTAAACAAAGCAAAAAGTTTATACGAAAATTTTCAAACAGATTTAACATTACAAGAAAATCTAAATATAGATATAAGTTTAGTGGAATGCATAAATAAGTGCTATAATAATATTTTAAATTATACTGTAGACCAACAAGACGATATCATGGAGAAATTCGATTTAAAAACAGCTTCTTCCTTAATTCCTATTTTGGATGGGAAAGAAGAAACGATAGAAAAAATTATAGATGCGATCGAACTATACGAAACTTGCATCCAAGACGACCAAGAAAATGTATTAATTAAATTCATTTTAAAAACTAGACTGGATAGACATTCCAAACTAAAACTTAATGACAAATATGACAACTTACAATCATTAATTATCGACATAAAGAAATTTCTTTTGACTTCTCAATCGGCGAACAGCCTACAAACGAAATTAAACAATATTAGTCAAGGAAACAAAAGTATTACCAGTTTTGGTAACGAATTAGAAAAATTATTCATCGATTTAACTATCTCACAATCGCAAGGTGACAGCAATAGTTACAAAATATTAAAAGACATTAACGAAAAGTACGCAATAAGAAAGTTTGCCGACGGTGTTCGAGATAGGAGAATAGGGACCATTATTTCGGCCAGAAACTATTCCCTACTTAAGGATGCAGTACGAGCCGCCCTAGACGAGGAAGTCGCAGCTTCGTCTAGCTACCAGAATGCAGCACTTGTGGCGAGTGGTGGGCAGAGATTCCATCACGGCCGGCAACGTGGATATTCCAGGGGTAGGACGTTCACGAGAGGTACTTATCACAGGGGTAAGTCAACACAAAACTTTTCCATAAATAATAATGATAATTTTCCTAACAGCTATATGCAGCGAAACAATTATCCTACAAATTATAATAATAATTTTCCTAATAACTTTAATGCTCAACGTAGCAACAATTTTCCTAATAATAACAGGTTTAATAGAGGAGTAAATAGAGGAATTCAACGAGGTTTTCAGGGAGGTGCCGTAAGGGTATACCACCAGCAGTATAGGCAACCGTACTATTCCGACCTACCTGTCCAAAATGAAGCCAATTTAGTAAATTCTACAAATGACTCCAGAGAAACTGGTCAGTTTTTCGTTCCTTACGACCATAAAATTTTTAGTTTATTCAATCATAAAGGGTATTTCTTAACTGTAACTATAGGGGAAAAACCGTTTAAATTTTTGTTAGATACAGGAGCCACTATAAGTCTAATCAAAGACGAACCGTACTTAAGAAATTTTCCGTTATACAATGAGTTCACTGTAGTAAGAGGAATCTCAGGTAAGTTACAAACTATGGGTACTTGCTATCTACCATTAACTTTTTCAGATTCAGAAAATAAGTTACAACTACGTCATAAAATACATGTCATAAAAAATTTAAGCTGTGGAACTGTAGGTATCCTAGGTACAGACTTTTTAGATTTATTCGCAGAAACTTTAAATTTCCAGACAGGAGAGTTATTACTTAATTTTCAAGGCAAGAAACATAGCATAAATTTACGATCAGGCCCTTGTAACGAAAGCAATGGACGTGTCATATTCGCACGTACCGAGCAAACATTCTTTATCGATGTGATGACAAATAATTTCAACGAACAAATCGTTTTAGCTGAACAAATACAGGATGGTGTTTTTATATCGAACGGTTTAGTTAGACCATATAATGGAAAAATTCCAATTAAAATATTAAATACAACAGAAAAAGATGTTACCTTAAATAACTTAAAACCCACATTAGTTAACTCAAATAATTATCATATTTATAATTTTGAAAAATATAAAAGTAATGGAAACCGAGTAAAACGAGTTTTAGATATGCTAAATTTAAATCATTTAAATAAAGAAGAAAAAGAATCTATTGTTAATATTTGCGCTAAATATTCAGACATTTTTCATTTAGAAGGAGACAAATTATCAGTAAATAACGTTTATACTCAACAAATTAATGTCAAGCCAGGAACTGAGGCTGCATATTCAAAACCATATAGAGTACCATATTCTCAAAAATCAGAAATACAAAGTCAAGTAGATAAAATGTTAGAAGACGGTATTATTGAACCATCAAATAGTGATTGGAGTAGCCCAATTTTGTTAGTACCAAAGAAAACCGACGGAAATGAGAAAAAGAAATGGAGACTTGTAATTGATTACCGAAAATTAAACAACAGCGTAATCGATGACAAATTCCCTTTACCAAATTTAACTGACATATTGGAATCTTTATCAGGATGTATATATTTTAGCCATTTAGATATGTTTTCTTCATATTACCAAGTTCCAATTTCAAAAACTAGTAGGAAATATACAGCATTTTCAAGCCCAGCGGGACAATATCAAATGACTCGTATGCCAATGGGATTAAAAACTAGCCCAAGCGCATTTTCTCGCATGATGCAAATCGCTTTATCAGGTCTAAATTACGACAAGGCTATGACTTATCTAGACGATGTAATTGTATATGGTAAAAGTCTAAATGACCATAATAAAAAATTTAATAGATATTTTTACAAGACTAAGAGAAACTAATCTAAAATTAAATGTTTCTAAATGCAACTTTTTACGTAAAGAAATTTTATATTTAGGACATATAGTGTCAAGTCAGGGAGTACAACCCGATCCACAAAAAATTAAAGCAGTTCACGAATATCCTATACCAAAAAATACAGACGATGCAAGAAGATTTATTGCTTTTACAAATTATTATAGAAAATTTATTAAAAATTTTGCTGAAAAAGCCATACCAATAAATAAATTATTAAAGAAAAATGTAAACTTCGAATGGACATTTGAATGTCAAAAGGCTTTCGAAAATCTTAAACAGTGTTTAATAAATCCACCAGTACTTCAATATCCAAACTTCAACAATGATAATGAATTTATATTACAAACAGACGCATCAGGTTTTGCTTTAGGAGCAGTTTTAGCAAATCAAAATGGTAAACCAATTAGTTATGCAAGCAGAGCTTTAAATAAAGGAGAAATAAACTACCCAACCATTGAGAAAGAGTTGTTAGCTATCGTTTGGTCAGTAAAACATTATAGACCATACCTTTACGGTAGAAAATTTAAAATATTAACAGACCATAGACCTTTAATTTATTTGTTCGGAATGAAAGATCCATCAAGTAGATTACTTAAATTTCGTTTAACGTTAGAAGAATATGACTTTGAAATCAATTATGTAAAAGGAAAAGATAATTCGGTAGCGGACGCGTTATCAAGAATTAAAATCAATAGTGATGAATTAAAATCTTTAAATGAAGCAACCGTATGTGTTACTACGAGAGCACAGAAAAGATTAGCAGAAACGTTAAAAGAGAAAGTAGTAGATAATCCTTACGATGATATAGAAAAACAGGATGAACGGATTGATCACCCGAGCGTCGTGTCGATCGATAGCATTACAAAGGAATTAATCGAAATAAAATTCGTAAACGAAGGAGAGATAAAACAGTTAAGATATAAAAAGCTTATTAATAAAGAAAATGAAACATTTATATACGTAGTAAAGAAGAAAATTATAGGTATACGCTCTAGCATCCGATCACAACTTTCACCACGTGAATTTGTGAGGATACTTAGTGAGTTTTGTAAAGAAATAAAAATCAAAGAAGTATATTTTATGAAAGAAAATGAAATATTTAACGATTTTTTAAGTAACGTTACAAAAGAAATAAATAATACTGAGAATTATGATGGACCAAGATTTTGTATTTTAAGAGGATGCAAAAGAATAGACGATGTTAAAGATATAAGAGTAATTTTAAACGACTTTCATATTTTACCAACTAGTGGACATAGCGGAATAAATAGAATGTTAGCCAATATTAAGAAATACTATTTTTGGCCTAATATGCAAAAAGACGTAACCGATTTCGTAAAAAACTGTGCAACATGTCAAAAACAAAAATATACAAAACATGTTAAAGAACCAATGGAGATAACAACTACAGCGTATACAGCGTTCGAGAAGATCTATCTCGATATTGTAGGACCTTTAGATAAAGATAATTATGGTAATTCGTATATTTTAACAATGCAATGTGAACTATCAAAGTATGTTATAGCTCAACCTTTAATTACTAAAAGTAGTACAGAAGTAGCAAAAGCATTTGTAGAGAGTTTTGTATTAAAATATGGTATTCCTAGTACAATAGGTACCGATAGAGGAACAGAGTTTACAGCTGATGTTTTCAAAGAAGTTTGTAAATTATTAAATATTGAAAAATTAGTATCAACCAGTTTTCATCATGAATCTTTAGGAAGTTTAGAAAACAGTCATAAAACATTAAATTCATATTTAAGGATATTAACTAATAATGAACCATTTGAATGGAGCAGTTATGTTCAATTTTGGGCATTTTCATATAATACAACTCATCATACTGAAACAAAATATACACCTTACGAATTAGTTTTTGGAAAAAAATGTTTTTTACCATCAAATTTGTCAAAAAATGAAATAGATCCACTTTACAACTTCGATAGATATCCAAATCAATTAAAGTATAGATTACAAAAATCTCAATTAGAAGCTAGAAATAATTTAATTAACAGTAAAATCAACCGAAAAAATAAGTATGATAAACACGCGAAATTAGTAATGTATAAAACAGGAGATCAAATTTTATTAAAAAACGAAACAGGCAATAAGTTACAACAGCTATATCATGGACCATTTACAGTAATAAAAGATTTACACCCAAATGTAGAAATTAATTTTAAAGGAAAAACTCAAATTGTACATAAAAACCGTACTAAACTATTTCAAAATAATTGAACATCCTGTATGTGTTCCCAATACAAAATAAAATTAGCTTACTTATAAATTAATTTAATTCGAGCAAAGCAATTCTAAGAAAGTCGCCACCGAGTGACAATAACAAGTATGAATCATGTATAGTAATATTTGCATGCTCGCACAATTACCAATTGACAAATAATTATATCATATTTCGAGCTATCATGATTAATTAATTATAATGAAAAGTTATGCATAAATTTTATTGTGTTAGTCGATAAGAATTTATTTTTAGAACTAGAATTTCAATATGTTGCAACATAGAAATTAAGGAACATAGAAATTAAGGAACATAGAAATTAAGGATTATCTTATGTAAGAATTTTATAGTTACCTAAGGACGTCAAATTTTTTTAGATAAGATTTTTTTCAATTTTAATGTGTTTTAACTAATATGTAATTTTTAAAGTTAAGTAAAATTTTAATTTTTATATGTAATTTTTTTTATATTGTATTACTGCTACGACCACTTTCCAACTTATAAGTATATCATAACAAACAAGTAAATTTTAATTTTCCTATACTATGCAATGAAAATGTTTGTATGTTTAACAATAAGAGCGTTAAAGCTCATTAGGCTATTGTAAACCCTCTTTATAATGAAGTATATATAAGGAAGTTCAGTAAATAAAATTTTAATTTTGTATTAAATTTTATTCAAAAAAAAACGGTGGAGGTGTACTGTATGTATTGTTAGTTTATAAGAGTTAGTCATTAAAGGCCTTTCGACTCGATCACACGCTTTTCACTACACACCTCCTCACACGAGTTCCTGAAGGGTCTCGACAGAGAACACGTGCAAACAACTGCTAGCAATGCCGTTTGCGTTAAAAGAGGCGATGGTGATCGAACGGGGTTTCCGGCGCTCACAACTGTTGAACGTAGCGGATAAATCCCTCGTATTTAGCGAGGACAGCCGCGAAGTCAGCGAAGGATGACGCGTTGCGGAGGTTAGCCGCAACTGTTTTAATTTCATCAAGATTGATCACTGACGTGACCTTTTTGATAAAACTAATGTCGTCCATAATGGACGACTGGGAGGGGGAGGGGGCGGGGGCGGGTTGGCTGCGAGGCAGCCGTCCCGGAGACACAGTGTGGCGGGCGGGGGCAGCGGGTGGGTATGCTGCGAGGGCGGGGATAGAGGGGAACGCAAGCCGGGGATCGGGCCTGCGGGCGGGTAGGGCGGGGAAATGCTGGGACTGCATTCCCCAGGCTGGGATGAGGGGCGGGGGGGGGCGGGTACGAACCGCTGCGAAGCGGGGAGAGGGGGGCGCAGGGCGCCACCTCGGGAACCACCGCGGTTGGTACGACGGGGGGCCTTGGGGCAACCGCGGTAGTTCGCGGGGTGGCCGTGTTCTCCACAGAGTACACAGGCCGGGGGACCGTCAGTATCCCTGTTACGGGGACACTCGTCAGTGGAGTGAGGCTCCAAACACTTCACGCACCTGAATGATGCGCGACAGTTGCGGGAAGCGTGTCCATAGAGTTGGCATCTATGGCACTGCGAGGGAATGCCCTTTTTGTTGGGCGCCTCGACTTTGCGGACAGTAATGTCGCAGATAGTCTCCGGATGGGAGAAGATTGCTCGTCCCTCTTCGGAGAGGGAGAGAGCGACCAGGACAAGAGGGAGAGGCCTCTTGTCTCTGTCGGCCATGCGGTGTACCGCTTGAACCGGGTACTTCTGGAGGCGGAGGTCTTCCAGAATTTCCTCTTTGGTGAGGTAAGTAGGGACGCCGCGGATTACGACTCGCAAGAGCCGGTCCTCCGGGAGGGAGTACGTGTGGTACTTAAGACCACTTTCGTCGAGGAGCTTGATCAACGACCTGAAGTCGTGGGTGTCGGTCGCACCCGAGAGTTTAATACCGCGAGCGGTACACTCGCGATGAAGCGCGGGGTATTGCGCTTTGTCGCGCAGGAAGATGGGAGGAGGCGGTTTTACCCGCGGGGTTCGGGGAGCACTCGCCTGGGACGAGGGCCCGGCCTGGGATGGGCGGGCCTGTCTCTTGGGCGGAGGTGAGTCCGCGCCGGTCGGCTGAGTGGGCGGGATGTAGGTGGGCTGGGGGACGTCAGGGGAAGCGGGGCTATCCGGGATCGGCCGTAAGGCCGCCTGGTGCCGCTTGAGGGTCTTCCTCTTCACCGTCTGGAAGCCGGTGTTATCGGCCTCCATGTCGGAGCCAGAGTCGGAGGGGAGGGCGGTGACGTAGGCTCGGGACGGGGGACGCGATGACGTTGCGTCTAGACTGGCGGGGTCGGGGGTGGTTTCAAGGAACGCCGAGGCCTCTGGGTAGTAGAACCCGTATTTCTTCGAGAGAAGAAATACAAGGTTCCACGTGTGGTACTTAAGACCACTTTCGTCGAGGAGCTTGATCAACGACCTGAAGTCGTTGACCGTCGCGGACTGGACTTTCAACGCCAGGTGGGTGTCGGTCGCACCCGAGAGTTTAATACCGCGAGCGGTACACTCGCGATGAAGCGCTGGGTATTGCGCTTTGTCGCGCAGGAAGATGGGAGGAGGCGCTTTTACCCGCGGGGTTCGGGGAGCACTCGCCTGGGACGAGGGCCCGGCCTGGGATGGGCGGGCCTGTCTCTTGGGCGGAGGTGAGTCCGCGCCGGTCGGCTGAGTGGGCGGGATGTAGGTGGGCTGGAGGACGTCAGGGGAAGCAGGGCTATCCGGGATCGGCCGTAAGGCCGCCTGGTGGCGCTTGAGGGTCTTCCTCTTCACCGTCTGGAAGCCGGTGTTATCGGCCTCCATGTCGGAGCCAGAGTCGGAGGGGAGGGCGGTGACGTAGGCTCGGGACGGGGGACGCGATGACGTTGCGTCTAGACTGGCGGGGTCGGGGGTGGTTTCAAGGAACGCCGAGACCTCTGGGTAGTAGAACCCGTATTTCTTCGAGAGAAGAAATACAAGGTCCCGCTCAAAGACAGTTTTTTTTTTGTTGTAGAAGGGGAAATCTTCAAAAGACACCCACGTACGAACGTGGGTAGTGTCAGATTTTTACTGACTAAAACCCCTTCCTGCATGTAACCTTTCGGCCATTCATGCGTCACCGGGCGCGTTTGGCTTCCACCTTACGGCTTCAGCCGTGAACCAAGGCGCCTAAGGGGACCACTGGCGGTCACCTCGGCTTAGGGCCTGTGGTGAGGGAGCGAGGAACGGGCTCGGGTCTCTGTGTAGTGAGAGAGGAGTCAAAAGGACTCTCCCGAGGGATAGAGTGTGCACGAGTGTCCGCGACGCGGATGTGTTGAGTAGTGATAGAGTGTTGTTGGATGGTGGAAGAAGTGGCTAGGGGGGTTTGAGCCTAGTCTTTTTCAAGGCTAGGGCTGCTTTTAGGTGGGAGGTGAGGATATCGTCCTCGTCTGACAGGACGTTTTTGGGTCTACGATATCGCCAGAAGGGTTTTATCGTATAGGAAACGGTGTCGGTTACCAACGGGTTAGGATGGATGGATGAAGAGGCGAAGTGACGGGTGGAGGCTCCTTTGAGGAATTGGGTAATTGAGGGGAGGTCCGTATCTTTATGAAGATCCATGTTTCGGACGAACCAGGGTGCATTTGCAGCCCTGCGTAGGAAGGAGTTTTGAACTGTCTGTAGCCGTTTGATGCTACTGGGTGCCGCATGGGCAAATACTGGAGAGGCATAGGTCATGATGGGCCGTATGCAGAGTTTTTTTACTGTTCCTGCCCACCAAGGCATTGAGCCTGCCCATGGTGAACATGGCTCGATTTCGAACGATTTTAATGTGATGGTTGAATTTAAGTCGGGAGTCGAGAGTGACCCCGAGGTATTTGACTTGATTAGTCCAAGGGATCGGGTTGTTGTAGAGGGTTAGGTCAGAGGTGGGATGGATGTCCGATCTGCGAGAGAAGAGGATGGCGGCGCTTTTGTCAAGGTTTACATCGATGCGCCATTTACGAAACCAGTCGCCGAGCTCGGTGACTGCGGCCTGAAGGGCCTTAATGGTGAGATTGACCTTTTTACTTTCGAAATAAAGTGCAGTGTCGTCTGCGAACAGAGCTAGCTGCACCTTATTAGGACGAGGGATGTCGTTCGTGTAAGCCACGTACAGTAATGGCGCTAGAACAGAGCCTTGAGGAACACCGGCCTGAAGGGCACGGGGGCTCGAGCGGGTTCCTTCATGTCTGTAGCGGAAGCTTCTGTCCGACAGGTAGTCCTGGATAGTATGTACTATACCGTCCGGGACCCCCAGGTCGTACAGTTTATAAAGTAGGCCGGAGTGCCATACTTTATCGAAAGCCTTCGCTACGTCGAAGAAGACTGCTCCTACGTGGTGAGTTTTGCGCTCATAGTTCCTGTACGCGTATTCCACGATACGATGGACTTGTTGGGTGCAAGAATGTTTTTCCCTGAAGCCGAACTGCTCGTTAATGAGGAGGTGGTTAAAGGAGAGGTAATCTCGAATCCTATCGCGGAGTAAACTTTCGTAGAGCTTTCCCATTGTCTTTAGGAGACTTATGGGACGATAGCTGGACGGTTCGGACCTAGGTTTGCCAGGCTTGGGGATGCCGATTACGTCGGCCTCCTTCCAAACCTTCGGGAAGTGACAGTTGGAGAGAGAGGCATTGAAAATAGCCACAAGTAGGTGAAAAAGAGGTGGGGGGAGGCACTTGAGAATTTTGTTACTGATCTCGTCTGTGCCAGGTGCTTTTTTAATTTTTAGCTTTTTGATCAGCTGCAGCACCTCTGCAGCACTAGTGGGGGGGACGCTCTCTTGAGGAGGGAGCGTAGCTCTACGGGCTACCTCGCCTTCCACCGTCGCAACATGATCGGGGTCGGCCGGGTGAAGGCTGAGCGAGCATTGATGCTCGAGGCAGTCGGCGAGGCAGTTGGCCTTCTCGTCGTCTTCAAAGGCTGGGCTTTGATTCGGACGATTAAGCGGGGGTGAGGAAGATGGTTGGTCAGTCTTGAGTGCTCTCGCCAACGGCCAGTATGCAACGTGACTGGGTTTCAGTTCGGACATGAGTTTCGCCCAGCTTTCGTTTCTCACCTCCACCAAGCGACAGCCGAACTTGCGGTTCAGGTGGCGCAGGCGCAGGCGATTAACTTCCGTTGGATACCGGTCGTAGGCGGCTCTCTTTTCCCTCAGCAACTCCCTCGCGTCACGCGGCAGGTCCATGCGATGGTTAGTCACAGGAACCTGTCTCGTTGCAGCCTTGACGACTGCCTGGAGGTGGTCAGTGAGGGCGTCGATTGCCGTGTCAGTGTCGGTCTTAGTAATGATTTGATCCGGGATTGATGCTAATGTAGGAACGTCAATGTTTTCGAGAGACGAGGCCACCCGGTTCCAGTCCACGATGGATTTGGTTCCGGGCACCCTCGGCGTCTCTTGACCTAGGCTGAGAACCGGACGGTGGTCTGAGTTGAGTTCGTGAAGCGTCTCAATTGATGACAGTCTCAGAGCCACGTCCCTCATCAGCACAATGTCCAGGATGTCGGGTCTGTTATTAGAGTTGGTTGGGTAGTGAGTGGGCGATAGCGGGGCTAAAATGTCAACGTCGAGTTCGTTGGTGAACTTTTTTAGGAGATTACCGTTGGGGTTGTTGTAGTTGCAGTTTCAGAGTTGATGCTTGCAATTAAGGTCCCCGAGTATAACTACGGATTCCCCAAGTGCAAGCAGCGCTTCCAGGTCGCTGCGAAGGAGTCGGGACTTCGGCGGCAAGTACGCGGAAATGATGGTGAGAGTACGATGGCCTGTCATGGCCAGCCTGCACGCCGAGGCCTCGAGGTTGATGAGTGGTGGGGGGTTTAGGGATGAGCAGTGAAGGGAGCGTCTAAAATAGATGGCAGTACCTCCACCACGTCCGTCCTGCCTGTCGTTGCGTATAAGGGAGAAGCTGGGGATTCTGGGATGGCGTTTGGGGTTTAAGTGGGTTTCTTGGAGGCATAAAATGTCTACCGAGAAGTCGTTGACAAAGGAACGGAGCTCTAGTAGGTTGTTTCCTAACCCGTTGGCGTTGAAGGTACTGTTTTTAGGAAAGAAGGTTTTACTCGGGCCGTAGTATACATTAAGGTGCTACGATCTTTATTTGGGAGAGGATGTCTGCATACTCTACAAGGATCATGAGTACTTGATGCTGTGTAATCGCAGCCTTTAGTTTGGAGGCTAATTGGTGGATGCGGCGTAAGTCCACAAACTCCAGGCATTGGTTAATAAAGGATAGGTCCTCAGCAAGCGAGGTACCTGTTTCGTGGGCGGGGGGAAGGGCAGTCGCGGGCTTTGCGGCTTTGGCCGGCGCGGCGGGCGCGTTTCTAGATTTGGGCGCGGGGGCGGATTTTGAGAGGGGTGCGGGGGGGATAGTTCTTGTGACCGACCACGCAGAGGTGGGCGGGGCGAGAGCCGGTCGCCACCGCCTCGTGTCCAGGGCCGGGAAGGACTCAGACGTCGGCGGCGGGGGCCGTGATGTCGCGATTTTTATACCGCGACCGCCCCGACCACCTCCGTGTTTGCGAACCTGTGGCGCCTTGGGGCATCCGCGATAGTTCGCGGGGTGTCCCAATTCGCCACATAGCACGCAGGCCGGAGGTCCGTCAGTTTCACGCTTTCGCGTGCAGTCGGGGGTTGCGTGGGGGCGGAGGCACTTGACACACCGAAAATCGGCTCTGCAGTAGTTGGCTGTGTGGCCATACATTTGGCAGCGGTGACACTGCCCTGGCTGGCCCCTCTTGTGAGGGACTTCAACCTTGATATCTCCTATGCGGCAGATTCTTTTGAGGTCTTTGAAGACGGAGTTGCCCGCCTCTGTGTTGGAGAGGGTGATGTCTAGCGGGTCCTTTGTTTGGGAGTGGGACATTCGGTGGACGTGTTCTACCGGGAAGCCCTGGTTGGCGACGTCCGTCAGGATCTCAACCGTGTTGAGCTCTTTTGGGACGTCGCGTACCACGGCGCGGATTTTACGTTCCTCGGGAAGCGAGTAAGTGTGAAAAGGAATTTTCATCTCGTCTAAGAGACGAGTGAGGGACCTAAATTCATCGGACGTGGGGGTAATGATTTTAATAGCCTGCTGCGCTTTAGCGAGCGAGGCAGAGGTAAAAGTGATGTTCCTGCTATTGCAGAGACGACTTACGTCGTTCCACTTGGACTTGTCCCTGAGGAACACGGGCGGGGGGATGCGAGGTTTAGCAGCGGGAGGGGCGGGTGTGGCGGGTGTCGCGGCGGAGGGGGTGGGTCCGCTGACGGACGCAGCGGTCGAGATGCGGACGTTGCGTCCATCGACGGGTGCTACTACGGGTCGAGAAGTGGGGGGGGGGGGGGGTAGGCGTGCTTCGGCCCCTGGGTTAGACTAGGTGCAGCTTTGCGGGCTGCCTTCCTGCGTTGCTTATGGGAAGCAACTGCCTGCCACTCCCCTTGGTCGGACGGAGTCGGAGTTACGTCCGAGTCGTCCGACCCCGAGGAGTCGCGGGCTCGCTTCCCCTGAGCACTAGCTAGACTAACTAGGCTAGATACGCTCATGGAGCGTGAAAGAGGAGTCGTGGAGCGTGAGGGGGGTGACGAGGCCCGAGGGCCGGTCGGGAAGATAATTGCTAGATCCGTGAGTTTCAGTACCTGGGATTTGCTAAGCTCCAAGCTCTGCATTACCATAGCAACCCATTTCTGGGTACGGGGGTCCAGAGTGGGCTTCATGGCAGCGCCGCGCGGGACAGGGGTTGGGAAGTTCAAGTTTAAGAGACGTTCAGGGAGGGAGGAGGAATCGTCCTCCTTGCGGGGGGTGTGCCTAGTTCCGCTGTGCCACCACGCACAGCGGAGTGTGTGCCTATAGGCCTCGACGCAGAGGTCACTGTCAGGGCGGACCCTTTGAGTGACCAAACTGACGCCGAGGACTTAGGATGCGGGTTGGGGTAGGGTGGGAGGGACAACCAGAGTGTCAGCTAGGGCACTACCCAAGGCTGGTGGTTCACTGGGCAGCCGGTGTTTGGTAGCCCAGTCGGGGGCTACCGAGCTCACCGGGTCTTAGCTCCAACTGGTTCGTTGTCACCGTGAGGTATCCCCAGTTGACCTCTGTGATAGAGGATTTGAAGCTTACTTAATCGTCCAAGCGCCGCCGACCAGTTCTCGTCGGTTACTCTTAAAAGAGCTCTCCGACGCCGGATGACCGCGAGAGGGCGATTGAGCGAGCGATGGTTCGCGGCACAGCAAACGCGGCGCGAGAGAGAGAGCGCGATAGGCTTCCGACCGATACCGCGTGCGACCGAGCGCACCGCAGGTAGGTGAGACTAGGCGACCGTACTCGGCGAGCGCGTGAGATGAACTGGTGTGAACTGAGAACTGTGTCTCAAAGACCGTGGGCGGGGTCGTCATAATGACGGCCCGGGGTTGTAAAGGAGCTAGACTCCCTGTGAAGCAGGGAGGTGTGTTATTTATTGTGTGTGTGTGTGTGTTGGTACTTACTCGGTAACTACGTCGCACAAACACTGACCTAAACTACACTTTTCGCGGGCACTATCGAGTGCGGGGCGGGCTATGCGAAGAAATCTGACACTAGTCGGCATGCGACGGCGTCTAACGACGAAGTCGGGCCGCAGCACAGCAGCGACTCCGGCGACGGTGGCCGGAACAGGAACTAACACAGCGACAAGAAGCAGACAAGGAACGCACACGTCTACACGCTACGGCGGTCAAGCAAGCTCTTTTGCCGTTTTTTCTACAATTTTTCTTCTTCTTCTTATTTTATAATGGCTCCATCAATGTTAATCGATGATTTGCCAATGTCAAGTAACATCCCGCCGACTGTGATTTATACAACCATCACAGCGCGGACGGGATTCATCATCATGCATTCCATAGAATTTCATAGCAATTTGTACAAGCGGTCTTTACGTAGAATGTGTGATATAAAACGTATTGACCGCATCCGGAACGATGTCATTAGAGAAGAATAAAGCGGTGTTAAAGGTTGTGACTAAAATGAAGAAATGTAGTTTACGCTGGTTTGGACATGTTGAAAGAATGAAGGATGAAAGATTGACTATAAAGGTTTATATGGCTGAAGTGAAAGGAAATGCTGGCAGAGGACGACCTAGATGTACTTTTATTGAACATATAAAAAATATGTTGATCGATGGAAATATTAAAAGTACACACAATCGCCGAGCATGTATGAATGGTATGATGAATATAAAAGAAGCAAAAGAGATATGTCAGGATCGTAACAAATGGCATTAGATTGTCTCTGCCTACCCCTTTTGGGATGAAAGGCGTGATGATAGATAGATAGATTGTACAAGAATTCATTAGTCATATTTTGATACAATCCCTTCTCCCTTCAGCGCCTCGTCTATGACAGTTATTTCGAAATCACGACAGACATTTCAATTTCATTTATGTATATACATACATATACATAATATTGTATACAAGAATGAAGGATGAACGATTAACTAAAAAGGTTTATATTGCTGAAGTGAAAGGAAATGCTGTCAGAGGACGACCTAGGTGTACCTACTTTATAAATATTAAAAGTACACACAATCGCCGAGCACGTATGAAAGGTATGATGAATATAAAAGAAGCGAAAGAGGCGAAAGAGGTATGCCAGGAAATGGCATTCGATGGCTACCCCTCTTGGGATAAAAGGCGTGATGATAGATAGATTGTATACATTTTGAATACTTAAGTTAAGTAGGTAGGTACAACAACAACAACAATATTTGTCAAATTATTCTTACCGAGAATGTGGACGAAAATACCTACGTATGCAATAAAATTATATTATTTGCAGAATAAAAATTCTTCGGTTCCTTATTAAGTTTAGGCACCTTGTAAAATATAACGATATAGGTAGGTAGGCAGGTAACACATATATAAAAAACCTTAAAATTAAATATAACTAAGTAAACCAGGACCGCGTGTAATAGTGGCAAGAACACTGGCTGCATTTCCCCGCTGAATCGCGATGCCCTCTTGTCACCAGTAAGTAAGCGCCCCTAAACCCACATTTATTAACAAATATATAAAACTGAATAATTTGTATTTTTGAAGAGTCTGTAACTAGGTACCGGTCCGATATGAAAAAATATTTTTACATAAACCAATCAAAATTTACCACGGGCGAAGCCGGGGAAGAAAACAGTACAATAAATGAATATTTCTGTCTACGACCAAGTGGATTTTAGAGTATCTATTAAAAGTTATTTTTTTATCAGAGGCCATCTTCATACAACGAAAGTATAAGAAGAATTCCACTCACCTTCCTTCAGGGTCATCTTACCAGAGTGGCCACATCCTTGTTGAACCCACAAGCAAATCACAGCAGCGAATATTTGTTAAAATGCAAGTTTTCCATTAAAATTATCTAGGAAGGTACCGTCGCTATACAGAGCTGCGACTTATTAAAGAAATTATTCTACCCCCAGTTTTAAAATTTTAAAGTACCTAATCAAAATTCTCGTCATGTCCGTCTGTCTGTATTTGAAAAAAATACTAAGTGTATTTTTGTACGGTGTTCGCTAGCGGTTTCGCTTGTTTATGTGATCAAACTTAGCTGATTTTAACTAGCTGTTCGCCCGTGGTGCACTGGGTGCACAAACTAACTTTCATTTCCCCTTAGAGAGGTTGATTACAAAAAAGTCATCTATGTCCTTACCCTATGGTTCAAGCTTTCTCCGTATCAAATTTCATCAAAATCGGTTCAGTGTTTTAGCCGTGAAAGCGTAACAGGCGGACAGAGTTTCTAGGCTCAATATGTTCTGAAATATTTTTTCAACGATAAACTTAGTTTTATTTGGGTGGATCAACTTTTCTTTGTCAAAGGTTGTCCCTGGTGGTTTATTTATTTTATCAGCTAAACCGTTAATTATTTTATAATTCTACCACACAAGATATTAAAAGAGACCAATAATTAACATTGTTTTCATGTCAATTAATAAGTATGATGAACAATATATAATCACTGCTCTTATACCCAGTGTGGTGACCACTGCCCATAGACACTGGTAACGATGTTCATATTTGTCATGACTGGTTTAGTGTGAAATATAGCATTACCACGTAAATAATTGGTGCAAAATATTACCTAATTATTTTTTTGTAATGGGGAACCAAACTCAAAGCTAATCTTATAGTAGATGGCGCTCTAGGCGACGGTCCCCAGATAACTGTCAACTTTGTAATTATTTTATATCGTGTGGAGTTTTGTTTCATGATGACAATATTAATTACAACTAAAAAATGAACTAAAGAAACGAAAGTCTCATATGAACGGTAAAAAGGTTGTGTTATTAGATACAATATTTTATTATTTATATTTATTTACTTGATCTATAGGAAATCAATGTACACCTATGTTTTTCCAAAAATATGCAGCACACTTAGTCATCATAGATATATAAAAACTTTAAAAACTCGCAATAAGTAATAACGTTATTTGTATGACGTATGACAGTTTTGACAAAAAGTGAAGGAACCCTCGCCTCAAGCGCCCTCTGTTTTTTAGCTTATTTTTATTGTTCGATAACTTAGGTATAAGTACATATTATTATCTAATTTGCATATTTTACAGACTCGAATCGTTTGATCGGAATTTTAACTTCGGGATTCCCAGACATTATGATAGACACTAATATTAATTTGTCGCCTCCAGAAAGAACGTAACTTAGAATTGTCAAATTATAATTTTCATTTTCTCAAATAATTTTCTCATTCGTAAATAATTCAGAAATATTGATTTACATTATTATTGCATCAAATTACAAAACAACGAGGCATTTAGGAATATTATTAGTAAAACATTTGTTTGGGCCATAGCATAGTATATCAGCGCCTCTAGTGGCAAAAAGAAGCAGTTTTCTTGCCCATTTAAAAAAATGTTTTGGGGTGATTTGTAAAATGTATATACCAAAGTACTAGATGAATAAATAAAGAGAAAAAGTTTGTAATGTTTGAATGTTTGAATCTCAGAATACAGTATAAACCAGAATCAGCATAAATCCTTCAAACTGAGGCTTATTATCTCTTCTCAATTATACCTAAATTGTGGTGAGAATTTTTATGGACTATTGTTCCTGTATTTTTATTCATAGAAAATAATATTAAAAAACGTACCCAAATAATTTTTCGCTTCACCACTCAATATGTTCATTTCCATGAGAGATGTTCCGCCATAATTATTTAGCATAACTGCTACTCTGTCGCCAGAAGACAGGTTTAAATGTTTGATTATTTTTTCTAGAATTATCTCTGTGACTTGAGCGGCTGTGCCAAGTTTAATTTTTTGTATGCCAGCTTCACCGTGTACGCCCGCTCCTAATTCCATTTCATTTGGTTGTACTTCAAAAAGAGGAGCTTGTCCTGTGAATATTACAGAATTTTGTGAGAGCTTTGACTTTCTGTATTCATTTCATAGAGACAGGGTTTGACCCGAGTTTTACAGGCAAGTAAGTTTACTTTTATCCCGGAAATTCTAATCCACGGGAACGAAGTCGCAAGATAACAGCTAGGTAGGTAGTTGCAGTTGGGAAGTTTTAACTCTCTTTTATATAGTTACTAGCGACGGCTTCACACGGGTTATTTAATTACTACTTATCTATTAGAGATAGATATATATCTTACAGCAGACTTTTTTGTAGATTATTTTATTCTACACAATTCTTTCCTACATAATTTTGTTATATCTCTGACGGATTAGAAAACATACGCCATGAAAACTCACTGGGGCTAACTTTTTTCCCGACTTGATTCACTTGTTCTGAAAATGCTCAGCTCTTAAACATGATAGATTCATGTTTAACACTCGTAAACCTCCCTGGTTAATGAACCTATCTAATAGAGAAAACCGCAACAAAATCCGTTAAGTAGTTTCCGCGTGTATAGGTCTAAGAAAGCTGAAGCGGCGGGGGAGTTTGTTTTATAATATGTAGTTATGAGTATGTGGCGCCACCTATTGACTATTGACGATCAGCGCGTAAATTTTGATACATATTTTAATTTGTTGTTCGTCAGTTACGTTTTGTCCGCAGTGGACGCATTAAAACGGTGTAAAACGGAGACAGATTATTAAAACAAAGTTACCTTATATCTATATATTTAAATAAATATTGTATATTTTTCAGACATTTTTATGCATGTGGCGCCATCTTGTGGGATTAGAAATCAAGTAATAAGATGAGAAGAAAGAAAGTTCGCTTACGCCTAATCCTACTTACAGAAGATCTTTACTTAAATTATTTTATTGTCATATGAGATTGCTAAAAAAATATATTATAATCCGAAAAGAATAATTGAAATTAAACTCTAAATTCTACTCGCCGTAAGATGGCAGCACATGTATTTTAAAGTCTCATAATATAATTAACTGCATGGTATTTCATTTTAATTTTTTACATATTATGTAATATTATAATACAAACCTGGTAAAGAGCAGGCACTTAATGTTACACCCAATGTGGCCATTGATTTGGTAGCTTTTATTGCCATCGAATTCACTTCTTCTAAACTGCGATTGTCAACAGACATAGCTCCGCAAAGCTGAAAAAAAAATTATTTAAAAAAACCATTCTTTAGTGTTTTGCAAATGTTAAGTAAAATACTTTATATTAATTAACCACAAAATAATGTCTCCTAGGTAATATGTATCTAAATCTATACACAAAATAATCCTACCTATGTCCGTTATAGACTTTGAAACCATCCAACACATCACACACACCGAACACACACCAACACATCACACACACAAACATTTGAACAGTACCTAATTTGTAATAATACTATATTTTATACACTCACAGTTTTTGTAATAATTATGTAATAGAAGAGGGGTGACTCCTAACACAAGTAAATTCATTACTTAAAAGGAGGCATCAGCATATATATTGTATCTGTTGTTTTGGTTACTGAATAAATATTTTTGTATTTTTTGTATTTTTAACTGATGTGCCCCAAACCGGTTCGATGGTATTGAAAAAAAAAAGAAAACTAAAACTTTTCCCATACAAAAATTTTCAACTTCATCAAAGGGTGGTGTTACTTGCAAATATTATATTAAAAACATTAGTGTGAAGTTTGTATATAATTGTTACCCCGATATATTATTATATACATGTATATATAAAGATAAATAAAACTTACTTTATATAAGAAAACTTCTCCACACATTCCTCGTCCTCCAGTTTTGTTGTCACTTGAGGCTACGTCCTCTCCTACTATCACACCTTCTACCTGAAAAAAATATTCAGAAATAGTTTTTATAGTGTCTACTACCTGTCACTAGATGGCGCTGCATGTCTTTAAATACCGAAATATTGCTTTCCACATAGATGTTTTTCTATTTTAATTGGACTATAAATGGTAAATTACTATCACACTCAAGCGAATGGCTTCTTTTCTATGTTATGAACGAGTACACTGCTGTCTGAATTAGATAAGTACCTTTCTATTCTAAAACTACTTGATGTATTATTTATCGTACTTGAATACAGAGTCTAGAAAGGTTTTGGCGTGCGAACTGCTAATGCCTTGAAGTTCGGGATCCAAATATTCCCTATCCGCAGGGCCTAATTTAGGGTCCCAGCTTCCCTAGGCGTACAAGATTGGTGCCCCATAGCCTCTACAAAATAAAGAGATGGCCAGAACGATCTGTCACACACACGGATGTTTGACACTTTGTTTAATTGAATCTTGTATGCTGGGTTGAGTGAATTGCATGTGATCTAGATCGTATGATTTACATCGCTAATGTGTGGCCTGTGTTCAATCACGATCATACGGCGGCCGGACTGAAAAGTTTTCGGTGAGATACCGGACCAGTACGTGGGCTACTTTAAGCGTGAGCCTTATTAGCCTAGATATGGTAAAACAGGCTCTAGAAGTTAACGCTTCTAAAAAAAATTAAAACTTACTTTGATGCCAGCTGCCTTAGCTTTCTCTATTGCTTTACCAAAATTAAGTCTATCGCCAGTGTAATTTCCAATGATAACAATCACACCACCTGCAGAAGACAACAATAAAAATATGATTATTAGTTCTACAAATGTAAAATAGGTTTAAAAGGTGAATTAATATGTAAAATTAAGGAGACGCCTCATAACTTTTGTCACATTCTACAAATTACCCACATGCTACACGACTTCTTAAATTACGCGATAACTATATGTCTTTGTTTCGAAATTTAAATAGCTTTCGAAAGGTAAATATATTTGACACAGTATGAATTTAAAAAAAATATGAAAATCAGTTACACCTTTTTTTTAAAAAGCCCTTTCGCGTATTTTTAACCGATTTTGCTATTTGTTAGTAATGTACTATTTTCTCGTATTTATTAATTTCTACTATCGTATCAATTTCACATGCTTTATGAAAACTTGCTATTTCTAATAGTTTTTGTATAATACTGGTATATTATGTCAGTACTGTTGTGTATTTTCGCATGACCGATTTTTTGTGAAATCGTTCTTTCTCATGTTTCTGGTAGGTACGTGAATCTTGGCCTATCTTATCTTATCCATGGTTATTTTATCGATTCTTTTTGCAGTGTATCTCTATTAACAACTTAAAAAGAGATATCGACAAAATGAGCCGCGCGGTTTATTGAGTTCACTGCGCTAAAAAGCTTGCTCGTTTTACGCGCGGCTTATTTTGTCCATATCTCTTTAGTAAAATGTGAGCGGGATGGACTACTGTTAAAATCGATAAGGTAACCAAGGATAAGATAAGATAAGATAAGATAAGATAGACCAATATTCACATACCAGAAATATGAGAAAGTAGGATTTCTCAACAAAATCGGTATTTTGATAATCACGAAAAGACTTCGGCTTTTCTATGCTTTTACAACAACCATTACAATTATCAAATTCTAGTTAGTGTATTCTTAAAGTATGTGAAATTATCTATGTTTTAATGTCGAGAAATTTTAAAATTAGTAAATATATTAAGAGAACTCGAGAACTGAAATACGCGTGAAATTTAGGATTTTCAAGACTTCATAAAACTTAGATGCAACTGATTTTGGTTATTTTCTTTCCATGAGAAACTTTAGAATTTATTTATCTTTAAAAAGCAATTTTTATTTCGAGCCCAGCACATGCAGTTATCGCGTAAAACTGGAAAAACGAAACATTTATGACAACTGATTTAAAAAAAGTTTATTTACCAAATAAGACAAGTACAGAAATACGGACCTTAGGAAAAATTAGAAATTGGTGCTTTTTTCTATGGGATTTTTTATGAACTCAAGACCATACAGAAAGGGCGGCAAGCTAGTATTAAGTAGTAGGCCACACATTAGTCCGGCATCGCACCGAACATTTCGCATTCCGGCCGCCGGATGATCTAGGCGGACTGTTTGTTACAATAATTGGACGAGTCTGTGGTCGGTTTCGGTAGATCGTACGGCGACGCGCCGGGGATTGGACGAATGTGTGGCCACCTTTTAATAATTTACCGGAATTATGCTTAAAAAGGTGAGAAATTGAGTAGAGAACGTGTGCAGTAGGCGGCGAAGCAAACACTCCACCGGCTACAGCTCCGTATAACATCCCGTGGCCAACAAAACCTAGAAGTAAATAAATATTATTTGAAACACATCATGACGACCTTTACACCTCGCAGGGGTCTCCTACATTTTGCTCTAATTTTTTTTTGTATAATTTTATGGCCATATTCATAAACACATTTTAGAAGCGTTTTAGTTAAAATATGTTTTGTCACTCTCTAACAAACCTGTCTTTACTAATAATAGAAATAAACAAAACACATCTTAACAAAAACGTTCAAAATATAGTGTTCCAGGCCATCGCTGCCAAATGTTCCCATAATGCTGGCGACATTTCCTCGCTGTATAGCCAAGCTTATTTGCTGGCCTAGATATTGACCAGCTTTCGAGTCACCCACAAAATCATTTAATTTGCAGGAAATATTTTTAAACAATTTATGTGAGTTGGTTCCCCATGGCCCCAGTGTCTCCACAGCGTACGTATGAATCATAAATAGTGTGAGTTACAAGTCATGATAAAATTTGGCCGCATGGCGGTAATTATTCTTTGGGTTGTTCTCAACTATTATGGAGGTGGGACAAACTGTCCTAGCGAAAAAAAAATTTTGACGGTAGTTTTAAATTAAAAAAAACATCGCAAAATTATTATTATTTTACCATAACTCAAAAACGGTAAGGGCTGGACAAAAACTTTATAAGAACAATATGTTCAGTATAAAATAATACATAAATTTGGTTCTTATGATTTTTTTCATAAATCTAATAGTTCATTAAAAAAATGCTTCACAAAATATCAGTTTTTCGTTAAATACTCGCAGGAATTTAGAAAGTATGAATTTAGTAAACAATTTAGGAATTTAGAGTGTGGCCTGACTATGCTACGGTTTCTTGAGCGATTGCTAAAGTTAAGCGACGTTGGCCCTGAAAAGGCCTTGGATGGGTGACCAAAATCAAAAGTGGCAAAATCATACTAAATGACTGACTTGATTGTCATGTCATGTTGTGACATGACTTGTAACTCCCGTGATGTTTTTGTATGGAGATTCATACGTACTACCTGGTCAGCGAATTGGTAGCAATGTTGTGGACAAACGAGATGCTATAAATGAAGTCAAATCTCATTCGTGCCAAATGTGCTAGAAAAGTTTCTTTAAGACTTATGTTGGCTTTAATCGACTGCTCGTGCTTCGGATGGCAAGTTAAGCACTTCTTATCACTTACTTACTTATCACAATAATTACAGGTGCCTACGGTTCCCCAGGGTTCCCAGTGGAAGACATAAAGAAGCACGGTTTTAAACGTTTTTTAAATTTTCACGGGTTTTCACGGGTTACCTTTTATGACTCGGCCTCCTCTTTTAGCCGATGGTATTTGTGAGGCTATACCAGTGGCCAGTTCTGTTGAGGTAAGGTATCAATCTACTAACACCAGACTTGGTAGATTGTAATCTAGGCCGTGTCTTGTGCCTTTTTCACTCCAAAACTACTGAACGAATTTTGTTGCGGTACCTTAAAAAATGAATACCTGAAGCGAATGGTTCATGTCCAGATCCACCGCCACCAATAACAGCAACTCTGCCCTCATCTTTCTGTAAAAATAAAATAAGAATACTTACCTATATGTTGGCCCGTGCTTGTATTCTTTATTTCTTTCAATTGATTAATTATGACTAGTAAATAGAAGAATAGTATAGTAGGACTAAATTACCTCAGTACGTAACGAGACAAGTCTGTAGCTAGGATGTAAGTGTAACCCTGGCTGTAAGGTGACGACGCCGCGGAGGTTGTCATTTACACAGGTGTCAGGAGAGTTGACAAGTTTCTTTGTGACAGTTTTGTTCAATGACGCCATTTTGAAATAATTTTAACTCTGTAACTAAAAAAATACTTTATGAGGTCTGCATGGCTAACACTGGTAAGTTAGGTATAATTCAGTTTTTACAATATTTGTATACACTCTGAAACGTTACGTATTCTACATATAATAAATATATATAATTAAAATTTAAACGTTGTTCGTTGGTAAAAGGCAGTGAGTACGAAAAATCATTAATATTCGAATGATAGCATAGGAATTAAGAATGAAAAAATAGGAATCTTCATACCTACCTGTATGAAGCAATGTATAGATGCACAATATAATTATACCATCTTAATTTCATGGGTAGTATGTTCACAAGAAGTGGAAAGGTAGACAAGGAGAGTGAAAGCGGGAAGCAAGGTATTTGGTGGACTAAACAATACACAACTTACAACTAAAAGTAAAATTAATATAGGTACACACTTGCTTATGGAAGCGAGACTTGGGTATGGAATAAGAAGCATACAAGTAAGATAAAAGCAGTATTGACCGCATCCGGAATTATGTCATTAGAGAAAAATTCGGAGTGAAATATGATGATGCTGTGACTAAAATGAAGAAAAGTAGTTTACGCTGGTTTGGACACGTTGAAATAATGAAGGATAAAAGATTGACTAAAAAGGTTTATATGGCTGAAGTGAAAGGTAATATGCTGGCAGAGGACGACCTAGGTGTAGGTACTTTAATTAAGCATATAAAAAGTTATTGATCGAAGGCAATTGTGTTAAAAGTACACACAATCGCCGAGCATGTATGAAAGGTACGATGAATATAAAAGAAGCGAAAGAGGTATGTCAGGATCGAAGCAAATAGCATTCGATTGTCTCTGCCTACCTCTCTTGGGATTAAAGGCGTGATGATATATAGATAGATAGATAATTTCATGGGACAATGGCGTAAAATATATAAATGAATTATTAATTAACAATTTAATGGCAGAATACCTTGTATTTACTCTGCAATTCTGTAATTAAGAGTGGCACCACAGAAACACAATTTAAACACAAATAAACATTAATTTTCCATCGACTCACCATAAGAATAACATCTTATGTAACTGACCAAACATGATAAGTGAATGCCAAAGTTTATGACCTGCTCGAGATAATGCCACATTATAGTATTTGATAGCATTGAACATATAATCACGTCTAACAGTCAATAGGGTAGACAGAAACTAAAGTTCAGTATAATATTTTCTATCTATCTATCATCACGCCTTTTATCCCAAGAGGGGTAGGCAGAGACTATCGAATGCCATTTGCTACAATCCTGACATACCTACCTCTTTCGCTTCTTTTATATTCATCGTACCTTTCATACATGCTAGGCGATTGTGTGTACTTTTAATATTGCCGTCGATCAATACATTTTTATATATTCAATAAAAATACACACAATCGTCGTCCTCTGCCAGCATTTCCTTTCACTTCATCCATAAGTATGAACCTTTTTAGTTAATCTTTCATCCTTCATTCTTTGAACGAGTCCAAACCAGCGTAAACTACTTTTCTTAATTTTAGTCACAACATCATCTTTCACTCCGCATTTTTCTCTAATGACATCGTTCCGTATTCGGTCAATACGTTTTATATCACACATTCTACGTAAAGATCGCATTTCCACTGCATTTATCTTACTTACATGCTTCTTATTCCATACCCAAATCTCGCTTCCATAATCTTTGGTCGCGTAACCAACTAAAAAAACGCACGTGTTTGAATTTTTTGCATATCTTTCACCCAATATCCGAGCGATAGAAATAAATAGAGAAAGAAAATTTCCAAACAAAATCGGTACAATAAAATACACAAAACGGACAAATAAAAAAAATTGCAAAAATAATCGATAAAACAACCATGGATAAGATAAGATAAGATAAGATAAGCCAAGATTCACGTATCAGAAATATGAGAAAGAACGATTTCACAAAAAAACGGTCTTGCGAAAATACACAAAACGGATATTATGCTCTTCAAGTTGTACCTAGTCGCTAGGTCAGATCAAGCGCAGGTAATCACCATAATGGTACTTATTGAGAATATAAAATATCTTTTTATTTGTAAATTATTTAGAAACATAATATTTGTGTTGGATTGTCAATTAAAGCGTTTATTTTTAATGTTTCTACAATATTTACTTATTTTATAATCCATATCCATACTCCATACGAAAGTAACTCTGTCTGGCTGAAATTTGATACGCAGTAAGCTTGAAGACATAATATGCTACTTCTCTAAGGGGCTATAACAGAGGATGGAAGTTAGTGTGGGCTCCACAGGCGAAAAGCTATTGTATAAGGGGGCATCCATTAATTTTAGGTACGTAAGCAATTTTTCGTTAAATTTAGACTCCCCCCTCCCCCTTGGTGAGATTGAGTGAGATTTAGTGGGACCCCCCCCCATACGTGAGATTTCTGCTACAGTTGTTAAAAAAACTACATTTATTTTTATCGTAGACTTACGATTTTTCTAAAACAGGTATTGTCTATACCTTTTTTTTCTTTTAATACTAAATGTTTCTTTTTTTTACTTTTTTTCTTACTCTTAAAATAAATGTTTTTAATCACGAGATGTTTGAGCGGGTAAAATGGGACATTTCAAGTGAAGAAAAAAAATATAGTAATAGTAAAATGTATTATTCTTTTAAAGTTGACGTGAGATTTTCTATTATACCCCCCTCCGTTTAAGTGAGATATGATGAGATTTTACTGGACCCCTCCCCCCCCATTTTGAGCTCACGTAACTAATGGATGTCCCCTAATAATGGAGACATGAACTGTTGCCATGCTCGCTCAAGGGCCGTTGGTCCAGGTTGGTACAGGTCATCTTGTATCTAGGTCAAAAATATGGAAAATTTCAGTTAATCCTGGAGAGGTGAGTTTATTTATACAACATTTCCTTACCATACAATTGATAGTTATTATTTTAAATTGAATTGAGCCATATTTTTATTATTTAGGGTTCTAAATAGCCGTAGTTTCCAAAACGAGCATTGCTTTTGCGTTTTGGAAACTATGGCTATTTAGAGCTCTTCTTTGGGTGGTAAGGAAACGTTGTATAAATAAACTCACCTCTCCAGGATTAACTGAGATTTTCCATATTTTTGATAGATACAAGATGACCTTGACCAACGGTCCTTAAGTGGATTTTTTCAAAGTCAAATTTTAGTCTTATTCAAAGTGTAGATATTGATTGAGAGTGGTCACAGAGTAACATTATGGTAATGTTGCCACATCATAAAATATATTGAACAATATTATTTTTAATACGCATCTATATGTCAGGTTCGAGACGATCCCCCTTAAGGGGCGGTGGTCAAGGTCATCTTGTATCTGTCAAAAATATGGTAAATCTAAGTTAATCCTGGAAACGTGAGTTTATTTATACAAAATCTCCTCACCCCAAAAGGATTGTTATTATTTGAAATTGGATTCAGCCATATTTTTATTATTCATGGGTTCTAAAGAGCCGTTGTTTTCGATACGCGAACGCACTGCTCGTATCGAAAACAACGGCTCTTTAGAACCCATGAATAATAAAAATATGGCTGAATCCAATTTCAAATAATAACAATCCTTTTGGGGTGAGGAGATTTTGTATAAATAAACTCACGTTTCCAGGATTAACTTAGATTTACCATATTTTTGACAGATACAAGATGACTGAGAGCCAAGGGTCCTTAAGGTTAATATGTACCTATCAAAATAATGTTTACTGACCTCTGCATATCAATACGGTGGTGTTGATATTAAAATTATCAAATACATTATCATTTTCTATATTCCATGGAGTTCACAGGTCGTAGGTTCACTTCATCCTAACTAAAATAGGTATTATAGGTTATTCTGTGTTATTATTAGAAATCCAAAAATGAGTTTATCTATTATCTATCTATCATCACGCCTTTTATCCCAAGAGGGGTAGGCAGAGACAATCGAATGCCATTTGTTACGATCCTGACATACCTCTTTCGCTTCTTTTATATTCATCATACCTTTCATACTATGTTTAGTTTTCTTCTTTCACATCAAAATGGAGCAACGGATCGATGTGATTTTAAGCACAGAGCTTTTGCCGGAGAGTGACAATTTATATCTATTATTTATGTAGGCATAACTAAATAAGTATGTTTTTAAAATTCACATAAAACACACGGCCTTTATACCTTGCAGTAGTCAGGGACACCAGTAATAATGTCCACTTTTTGCCAGTTGTCTATGCTGTAGAGGGCCTCTACGTGTTGGACCTATGTCCCCATGCAAGCCTTACAAAGGACCGGTTATTATGCCCGTGAATTTAGAGTAGGTATAATAAACTAATAAATATAAAAAATACTAATAAAAGTGGTCAAATAGTATGCTTTTTCGACTAGTTTTAGTTTTTCAGCCTTATGTCTTGGCTATTTTGTAATAGCTGCCTACGTTTACATTATAGGTACACGGTGATAATAAAATTTCATAAAAAGGTAGTTTTAAATGAAACTGATTGATATTTAATAAAAGAGTCGATAGCCTTATTTGCTAAAGCGTTGACTTCGCGGGGAGGTTCCGCCCGAGTTCAATATTCATTCGTGGCAAAAATGCTAAACACTTTTCCGTGCTTCGGAGGGCACTTCTAAAATAACAGATATTTAAGTCTAAAGAAAGAAGAAGTCTTTTAGTGTGTGTATTCACAGCTAAAAAGACCGCCTTCATCCCCGTTCCTACTTTTCAGAACACTCCCTTTATGTTGCGAAACAGTGTTTCATTACTCGGGGTGGAAATCCGTTGGCGGATTGTATTATGCGCGCATTCATGAATCAACCACCTATGCTTAGCTAAGGAGTTCTTTTGGCTGTGAATACACACGCCTGGGGTTTTGAGGCATTGAAATGAACGAGGTTCTCAGAACCCCAGACCGCAATGTGGTCCAAAGTCCCTACAAATCTACCATGCAGCGAAGCGCTCGTCGATCAAGATGCCGTCGACACTATTCCAAAACTCGAAGAAAAATTTTATAGGCCTCCTGCCTTTTGTCACGGTTAAAATATTCTTTATTGTTTTAGCCCGATAATCGCCCCTAAATCGTGGGTTCGCCCGAACCGAACTCAAAATCAGGGTAATAATAATAATTATGGCGCCGATTTTCCTATACACGTGGCGATCAAGGTAGCGATCTAGGGCGCTCCCCACCACTGCCCCGATCACAGGGTTTTCTGTGGCCCCGATATTGCCACCGATTTATTTATTTATTTTTTCAAAATGGCTCCATCAGGATTTTGATGATTCCGCCAATGTCAAGTAATATAGACGTCACAGTAACAATAAGCCGATTGATCGGTAGGTAGAATGCTCCCGCCGGCCGTAATATGTCCTATTAATCACTGACTAATCACAACTATTACAGCGCGGGCGGGATTAAACTGGATTCCCCATGACGTCCTGGTGGACGCGTGCGTATATCACAAAGGCGTCACGTGGAAGCCGCCACCGATTTTAGGGAAGTGTATAGCTGCTTTTATAATGAACAGGCGGTGGCATGTCGTCTTCTCTATTAAAAAAATAATAATTATGTCTCTGACGGATTACACAGCATACGCCATGAAAACTTTCCTACGACTTAATTCACTTTCTAAACATTTAGTCATATTTTTATTTAATCAAAGGATAGTTCCACGTTTAACACTCGTAAAACTCGTAAACCTTCGCGGTGTAGGACTGTGGCTCTCAAAAATATAGAAAATCCAGTTTATCCGGAAAGGTGAGTTTTATTATACAACATTTCGATAGTTATTATTTTTAATTGGATTGAGCCATATTTTTATATTTAGGGTTATAAATATAGCCGTAGTTTACAAAACGAGCATTATACTTTTGCGTTTTAGAAACTATGGCTATTTAGAACTCTTAATAATGAAAATATGGGTCAATCCAATTTAAAATATTAACTATGGTCTTTTGGATGACTTTGGATGTATAATCTATATTTCATTGCCTATAAAAATTTAAGAGCTTATAATTGATTGTCATATTTGTCATTTTTAATCCATCATTCATTCATTCATTCATTATTGGCTGTATGGTTAATTATCAACCTGTGCCTTTTAATAAATTGTACCAAAAAAAAATATTAATGAAGTATGAAATTAAAATGGCTGGCGAAACTAGGAACAAAAAAACTGTTCTATGGAATTTAGGAACCAATGGCATTGAGCTAATAGAGCAGTCTCAGTCTATGAAAAAGAACTCTATGGTATCTGTGGTTATTATTATTATTGTAGAAATGTAGACTCGGAGGAATATTGTAGAAGTCGGCCATGTTTTTAATTTTTTCATTTGTTTATTTTTGTTTTGTGTTTTGATTTTCTGTTTCCTTGTCAATTTAAATTATCCCTTCCCTATTAATATAAATGCGAATGTAAGTTTGTTTGTTACGCTTTCACGCAAAAACTACTTAACCGATCATCATGAAATTTTTCACATATATTCTTGGAGGTATTAGAAGTAACATAGGATACTTTTTATTAAAAAAAAATATTATTTTTTACGAAAGTTAAAAAAATTGTTTGTCAAAAAATGTCGAAATCTATATTTTATTTTGTTCGTAAATATCCACGGGCGAAGCCGGGGGCGATATGCTAGTAGTATATAAAGTGTTCTGTGTATAGAGGACTGAAAATGCCACGCTCCTGCTCATATCATGCGAAATTTGTGACGGACGAGCCAGTTGCCTTGATCATGGAAAAAAGGATATTAATTGCAAAATTTCCTTTAGGTGAGGCCCGGTTAGCATTTTATTGCATATTATATATCACAGCTGTGTTTAATTTAATGTTTAACAGCATTCTGTCTTTAAACCAAACTTGGGATCCTATTATATTGTTTGCTATTTTGTTCAATACCTATTATTAATATGATTGAGAGGATAAGGTGGTCATAAACTTGATTAGAAAACGCTTTGTTTGGAAAGTCGTTTCGAATTGTACAACTAACTTTCCGCCCCGGTTTCCCCATGGAGCCCATATTAACTTTCATCTTCTATTATGGTCTGAGTTCATACAAAAATCACATAGAAAAAAGCACTTTCAGTTTTTCCCGAATTATCCGGAATTTTTCTTACCCTATAATGCTTGCCCTGATAATAACGAACACAACAAGAAAAATCAGTTTTCATACATGCGGAAATTGTTTTATATTTATAGGTAGGTAGGTAAGTATTTTATTTTTAAACTTGTTTATGGAATGGCTGTTTTCCAGATGCAAGCAATGGGTTAAAGCTGTACTGCTGTAGGGAAAGATTAGATCCCATTGAAAAAAAGTGCCTCAAGAAGTCTGCAGTTCCTTCAATAAACCTAAAGGCTGATCCACTTCCTGATGAAATGTTGAATGAGTTTCCATTTCATGTTTATAAAGAATCAGGGTATATTAACAATTAATAAAAGAGTTTTACAGAAAAATTTTCTTACTTTGATTCGGGTCCACAATTAAGTCTAAAGTTGTATTAGAACTATCTCCACCTGCTATACATGTACAACTTTAGGATTAGTAGTAAGTGGAGTCGAATCGACCCTAACCACCACTGGTATGGATGCCGAAGAACATAAATAAGACTGTGATTGGAGAGTATTATTATTTTTATTTATTTTATTGTACATTGCCATTAAGGAAATAGATCACTGAAATAAATAAAATTTGTTTTCAATCACTCTCTTATTTATGATTCCTCTGCATCATAACTATCCTGTAAAAAGTTAGAATATAAAGCTAAAAGCGCGCTATATTTTATATGTTATGTTGGTATCCCTGTTTCTTGATGGGATGTTTGTGTTATGTTGGTATTCCTGTTGCTTCATGGGATGCTTGTGTTATGTTGGTGTTCCTGTTGTTTCTCCTGTTATGTTGTCAACTTGTCATCTCGTTCCCAAACTGATCAAAATTTGATTCTATGGTTGTATGGCAGTCCCAACTCTTCTTTTACTTGCTCTGTGATTAAAATAACCTAAAAAAATAAATCAAAATAACAAACAATGTTTATTTTGTTACTGTATTGTGTATTTTAAACAATTAGTGGTGCTAGTATAATATAATTATAAGCGACATTACCTGAAATATACAATAAAATGGAAGAATTAAATTCTTCAGAATTGGGGACTCAGAAATACTGGAAAGCAGCATATAAGAAGGAAATTGCAAATTTCGAGGATAATGGTGATCCTGGCGATGTATGGTTTGGTGAAGACAGTGCCTTTAGAGTAATTAATTGGATATCTAAACATGAAATTCCTTTAGACACGAGTATAATTGATTTAGGTTAGAACAGTTATCATAATTTATTTGTTATAATATAATTATTAGATACAATTGCTTTTATTATTTTTAACATGTATTATGAAAAGTAATCTCAAACACAATGTGCCCCAAAACTTTGAATCTCTTATCTTAAATTCTTTAATTTCCTCTTTGCATAAATAACATTTTAATTTAACATTTTTCTTCCAGGTTGTGGTAACGGCTACACATTAACTGAGCTTGCTAGAGAGGGCTTTACAAACCTTCTTGGTGTGGACTACTGCGAGGAAGCAATAACTTTAGCAAATAAAATATCAGAAAGAGAATTTCCTTATATACAATACAAGGTAATATGCTTCAATCACAAAATGTTATATGCATTGCATACCAAATGCCCATAAACATTCACGTAAACTGACAAACTATTATAGTACTGTTATATATTTATTTATTACCAAAGAGATTGAGTAAACCCTCACGGTGTTCAGAAGAATGTGTTGTGATGTGTCAAGCTATGTAAATATGCCATTGGAATAAAAACAAAATTGTCATTATCTTATAGAATAATATTATTATTATGTACATCTATCATCATGCCTTTTATCCCAAGAGGGGTAGGCAGAGACAATCGAATGCCATTTGCTACGATCCTGACATACCTCTTTTGCTTCATCATACCTTTCCATACATGCTTGGCGATTGTGTGTACTTTTAATATTGCCTTCAATCAATAAATTTTGTTCAATAAATTTCTCAATCTCAAAATATGTTAAAGGTACTTAATGTCATTGACTGAAGGTGGAAGCCATCTCTTTTGCTGGGTAGCCTGGGTCCATGGTTCTGGGAGGGGTTTGATGTTTATGTAAACTGTAAATATATTATAATCAGCAAGTCATTATTTAAAAAATACTAATCTATTCTATTTCTTAAGTAATGGCTCCATGGGGTTTTGATGATTCCGCCAAGTATTATCACAGTAATAATAGCCAATTAATCCATAGCTAAGATGATGTTCCCGCCAACTATGATGTCTTATTAATTTTAATGATTATTTAATTAGATTCTCCATCATGTCATGATATAAAATCTGTTTTTTTTATTTCAGATATTTGACATAACACAGGGTGATATATCTGACTTAGGAAGCAAGTTCGGTTTAGTACATGATAAAGGAACTTATGATGCAATTAGTCTAAATCCCGACCAACCTAAATCTGAGAGAAATAAATATATTGAAAAAGTACATGAAATGCTTGATAATAATGGTATATTTTTATTTTATTACTACCTCAAATGTACCTTAATGTGATAATCTATACAAATAAATAAAATTGGAGTGTCTGTCTGTCCCAATGTGTGTCCAGAATAGGCTCTGAAACGGCCCATTAGAATTTGATGAAACTTTCATGGATCTAGTGTCTGGGTAAACTTTTTTATACCTACCTTGAAGGGGTTCCATAGATAAATAAAAAAAATGGTATTGGTTATGTGATAATGGGTAAGATTACTTACACACTTAGAGGATTTTCCATCTAAAATATACCTCAACAGTACTAGCCACTCGTTTACCATCGGCTAAACGAGGGAGACTTGATCTTCCGCTGGGTACCCTGGAACCATAACACGGTTTGGGAGCTGTAAGGCAACCCGTGAAGAAAAAAAAAAGGTAAGATTCAGTGATTTTTAGTTTCCATAACTGATAGTGAAAATATACTAAAAATTATTATGAAAGTTGAGCTTTTTCCAATGAAATCTGATTTTGGTCATATCCTTTTATTGTTTTATGCAAAGCTTAAACAATTTTAATTCTCTCTTTTTGTTGCAGGTATATTTGTTATAACATCCTGTAACTGGACTGAAGAAGAATTGCTGCAGCATTTTTCATCAAAATTCAATTTTAAGTGTGCTATTCCTACACCACAGTTTAAATTTGGCGGGAAAGTTGGGAACATGGTGTCTTCTGTTGTATTTTATAAAAAATAAGCTACAATATGTAAACCCTAGCTGTTTGATTTACTATTTCTTTGTCACCTCTGTGTCATTTTAGGAGAAAAGTATTGAATTAATTATTAATTTTATGTTATTTAGCTTCTTTTATTAATTTACATTCTCCTTTACAAAATTTACCTGTACCACTGGGTTCCCTGTCATGAAGGTATACAATCTTTAGAGGCAGGTGAACAAACGTTGAAGTTTGGCCAACTAGCCAACTAAAGACTAGTTGGCCCCAAAATGATAGATGATGGATCTCCTTAACAATTTAATTGACAATTTGAGATTGTTTGATTTGCTACTTTAATAAAAAAGTAGAACATAATATGTACAGGGTTTCAATACCATTTATTTCAGGTTACCAGTTTCATAAGTAACAAATAGTCTGCCTCTTTGCCGTCTATAAAGGTCATATATATAAAGGTGGTCGAATATTCGGCTTTTCAGAATAGTCTGTAGATCCCTTTAGATATTTAGGTATAGGTACAGTCACAGAGCAAGTAAAAGGGTACAGTATGGAAATAAAATTCTGTAGTATCTATGCTTTTTACACTAATTTGTAAACACTGCACCACTGCACTGCACTATGAACATGATTATATTCTCTTTGCATTGCACTGAACTAGGTCAAACTCCTTGACTAGGTCCTAACTAAAATAAAATTAAATAGAATATAGGTTGTGGCTCATGGAAAATATGGAAATGAGCTCCAGAATAATTTCGTTAAGAAGAATCCAGAAATTTGCAATTATGTATAGGTACACTTTTGTAGAAGTCTTTATAAGGAAATATATTGTATACTTTAAAATATACTAAATATTGGCACAAATAGCAATTTTCTGTTGTTGCTTCTTTGCCTTGTCTGTCAATTAAAAAAAACTGAGAGATTCGTTTGTTCCGCTTTTCGTTCATTTATCATTCGTTCGTTCATCCCGGTTCATCCATTCATTTTCTTTGTACTTTGTGCATTTTCCGGCCGGTACATCAAGTAAGTACATTTTACTATATAAATTAAACAAATAACTGGATTTCAAGATTAAATACGTATTATGCCAGTAGAAGGTGCATCTATCTGAAGAAGATTCAAACAAATTTTTAGAAGACGAAGGTAGGTAGGTACCTACAATTTTAAACATTTTTTTAAAAAGAAATCCGTATATAAAACTCTAATCCTATGCAATATGTAACAATACGTATAACAAGTTTCATAAAGTAAAAGAATGTCATCCATAATAATATTTAGGTTCTTCATTACGCGTCATTTTAAAACTACCTACCACAAAACTGCTTGTTTGTATGCATTCATCAAACGAGGAATGAAAAATAAAATACACCCATAGCCTTTTATACGCAGAGATACAGTAACAGTGTCCACTCTTAGCCAGTCCATATTGAATAGAACAGGTGGCAAACTTGTTGCTGCACTCTGTAAACCACAACATCCATGTGACCTGAGTGAGCAAGCCTAATACTGCTTTTTAATTTTGCTTGATCTAGGTTTTGAACCTGGATTATTCTGTCTGGTTTGTGAGTAGGTAAAGTTAGTAAAAGAAAGATGCCATAGCCATAGTATTAGTAGTATTATTTATTGGCTATCACACCTGTATTCAAAATTAAATACCTTATTACTAAAAAAAGCAGTTCTAGTCCAGTTTTAACCACAAACACATCTTTACAGCCTTCATACCTTAAGTTGTAGCCAGAGCCACTGTTTTCCAGTTGTCCTTATCATACAGAACGAATGGCAAGCCTGTTGCTGCACGGACCTAGATATCAAATGAATGTATCTGCTATTTTTAAAAGAAGTGTGTATTGTCTCTGCCTACCCCTATTGGGATAAAAGGTGTGATGATATATGTAGATAGCTAAATATTATGACATTACTAAATATTATTTTTAGTAAGTACATTGGTTTTTAAACAGTTATTTATTATTTTATAGTAGGTAATGATGTAAAAGTACCCACAATTTTAGGATTTTTTTTTCTGTTTCAAAGTTAACAAACAAACACATCTTCACTGCCTTTATACTTTGTGGTGTGGCCAGAGACACCAGTAACAGTGTCCACTTTTTGCCAGTTGTCCATAATTGAACAGAATAGGTGGCAAGCCTATGGACCTAGATGTGCCAGCTTTTTGAGCCATCTTATTACTTATTTTTTCCATGGTGAAACTCAAGTCTGTGATTACATTTTTTAAATATCAGGTATTCAAATTTCAGATGGAGTCAAAAATATCTAAAGATCTGGCATGTTTGTCCAGAAGTTTAAAAGTCCCAGATCAGTTGGCACTTTAAATAATTAGGGAAGATGTCTCACTTGGCTCACAGTAGGTTGCCTCATTTCCAGGGAACTGTGTTACCAGCTAATATACCAAGTTCTCCACATTTAGGCAATGGAATTTAGTTGAGGTATGATTTTTTTTAAATGTAGGTAAATGTTGGCAGACTTTTACCTGTATTGACATTACTGTAGCTGACTGAGTTTGACACTGGTCATAGAAACATTATTTATAGTTCTTGGTTTTAATTAATTAATTGATTTAATTAATTTGATTTAAGGTTTTTATTTTAAAAGAGTTTTTTAATGGACAACATTTCATTTTTCGTAAGGTACCAAAATTCGAAAACCGTTTGGAGATTACATGCTAGAAAGCTTATTTTTCATTTTTTTTATTTTTTATATCCTTTAATTTTCGAGTTATTTTAAAAATACTGAAATATTGAAAATTAAGGATTAATAGGTGCCCTAATCTGTGCTAACCCTCTAATTTAAAAAATACTAATGTCTGTTGCAGAGTTGAACTCAGGTGTTGCCCTCTATTAATTTTACCCATTTTTATTCCATTTAAAGCTAAATTAATAATTATTCTTTAAATATAATTATAAAAATACTTCTTTCATATAATATTTTTTAGAAGTTTTGCTAGTTTCGAATGGGCTATCACAGGAAATATATTTACGAGTGAAACCGCGGACAAAAGCTAGTATTATTATATACATTATGAATAATGTTCTAGGCGATTTGAGTTCCGGCTACGGCAACACCTATTTGGAACACGGTGTATTATACTCTTTGCATTTCTATAACGTATACTCTGTGGCTTGACTGACACTATCTGTCACTTTCTTTGGGTGACAGTTTATATTTCTTAATTTTAGTCCTAGCTATGGTTTTTAGTTTATAAGTCCTCAGAATTTATAAAAATTCATAATTAAATTAAAAATATAAAAACTCAACCAAAAATAAAATAGAAAAATACGTGTAACTTATTTTTTAATATATTTTTAATTAAAGTAATAAAAATGGGTGATTAAAAAAATGAAATGTTGTCCATTATAATATAGTAGGTAGACCTAATTGTACCTACCCAATGTTTTAGGTATGTAGGGGATCTACACACACTTGCATGACCCACACACACGCACACGTATTATGTAAACGAGCGCGGGCCCAATTCATATACCTAGCTGCCTGCCCTGCGCTCTTCAGTCGTCCATAACAGTTTGCCTTAATTAGTTTCTACCTTAGATAAATTAGATTCAGTATTAAACAGTTTAAACCATCACCCTTCTTTACTTTCTGAACACGCAACCTGGGTCACGTCGGGGTCACCAATGTAACTTAAGTAGATATCTGCGGCCGTGTGACCGCTAGATTTATAAAGTTAACTCGACAGGTATCCTATGTGGTTACTATCAATTAAAGACAGCACTGTTGTCTATCAATATAATGTCCACCTAATTGATACTAGCTAAAACTATCCTAGTGAGTTACGTTGTGACGTATAACACAGACTATGTAAACGTCCTGCCTCCACGAGTGCTATATCGTAATTGGATTGTGAGTGTCCGTCCGCGCCTGTGCCGTTGACCTAATTAATTACCTTGTACGGCCTAGCCGTTACATGTAAAATATTATTTATTATTATATAATATTTATTAACAAACAAACAAGCAAATGTTTATCTCTGCCTACCCCTCTTTGATGGATAGATATTATGACAATATTATTTTTAGTAAATACAGGTTTTTAACTTAAAGAGTTTTTTAAATTGGTAGACATTTTGAAATTTATCGAAAAGTAGGTATTTTAGGAAAAAATATTCGTCAACAAACAGGGCCGTAACTAGGGGGGTTTGGGGGTCAGTCAACCCCCCCTTAAATCCCTTTTTTTATCTATGATTTTTTTTAAGTTGAGTGTAATCATCCTTCTCCGCCCGAAATTAATTCCTGGTTACGGCCTTGACCAGATATACTAGAACAGTGTCCACTTGCAGAAGTTGTCCATATTGAACAGAACACGTGGCAAGCCTGTTGCTGCACTTAATAGACCTAGATGTGTCACTTATTTAACAGACTTCAGTTATCATAATAAAAATCAGTTATTTTTTTTTATTTCTATGTTTATAGGGTTCTGTACATATTCGAATCCGAAGAAAAAACTGAAATCCTTATTATAGGATGACTCTTGCTTGTTTGTCTTGTCTGTCTGTCCGTCTACTGTCACAGCTTATTTTCTCCAAATCATCACGAAAAAACTTGGTACATATTATAAAGAGTTTCATGACCCAATCACGAACGTATAGCGTAAATAATGGAATTTCCATTTTGGGAGTTAATTTTTAAATTAAAACGTAATTTTTTTCCAAGTGCTTCATGGGCATTTCTTGCCCGTGATACAGTTGGCTAGTTCAGTCGACCGTGACATCAAATGAAATTTGCTTTCTTATAGTTTACAGGAAAACCTAAACGAAAATTCTGACCAAAAAATTTAAATTATGTCTATAATATTCTACATGAGGGGGTTGTGTTGTGGTACAAGAGAGTCCAATACATATCATTTCAGACCTTCTGACTAGCGACATCTTACGTTTTGTATCGAAGGACAAAAACGACGGGTCCAGCCAAGGAATGTCCACACTAGAATAATTTGCTCAGAAATTGCTGTTCGGGAAAAGACATTGATTTGCCCGGCATTCTAGGGTTGGACATTGGTGTGGAGTCGACAAGAATATGTGCTGATTGTTGTATTTTCAAATTTCAGGTTTGGTGTGTTTGTGAAAATATCTACACAAAAAGGATGAACAATTTGGCCACAAGAGTATAAAGCGAACTCTAGTCTCATAAGTATGTCAGTTCACAGTATAACTAACTACATAGTATGTATTATAAAACAAAGTCCTCCGCCGCGTCTGTCTGTCTGTCAGCGGCCTTCTCACGCAGAAACTACTGAACGGATTTTCTTGCGTTTTTCACTATAGATTTATTCACCGGGAAGGCTTATGAGTATTAAACGTGGAGCTATCATGTTAAGGAGCTGAGCATTAACAGTATAAGTGAATCAAGTCGGGGGAAAATAGCTCCAGCTAGTTTTCAGGGCGTAAGCTGTCTTATCCGCCAGATATATAACAAAAGCATATAGGAAATAATTGTGTAGAATAAAAATGATGTACACAAAAGTCCGCGGTAGCGTTATATCTATCTCTAATAGGTAAGTAGTTATAAGCGTATTTATGTAGGTATTCAAATTGTTTTTAATCCATATTGTACCCGTGCGAAGCCGGGGGCGGCTAGTGATAGTTAAAAACTACATTTTGTTTATTTTTAAATAACTACCTTGGCTAGACTATACAACAAACAAGCACATCTTCACGGTCTTTATCTTGCGGTATGACCAGAGATTGTGGGTAGGCTTCAGTTTGGTTTGCACATGTTTGTATCTTAACGAAACTTTTTCATCTCTACCTATATATTATTCCTCATTCTCAAAAGTGTTTTTTGTCATTATCAAATATCTCTCTTATGGCTCCTATAACCATAATTTTTCTGGGATAAACTATTCCCAATTTATCTGTAAATAATCCATCCACCTGTGTCACTGTAATTTAGCATATAGTTACTTATTCAATATATCTAAGTAAAATAGCTGTTATTTTTTCAATGGGTTTTATTGAATAGGAAATATGAGTGGTTAAACTTTGCCCCCGTTTTCTCTTTCATAATTTATCACAAAGCTCTTAATTTTTTTAAAAGCGCTGTAATACCAAAGATAAAACGGGCAAAATAATCCTTTATTTTACCACCCATATTTCCTATTCAATAAAACCAATTAAAAAAAATAACGACTATTTCACTCACATTGAATAAGCACCTAACTATATTTTATGCTAAACTACAGTGACACAGGTGGATTATTTACAGGGAAATTGGGAATAGTTTATCCGAGAAAAATTATGGATATAGGAGCCTTAATACTGTATCAAAGTTAATGTTACATACGCCATTTTGAAGATTATATTTCCCTCTAATGACGAAGAATAAACAAACAAAATTAAATGTTTCTTTGTAAAATTAGACTATTTTATTAATTTTGTAGAAGGCGCTATCTATTGGAGATCAGTTGAACTATGACAACAATATTGACACTACTAACGGTGCGAAGTATTCGCACGGGTCATATAATTTGAGTTTAATTAGTCGTCAAAATATAGACTCTTTTCTCTAACACATGTTTATTTACAGTCACGGTATAAACAGAAAAATTGGCCCAAAATTATGTCGAAGATGGATAAAAAGAAAAAGGAAGAAGCAACCGAGCCTACATAATTTATATGCTTCGAAATAACAGTAAAGCTGGCGATCTCAATTTCTTGTAAAACAACAGAGTAAGGTATAGAGATACTATTAAAACATTTATAACTCGTACTAATATTATAAACAGAATGTCTGTATGTCTGATACGCTTTCACGGCTAAACCACTGAACCGATTTTAATGAAAAGGTATAAAAGAAGTCCCAGGCTTGAACCTACTCGTGCCAAAAATGCTAAGCATCAAATTTTTGTTAAGAATGTGAGCTTTAATCAACTTCTCGTGCTTCAAATGCCACGTGAAGCCAGCTTCTAAAAATAACAGAAAGAAGTGAGACATCTAGGTTCATTGCCACCTGTTCTGTTCAATATGGACAACTGGCTGCAAGTGGACACTGTTCTAGTATATCTGGTCAAGGCCGTAACCAGGAATTAATTTCGGGGGGAGGAGGGGGAAGATTACACTCAACTTAAAAAAAATCCAGTTGTTTTTACAAAAAAAAAAAGGGATTTAAGGGGGGGGGGTTGACCCCCGAACCCCCCTAGATACGGCCCTGTGTTTGTTAATATAGACACAGAGAAGAATATTTTTTCCTAAAATAGTGGGTACTTTTAGATAATTTTTAAATGTTAACCAACTATATCACAATTTAAAAAAACTCTTTAAAAACCTATGTATTTACTAAAAATTATATTTAGTAATATCATAATATACAATATGTTGCAAAAAAAAACGAGCACTTAAGAGCACCAATGTTATGTGGCACGGCGGCTTGGAATTACACGTTCTAAAGTTTAAAGGCTTTGGAAGAGGGAGACTGATTCTCTCTGTAGAAGGCCTGGTTCTGACAGAAAAAGATGTACGGAGCAGAGGGATGATCGATCTCTTGTCAGTCAAACTCTTAGAAATTGACGAAAATCTTACAATTATCTTAAAAACCACCTACAAGAAGTGAGATTGGTGAGAGTTAGCAAATGGACAATGGAAAATGGACACTTATCGAAGCAGGCATACATTCTCACAGACCCGCTAGAGGACCAAAATTACTCCGTGGGCATCGCGTAGCATGACTAAGATTTGGGCAAAATTTGTTGCTATGGACAATTGAGGATTGGGGTAGGGTTCTGTTTTCCGATGAGGCCCGGTATATGTCTACATGGTGAAGACAGACGTCAGAGAGTACTTACTGAGAAGACAAGGTGAACGTTATACCGACGTGTTCTTTGAAGAGGTAACACCATACGGTGGAGGATCCTTAATGTTCTAGGCAGGAATAACTTCTGAAGCTCGTACGGAGTTAGCTTTTTGCCAAATGAGGCACTTAATGCACATCACTATATCTCAGAAATTCTCGTTCCACGTGTGCAACCTGCATTGGTTGTTATGGGAGACAGGTCCATTTTTATGGATGATAATGCTCGTCCTCATCGTGCCGTTGCAGTATCCGCATATATGGAGGAGGTAGGGATTCCTCGATTGGATTGGCCAGCGAGGAGTCCCGACCTCAACCCTATAGAGGATCTATGGGACGTACTAAAACGCCGGGTTCGAACTATAACTCCAGTTCCATAAAATGTCACAGAGTTAAAAACTGTGATTCAGGCTGAATGGGAATTGATACCATAAGAAACCTGATCGGGAGGATGAGAAAACGAATAGCAGCTGTCATAACTGCGAGAGGTGGACATACTCGATATTGTTTTTTATGTAGGTTCATTTAAGTTTAATTTGTCACTTCATACTCATTAAAATTACTTAATAAACTGGTTTTTCATTTTTTTATTCAATTTATCTTAGATTTCTACTTGTGATGGTTAAAAAATGTAGAAATTCGATTATAATATGTTGATACATCATAATCAATGATTATTCAACATTATTAACTTCAAAATATAATGATAACCAATAAAGTTTTGAGTGCTCGTTTTTTTTTACAACATAGTGTATATGGCGTCAAGTGGACACGGTTACAATCTGTGTAGATACATTAAATACCTATGTTATTTTTATCCACAGACCTACGTGTGCTATGAAATCGGCCTCGTGTTTCGCGTTGGCTTCAATTTCAACGCAGTTGCTGAGAATAATAAGTATCGAGTCAAAAGACAAAAACCACAAAGTAATTCTACGGAGGAAGAATATCGGAGACGTAAGTCTCTTAAAATTTGCATTTTCTTTTATTATTTAAGAGCGTTTACGACTAAATCGAGACTTAATGTTTAGGTATTTCACAGCAAGTGTCCACGTGCACGGAAGCGAATGTGTTTGTGTGCGTAAAGAAAGTATTCGCTGTCATTATAGTCGGACAACCAATTTATTAAATGAATCGCGCGCTGATTTAAATAGCACTTTTTAAAAATATTTAAAAAATATTACAAAAATACTGTGATTGTAATTTTAACGCTTAAGTTCTAAAGATGTTGTTCTATTACAACAAATAATTATCATTTAAAATGAAGAAAATTATAGAGAAAAAAGTTATAGAGAAAAAAAGTTTTAGAGAAAATAAAAAATTTATGGGCTATATTTTTAACTTTTTTTAATATAATTGTGATTTTAATTTCTGAAGAAAAGAACTAAAATGTTTAATATAATTTATTGATAACTATTTTTCTGGGGATATTATATTTTTTTATTGTGAGATCGGCAAGTAATTTCAGATATTAGAAGTTTGAAACTTGATGATGTAAGCGAAATTGAGAAAACCCGTCTCAATTAATTGTTATAATTCAAAAAATCTTTATTAATTTAAAAGTTTTCTTAATTAACTTTTTAGATAACATTATTCTCTATAATGTGGCTAAATAACAGGTAATTTCTTCAAGTGCTTCATGGAAGTTATACTGTTCAAATAGTACAGTTTTTGATACAAAAGTACAATTTACGTTGAGGGTGAGTTGAACTCACGCGCTGTTGTTTCCTTGCTAAAGCAGAAATAATTATCTTTAATTTATTCTACTTATATTTTAGTATTATTTGTGAAGTTAAGTTTCTTATGTATTGGCACAAAATGTTCTTATCCTATAATGTAATAGGTAACTAACAATAAATGCATTTAAATACTAGCTTTCCGCCCCAACTTCGACCGTGGAACTCATATTAACTTACATCCCCTATTTTGATCTTGAGTTCATACAAAAATCCTATAGAATTCCTGAATTTTCCGGCCAACTTTTCCAACCAACCGTTTTCAAGTGATGCGCTTACGAACGAACAACATTTAATTTATATAGATTACTAGCGAACCCAGCAGACGTTGTCCTGCCCAAACGTTGGCTTGCCTGCACTACCACTACCACTAACTTTGGATATTGTTCATACAAAAAGACTAAAATCGAGATTATAAATGGGGGGTGGGGGTAGAAGGATAAAAAATTGTTTACGATCTATTCTCAGACCTACCGAATATACAAACAAATCATACAAATCGGTCAAGCCGTTTCGAAGGAGTTTGGTTACAAACACTATGACACGAGAATGTTATGTATATAGATAGATAGATGATTTATGTTATAATAGGGATGTTGACAGTGAAATAAAATAATTATGTACACAATAATATTTTTTATATAGTTTATAACGTACCTACAATGTTCCTGCGGCCTGCTCTTCAATTGAAGGAGCGCGAGACCCAGGGAACTGACTAACGGGTAGGGTAGGTACACTGGGAAACAGGGAGACTTAGTAGAAACGTACGGTGTACTTTCAAACTAAACAACGCGGGCCACTGTACGGTTGAGTTCTTCTTGGTTGCTGGGAGGTCCTCTTGTCACGAGATCACTTGCCGACTGAGTCGATCGCCTTCCTTCCTTTGTCTTCGGGGGGGCACTGGGGCAACCCCCACAGCGCCGGCAGTCTCTGTGGGGCATTAACCCCCCCGGGAATCACTTTAGGCCCCTACGGGGGCCTGTCTAGAGGCTTATTTTATTATTTCTGATTAACTAAAAATCAAAATACGAGTTACTTTGTGCTAAGTAAATTTACTTTTTAGTTTCCTGTTTGAAGTCGGTTTTATTTTGTTAAAAAAAAATATTTTACGCTTTTTAGTGATAGGTAGACGTAATATAACCCATATAGGTGCAAAGTTCTCATCAATAGAAATGAATTAAGTCCAAACACCAGGTAATTGCTGTAAATCGTTGAGGAGTTCCCTCGACTGTCTTTCGGCTCCATCATCAGGTCGACTCCAGACCTTCATTAAATAGTAGTGCTTTAAAATACTTAATGAAAAAAAAAGTTAACAAACGAGCCACACTAGTCGCCACTACGATTTTCTAAGGTTCCCCTCGATTTCTCTGGGATTCCATCTCAGATCTTGGTTTCCTTAACATGGTACCACCCTTGAGATATCTCCTTTCCAACAAAAAAAGAATCATCAAAATCGGTTAAGGGGCTGATAATCGTCAGCGTCCTTGACGATTTGATGTTTTAAGTCACGCCCTTTTTCCGACCTAGCCTGCGAGAGACTATCATAGTTAGAGAGACCACGCTTTTAGTTGCCGTCTGGCGTCTAATACTAGACTGTATGTGATCAGTAATTGTCGTCTGACACAGGACTGCATGTGATTATTTGTCTCCTAATACCATACATACTGTATGGGATTAGTTGTCGTTTAGTAATCTGTCAAAAAATATTTTATAAGATGTTGCTCCGTATTGACGTTAAAAAGGACAAATCAACAAACAAACAATCACTCTTTCACGTTTGTAATATTAGTAAAGAAGTAGGAATAACTACCTATTTACACGCTTGATGATAAAATGATGCTTTTTGCCCCGGCTTTGCTCGTGGAAATGTTTGAAATGTGACAAGCGAGCTCTGATATTTTATTAAAATTCAACATTATACTAGATTTCGACTAATTTTAGGGCTCTGAATTCGAATTTGATATCGATTTCGCAATTCAATATGACGACATCTGTCAATTTCGTAAAATTCGACATTATACCAGATTTCGACTAATTTTAGGGTTGTGAATTCGAATTTGACATCGATTTCAAAATCGAATATGACGACATCTGTCAATTTCTTTAAATTCGACATTATACTAGATTTCGACTATTTTTAGGGTTCTGAATTCGAATATGATATCGATTTCACAATTAAATATGACATCTGTCATTTTCTTTAAATTCGACATGATACTAGATTTCGACTAGTTTTAGGGTTCTAAATTCGAATTTGATATCGATTTCACAATTCAATATGACGACATCTGACAACTTCTTAAAATTCGACATTATACTACACATTTCGACTAATTTTAGGGTTCTGAATTCGAATTTGAATTTGATATCGAATTCAAAATTAAATATGACGACATCTGTCAATTTCGTAAAATTCGACATTATACTAGATTTCAACTAATTTTAGGGTTCTGAATTCGAATTTGATATCGATTTTACAATTAAATATAACGACATCTGTAAATTTCTTTAAATTCGACGTTATATTAGATTTCGACTAGTTTTAGGGTTCTGAATTCGAATTTGATATCGATTTCACAATTCAATATGACGACATCTGTCAACTTCTTAAAATTTGACGTTAATTTCAAAAGACATCTGTAATTTTTTTAAATTCGACATTATACTAAATTTCGACGAATTTTAAGGTTTCCTCTAACATTCATAACACATTAATATTGCACAAAATAGTGACTTTCTTTATAATAACAATAATTTCCATATAAATATGTGCTGCTCACATCTAAATTCCATAGTGAATGAATATTTTAAATTACCTGCATTTTATTCAAATCGTAAAAATATAAATCAAAACAAAATAAAATTCGCAACGTATGGGATTCGAATCGGCGACCTCAGCGTTTAGCAGCGCGGTGCCTCCCACCTAGCCACTTCGGCTTGAACTTGTTTAGTCGAAATTTGACATTGCATAGACATGTTAGTATTCACATTTTTAACCCATAACATAATATTCAAATAGTACTTTAATCTAAACATAAATGATGAACAAAATAAAAATATGTACAAATTTAGAAATTGTTAAAACTTAAATATCGTGAACATGTAGGTTGATTGGAGGGAAAATCTTTGTCAACTGTCGGTCTTGCAATTACATTCAGGTCTTGCTGTTGCAATACTATATTTTTATCTCCAATCGGTTCTCTTATTTGAAGCTTTCTGGTGAATCTAGGATCTACATTACCTTAAATTACAATACATTAAATTACATTACATTATTATTATAATATAACGTCAAGGTCAGGAACGTCATCGGTAGATTTAGAAAGAAGGGTAACATTTTCTTGAGTTTCTGCTAGTGACACATTGTTTAACCTGTAATAAAGTTTACAGTTATATGTAAAATTTCAAATTTTTTATAAACATTACACGACAAGTACAGGATGTAAAATAATAACTCCAAAAACAAGTGTGTTGTAAATCTATTAATTCTCAATTTTATGTATCGTACGAAGAAACTTACTCTGTCAATGACAAATCTGACGTTTCAGTTGTTTCACACGTAGTATTTTCGTCCAACTGTTGTTTCTTCCTGATATAATAAAAAAATGTTTAATCACATACACTATACTTACTGTCTAGAACTCTAACATTTGTCGAAATCTAGTATAATGTCGAATTTTAAGAAAATGAGAGATGTAGATATATTGAATTTTGAAATCGATGTCAAATGCGAATTCAGAACCCTAAAATTAGTCCAAATCTAGTATAATGTCGAATTTTAAGAAATTGACAGATGTCGTCATATTGAATTTTGAAATCGATATCAAATTCGAATTCAGAACCCTAAAATTAGTCGAAATCTAGTATAATGTCGAATTTTAAGAAATTGACATATGTCGTCATATTGAATTTTGAAATCGATATCAAATTCGAATTTAGAACCCTAAAATTTGTCGAAATCTAGTATAATGTCGAATTTTAAGAAATGGACAGATGTCGTGATATTGAATTTTGAAATCGATATCAAATTCTAATTCAGAACCCTAAAACTAGTCGAAATCCAGTATAATGTCGAATTTTAAGAAATTGACAGATGTCGTCATATCGAATTTTGAAATCGATATCAAATTCGAATTTAGAACCCTAAAATTAGTCGAAATCTAGTATAATGTCGAATTTTAAGAAATTGACAGATATCGTCATATTGAATTTTGAAATCGATATCAAATTCGAATTCAGAACCCTAAAATTAGTCGAAATCTAGTATAATGTCGAATTTTAAGAAATTGACAGATGTCGTTATATTGAATTTTGAAATCGATATCAAATTCGAACTCAGAACCCTAAAATTAGTCGAAATCTAGTATATGTCGAATTTTAAGAAATTGACAGATGTCGTGATATTGAATTTTGAAATCGATATCAAATTCGAATTCAGAACCCTAAAATTAGTCGAAATCTAGTAAAATGTCGAATTTTAAGAAATTGACAGAATTCGTGATATTGAATTTTGAAATCGATATCAAATTCGAATTCAGAACCCTAAAATTAGTCGAAATTTAGTATAATGTCGAATTAAAAATTTTGGCTGACCAGCGGCGTTGCGGCGTTGTCCAACCATGTAGAAGAGGTTCTATAATTCTACTTCTTTTACTTTTTTCACGTTTTGTGGAACAAGGGATTGACGTGATTTTTTGCACAGAGATAGTTGGAGATATAGATAATGACATAGGCTACTTTATATCCCAAAAATTCTTCGGGCTTGCCACTCTTTAAATATTTCCACGACGAAGCCGGGGCGAATAGCTAGTATATCGTAATTTTATCATCAAGCTTGGATAATAGGTAGGTATTGTAATTTCCTTACTAATATTACAAATGCGAAAGAGTGTTTGTTTGTTTTTTCAAATCAATACGGAGCAACGGATTGACTTGATTTTTTGCACAGAGATAGTTGGAGATATAAATAATGACATGGGCTACTTTATATCCCAAAAATTCTTCGGGCTTGCCACTCTTTAAATATTTCCACGGCGAAGCCGGGGCGAATAGCTAGTAGGAGGGTCTATTATGTAAAACCAATACGTATGTAACATTGTTTATCGTAATTTTATCATCAAGCTTGGATAAAGGGTAGGTATTTTAACTTCCTTACTAGGTAATGTTTCAAATGCAAAATAGTGTTTATTTGTCCTTTTTTTAATTAATCTACGGATTGACTTGATTTTAATGACATATCCCACAAATCCTTCGGGCTTGTCACTTTTCAAATACTTCCACGCGCGAAGCCGGGGCGAAAAGCTAGTCTATCATAAGTTTTCCATCAAGCGTGCGTGGATAAAATATTACAAACGCGAAAGAGTGTTTGTTTGTCCTTTTTATTCAAATCAATACGGAGCAACATGGGAGCAACGGATTGACGTGATATTTGCACAGAGATAATGACATGAGCTAATTTATATTTCGGAAGTCCTTGGGGCTGGCACATTTTAAATTTTTCTACGGGGGAAAAGCTAGTATATCATAATTTTATTTGCCTTGCAATGACTTCTGCAATATGTTTCCCGTACGCATTTTCTATGTAATACCTACCTACCTACTTTGCTGTTTATTAACTTATTTCCAATACTGGAGTTAATTATTTAATATAATTACGCTCACAAAAAGCAACACTGACTCCTAGACTAAAGTATACAAATAGCAACTTCCTTATGAAAATATTGCCTAATCGCTACGGTAATGTCATTTATGAATAAAGTTTACCATTAATAAATTAAATTTGAGCCAAAAAATACACAAATAATACAAAAACTTCTGAGCGATCGAGTGGCCGCGACCGTCTAGCATCACGATTCAGCCGTCACTGCCGACAAGGCGAGTGTGAATAAAGAAGAGCTAAAGCGTTTCCGCTCAGAGTAGAAATCGTAAGCGCCATTTGACATAATCATTATTTTTTAAATAACTATACAATTTATTTGAATATACAAATGACAATTATATGGGTAATTGAATATTACAAAAACAAATTAAATGTCATAGTACTAAAATCACTAGTACCGCCGTTTTCTTTTTTTGAAAACTTTCAGAGACCACATTTTGGGATTATTTTCTATCGAGCGAAAATTGTGTAATCGCGTTTTCAGAATGACAATTATATCAATTATATCCTGTAGAATAATATATATTTTTTTCAAACTTGGAAATTGTCTTGTTTTTGCTAAAACATTCTTTAAATAATCGTATATAGGTGTTATCTGCCCCTTAATAAACGACAAAGTTATCCGCCAACACACATAAAAAACATATAATATATACGTTCGAATTGAGAAACCTCCTTTTTTTCAAGTCTGTTAATAATGTCGCGTGACGTGCTTTCGTATCGAGCGAGCGCTCGATGCAGTCTGCGTGCGCGCGAGTGTGTGGCCATCCACTCGCGCTCATATTGCCGGTCCTTTGACTCGCGCCCAAAAAACCGACAAAACAGGGAGCAGTGGGCATGACGAGGAGCGTGGCGTGCGGTATGGCGAGTAACGTGGCCACACTACGTCTCTCGCTCCTTTCCTCGCTACTTCCCATACCACTCGACGAGTGTGTGGCAGGGGTATTAGAGATACACGATTCTGCAAAACGTTACGCTAGCAGGAAACGTAATATCTCGAAAACCTGAACACGCACAAATTATATTTTCGGCGCACATTTTTGCACAAATATAAGCTCTCTGGCGATTTACAATATTTCTCTCTGCGATCATTCGTTTAGAATTTTCTTGCTGGAACAACGTTACTCTAGCAGGAACTGTTTTTTTTTTTATTTTTTCAAAAACGACTCGACGCACAAATTTATTATGCGGCGCACATTTCCAGCAGATAACGCTCTAAATGGCGTAACGTACAACAGGCGCGCGCACGATTGCGCGCAGCGCCTTGTTCTGCTGGATCTGGATCAGGTGTCAGCCCGTGGCGGACAAGAGTGCATACCACGCCGGCGAGGCGTAGGTCAGGCGGGAGCGGATGTACAATTTAGAGTGGCAGGTTCGAACGCAGGACCGGGCGAAGCATACCGCCAGCCATCTTAGCGTTGTTAATTAAGAGGCCATTGCGCGCATATTCAGCCCCCTGTCGATCTGACACCCCAGGTACGTAGCAGTATTACTCCACTCCACAACTTAACTTTTAAATGTGTGTATTGTTTGCAAAATGTGTGGATCTGCACATTCTTGCCCTTCTGATGTCCGACAATAATAGTGGCACCAGCTCTCTCTTGTTAAGGCCACAATTTTTGACATATCTGAAATTTTATTAAAAAGGTTGATGTTATGTGGTTCAATCGATGATAAGTGACACTGAAATTTCAGTTCCGGCAATTCTTCGCTATTTGTGTTATGTGGTTGTACAGGCCATTTAATTTCATTTTTGTGTAGGAAGTCTGGACCTGTCCACCATAAATGTGAATTCCTGAGCTGCATGGCATTAAGACCCCTGGAACCAATGTCGGCGGGGTTACATTCAGTTGGAATATAGTTCCAAGAATGAATGTCAGTATTATTTGTTATTACATTTATGCGATTATAAACAAATTGTTTTAATTTCAATTTTGACGTTTTTATCCATCCTAGTACGATTGTTGAATCGCACCATAGGAACTCAGCATCAATTTTTAGTCGTAACGCGTTTTTAACTTTATTTACTAGCTGTGTGACTAAAAGAGCTCCGCACAACAGGGCACAACTCAAGCCTAGGTATTGTTATTTTGATTTTAGTGGAGCTACTCTACTCTTTGCTAACAATAGATTGACTGCCACATTTCCGCTATTTGAAATTGAACGTATGTAGATGCATGCTGAGTAAGCATTTATAGACGCGTCACTAAATGCATGTAACTCTATTCTTACATGAAAATCACACAATACTCGACGTGGAATTTTAACACTGTTTATGTCGGCCAGGTATTTTAAAAAGGCATTCCATTTTGTTTCCATTTCCACTGGCAACTTGCCATCCCACGTTATTTCTTTTGCATACATGGACTCACAAGTCCCAGTGGGTCGAACACCTGTGCAATGGTTGACAGGATTGTTCGTTTGATAGCCTTCATTATGTTGTGTGTGTGTGACGTTGAAAATATTAATAGATCGTGGTGATTTCCTCTACGCTGGGATCAAGTCTAGGTCCTTCTCGGACCAGACTAGAGGGGCTACCAACTCCCTTGTGAACCTCATCCCTCTTCCCTTCGGGTGCGCTTGTGGGGCGTGTCCTATTTTTTCATAAGAGGTTGCGCATGTGTAGTGGCCAATTCTCTAGTACATCGACCTCAAACCGAATTACGAACTCCAGGGGCTGGGGTGGGGGGGTTGGGGCAGGCTGATCTGTAGTAGATGATGACCTCCCCACCTCTACATTCAAGTCGGGCATGGTCGCTCAGTCTTGATCGTCCGGGCCGCACGTAGGGGTGCTGTCTTTCTAGAAGCTTGGTGGCGGCCAGTACCGGGCCGGGCGCCTCACCACTTCTGTCTCCCATCTCTACAGTGGAGGTGGGGGGAGTAAAAAGCAGGTAGGCGGGCGGTCTGGGGGGGGGAAACTTTACCGACGCAGCATGCGCTGACAGTCCCTCTAATCTCGTTGCTTGCTGTGTATCCGCTTCAGCACAGCTTGCGATGACTTTCAGCCTTGTCCGGACTGCACGAAGTCGCGCCAGCACGAGCCGCGCCGCGCTGTGTGGAGCCAGGCTGTCCTGCGCCTCGTGTTTTGGCCCGGCCGCAGTAAAGTGCGTGGGGGGGAAGGCGGTGCCGGTTGGACCCAGTCCCACCGCCTTGGCCACGGGGCCCGGAGGAAATTGGGAGTGGGAGGCCGCGGGCGCGAACATGGCGGCCTCACCACTAACTGAGGTAATTCTCGGGTCCGCGCGGTGGCCTGGCCGGTGGTTCCTGGCGCGCCATGTCTCAAAATGGGCGCCTGGGAGCCGGCGCGACCAACGCGCATGTCGCGGCCGTCCTCTCTCGGGGCTTTTTTCCGAGTTGAGGCGGGTCCGGATTTGGGTCCGCCATTAGGTATAAAAATAAACAAGTTTTAATTGTTGAAGAAACATATAGATAAAAATAAAAATATTATAAATTTAAATTTAGAAAAATTGACATAGGGAGCGGTTTTTGAAGTTGGTGTGACAATAGACAGATAACAAAAGGAGACATGAACCACTGAGCATTTCTCCCGCACCCTCCCTGGTTCAACTCTCCATCTCACACTAGTTTCATATTTAGCTCAAGGCATAGAAAAACCTCCAATCGTAGAGAAAAACTACTCAGCACACCTCAAACTATATTAATCTGGTAATATAATAATAGTAACAAACGTACGTACCTCAATAAACACGACTGCAATCACAAAATTACCTAATTAAAAAAAAACACTCTGGAGCAACAAAACACGTTTTACATCATCACTGCTAAATAAAAGAGCTTTGATGCAAAATGGCGGCATACTTATGATTGGCCTCTCGCATGTGACCAATGAACGCATTGACATTCCGTTCGCGCTAAATTTAAATATAATTTTGAAAGATGGTTCAACTCTCCAACCTGGGCAAGTCTCCCGGATTCCCCCTACATATTTTGGTGCGAACTGTGCGTGGGCGCGGCTGTCGACTATATGTCTCGCTCGCGCTACCGCGCTTATTGTCATGTATCTATCATCTTTGATGGTGGCCGTGGTTGTAGTGGCCACCGTGGTTGTTACTGCGGCCACCATGCATCCGGGACTCAGTCCGGAGCCGGCGGCCTCTCTGGCGTCGTCGCTACCTCGTTCGAGACCTCGGCAGCCACTCGATTGAGCTCGCGCTTTGTAGCGTGGCATCGTGAGTGGCACCATCGACGAGATAGCGAACGTTTTAATCTAAGTTTGGCTCTTATGCTCTCTGGGAGTGCGCTCCTGGATAGGTTCCTGGATGTTATTGGTTTTGTTCTGGTTGCGCTCGTCTTCGCGTGGATTATGGCTAGCCGAGAGCTCCACGTCGTCGGGAGTAGACAAAAGGCCGGGGAGGCGGTACTCAGAGAGAGTCGCCTGGTACGCCCCCCAGTCTACGCAAATTTTGCTCCCGCGCAACGCAGTAGTAGCGGTGCCCCCGATGACCACAAACAACGGGAGGTGTTGAGTCTCCACGTCGTGCAGCACTTCCAAGTGAATCGGGGCGCTAATATGCCTCTATAGGGCCTACCCGCCGGCGAGATCTCGTCTCTACGGTACACGAGGTAGCCTGGAACACGAAGCGTCATTTGTGGAGTAAGCAGTGTTTCGCCGAGCAAGATGACGTGAATGTCATGTTGACCGGCGAGCAATGCGAACTCCTGTGACTTACCCTGGATGCCTCCAGGGTTCCAGTAGACCACCTTTAAAATGAACTTTACAGCAGCATCAGGTCGGTTGCCGCTTGAAGAGCGGACGCTTGTAGGTCCGCACCCGACGTGATGGTTGTCAGTAGCATTGACGCTATGGCGACCAGCCTGTTGCGAACCTCCGGTCCCTCTGTTTGACCGGAAGGGACGCCACCTACCGGTCGTGTCCCGAGCTGTACTGTAGGACCTACTCTAGTTCCTACTCTGCTTGTGGATTTGGTCTCGGGTGCAGTGGGGGGCACCGAGGCCTTCGTGGTCGTCCGTGAAGCGGGTCCGACTGTAACAGGCCTCGCAGTTGGCTCAGGAGCTCGAGAAGCGGGCTCTGTTGTTGCCATACTGGGTGTGGCCCCCTCTGCCCCCGAGGCCGGCCCGCCCCTTCCCTTGCGTCGCTTCTTGTTACGGCGCTTGGGCAGGGCGGACCCCCTCGGAGTCGGGCCATTGGCAGGCGCCATAAGGTTCGCGGTCTGCGCTGGCTCCGAGTGGACCGGTGGAGGTGGTGCTATCACCGCCTGTGTTCCACCCGGGGCCCTCGCAGGCATTGGTGGGTGCAAGGCTATGCCTCGGCGTCTACCCTCTTTTTTAAATTCAGGGCAACGGCTATCGTTTGCGGTGTGGTCCCTACTACAGTTGGAGCATTTGACTATATTGACGCTTTTGTCACAGGTCAAGGCCGCATGGGCACCAGCGCACCGGACACAGCGGATCTCGCGGAAACAATTCGCGGACGCGTGGCCGAAGCGCTGACACCTGTGACTCGTTTGACCGTGCCGTAGATTCGCGTGGCGTAGATTTGGCTATGGCCGCGTAGGGGATTGCACTAACAGCAGACACAGCAGTATGGGGTGAGGAATGGGTGGGGGGAGAGAAGGTTGGATCTCACCGGCCGACGTCATTGAGTCTGCCTCGGGCTCGGCTGCCGTAGGCGGGGACACTGTAAGGGCCAGTCTTCTAGATTCTCGCGCGGCCTCCTCTTCTTCATCGCTGCTTCCGCGCGGGTGTTTGGCAGGTCTTCTGTCTTGGGTGATTGGGGAGGGGATGTCGAAGTTAATGGCTCTATAGCCGGTCCCGAACAACTCCCGTGCGACAACCTTTACCGTTGGGTTGGGGATGGGCCCAGGTTGTGGCGCCTGGGATCACGGTTCCCTCTCCAGAGTCTTCCTCGTCGTCCTCTCTACCTCTTTTCGAGGTCCCAGTCTCCAGCTCCATGTACAGGGTCTCATCCGCCGGACACAGGGGAGGTTCTGGGGCATCCTGTATGATATCCCTGTATTCCGGTGCCGGAGTCGGGCCCTCAAAGAATCTTTGTGGGCATCCTGTATGATATCCCTGTATTCCGGTGCCGGAGTCGGGCCCTCAAAGAATCTTTGTAGAATTTCTGGCGGATCGTATGTACTTTGTATGGCTTGTGTTCCGGCGGCTTGCTCTGCAGAAGTAGTGAGCGCGAGACCCAGGGAACTGACTATCAGGTAGGGTAGGTAGGTAGACTGGGAAACTGGGAGACTTTTTTTTAACTGACTTATTCGTTGGGGCGGGGCCATACGACGCAATCGGTCTCGTGGCTGCGTTTTATTTAACGCTAGCCGTAAGAGAGAGAACGTACCATTCACTTCCGCCGGTCATTCCTGAAGGGAATGGTCAAACCTAAAGTGAATGGTACAGTTCGTCGGCGTGCCATATTTCAACGAAGGTCGATAGTTGACCGAGGTCGATGTTTCAAATGCGCGATAGGGTGCTTGAGAGTTGGTTGGAGGAGGAGGAGGGCCTTTGTACGGTAGGCTCTCTGCGAAAGGGTACGGGGGCGGGCGCCTTAACAGTAACCGCCGGCGGGTTTGGTTTGGGTTTTTGCCATGCTGAAATTTTTGGCGGGGGGGCTGCGATGTATTTTAAAGTCTCGTTTTGACTGTTTTTGGACCCTAACGCGGGCGCTTTGGCGCTTTTGTTAGCGGCAAGAGGGGCTTTCGGGCAACCCTGGTAGTTCTCAGGGTGACCGGCATCTCCGCAGAGGACACAGGCGGGTGGTCCGTCTGTTTGCCTGTTTCGTGGGCAGTCGGAGGTAGCGTGGGGATCCCCCCACGCTTCACGCACCTAAAGTTGGCTGCACAGTTACGGGCAGCGTGGCCATAAAGCTGGCAACGGTGGCACTGTAAGGGAAAGCCTCTCTTTTTGGGAGGTTCGACTCGCAGTCCTGAGAGGCCACAAACCGCTCTGAGGGAGTTAAAGATTGACCGCCCGGCGTCGGTGCGGTCAAGGATGACAAGTACCAACGGCATTGGCCTTTTGTCTTTGTTGTGCATGCGGTGCACTTTGATGGCGGGAAGTCTCTTTGGAGGTCTTCGAGAATATCACTGTCCGGAATGCATTCTGGAATTCCTCTTATAACTACACGAAGGACGCGTTCCTCCTCAAGCGCGTAGGTGTGGTAAGGAATTGATTCCTTGTTCAGAAGGTCGCGGAGGGCGCGAAAGTCGGCATCGGTACCGGTTTGGACCTTTCTGGTCGCTTGTGTGTTTGTCGCGGCGGTGATGCTAATTTGGGTCGACCTGCAAGTTTTGGCTAGGATTGTCCACTTGGTTTTGTCGTGGATAAAAATGGGAGGAGGTGGTTTGACGGTAGGAGGCCCGCTACGAGGGGCGCTTCGCGAACTAGGTGGCACGGGCGCGGCAGAGGCGCGAGCAGGTTCGGTTGCGGTGCGGACAGGCGTGGGCGTGACGTGGAGCGGGCGAGCGGGGGCGGGCGTTTGAGGTACGGAAACGCGGGCTTTATCGTTAGTAACGGTCGTCGTCACGGTTTGTTTAACTAGGGACGGCGTCGGGGTCGGCCCCTGGGACTGGCTAGATGCAGCTTTGCGGGCTTCTTTTCGGCGTTGCTTATGAGAAGCGACCTCCCGCCACTCCCCTTGGTCGGACGGTGTCGGAGTTGCGTCCGAGTCGTCCGTCCCCGAGGAGTCACGGGTTCGCTTCCCAGGAGCACTAGCTAGGCTGGCTAAGCTGGCTACGCTCATGCTGCGCGACACGGGTCTCGGAGTCGAGGGCCGAGAAGCGGCCTGAAAGAAGTTGCCGAGTGTCTCGAAGGGGATTCGCAGTAGCTCCGTTTCGTTTAATTCGAGGTGCTGGGCTACCCTGGAAAACCACTCGCGGATATGGTGACCCGGGATTGGCTCCATGGTAGCGACAGTGTAGGCAGAGGGGGGAGGTAGTCGTCCTCCTTGCGGGAAGGTGTGTACCTACGTGAGTCCCTAGTTCACCTATAGGCCTCCACGCAGAGGTCGCTGTCAGGGCAAACTGATGCCGAGGACTTAGGATGCGGGTTGGGGTAGGGTGGGAGGGACAACCAGTATGTCAGCTAGGGCACTACCCAAGGCTGGTGGTTCACTGGGCAGCCGGTGTTTGGTAGCCCAGTCGGGGGCTACCGAGCTCACCGGGTCTTAGCTCCAACTGGTTCGTTGTCACCGTGAGGTATCCCCAGTTGACCTCTGTGATAGTGAGAGCTTTCCTAGGGTGGAGGTGAGTAATATACTCAGCGACTTCCCCGTAAGTGACCGGGGGAAGATCGGCGGTGGGAGGAGGGAGGTTATTGGCCAGGTGTTCCACGCAGAGGGCGAGGTCGGCTGAGTACGGATTAGTGCTGAGCGAGCATTGGGCTTCTAGGCTATCTGCGAAGAATTCCGACTTGTCTCTGCCATCGGTGACAGACGACCCGTCGGGGCGAGGGAGAGGGTGGGAGGGGGTCACTCCGGGTGACTTAAGAGATCTAGTCAGCTTCCAAAATGCTAAGTGACTAGGCTTAATAGATTCTATTTGATCTAGATGCTATTCCAATTGGAGTTTCGCATGTCTTCTATTTCGGTTTTGAATTGTCGTTGGAGGGCTCGCATACAAACTTTGTTCTCTAGCGTGGGATATTTACTGTATCTACGGGTGGCCGCGTTGCGTCGACTTTTTAGGTTCCGTATGCTCTCGGGTAACTTCCAGCGTGAGTCGTCTGGTGGGGCCTGTCTAGTGGAGGATTTTAGTGACTCTTGTAAGTGTCTAGTCAGTGAGTCAATAGCTAGATTCACATCGTCTATAGAGGCGATGGAATCGGGAATGGAGGCAAGTAGAGGGGAATCTACGTTTTCCAGAAGCTCGGTCATACGCGCCCAGTCCGTGATGGATCTGGGAGTTTCAGATTTGATTCTGGAGGGCCCAGGCACAGGAGTACCGGTCTGTGATCAGAGTCGAGTTCCTGAAGGGTCTCGACAGAGAACACATGTAAACCTACATCTTTCAAGATGGCAAGATCTATGACTGTGGGGTTGTGTTCCACTATCACGGGATAGTGGGTGCTAGTGTTGGGAGCAACTACAACGTAGTTGAGGGAGTCTTGTGAGTTATACAGTGTACGTCCGTTTGTATTGGATGAGTTGGGGTTCCACGACACATGCTTACAATTGAAGTCGCCGAATAAAATTACGGCTTCTCCCAGTGCAAACAGTGTTTTGAGTTCCTCCTGTAATAACTGTTTGTTAACCGAGAGGTATACGGAAGCTATCGTCAACGGGGCGTGTCCTGTCATGGCTACTTGGCAGATGGTCGTCTCGATGTTAGTGAGTGTAGCTGGGGTGACTATGTGCGAGCAGTGCAGCGTACTACGTTAGTAGATAGCTGTACCGCCTAGTCGCCCCGTTAGTCTGTCGGTCCTAATGAGAGTGTAATTAGGGATGAGCGGGTTCCTATTGTTATATTTAAGGAAAGTTTCTTGTACTAAAAGAATATCTAGGTCGTGCTCGTTAGCAAAGGATTTTAATTCCGCGGCATTACTAGCAATGCCGTTTGAGTTGAAAGAGGCGATGGTGATCGAACGGGGTTTCCGGCGCTCAAAACTGTTGAACGTAGCGGATAAGTCCCTCGTATTTAGCGAGGACAGCCGCGAAGTCCGCGAAGGATGACGCGTTGTGGAGGTTAGCCGCAACTGCTTTTATTTCATCAATATTGATCACTGACGTGACCTTCTTGATGAAACTGATGTCGTCCCTAATGGACGACTGGGAGGGGGAGGGGGCGGGTTGCTGTGAGGCAGCCGTCCCGGAGCCACAGTGTGGCGGGCGGGGGTAGCGGGTGGGTATGCTACAGGGGCGGGGGTAGAGGGGAAAGCAAGCCGGGGATCGGGCCTGCGGGCGGGTAGGGAGGGGAAGTGCTGGGACTGCATTCCCCAGGCTGGGATGAGGGGCGGTGGGGCGGGTACAAACCGCTGCGAGGCGGGGACTTTCCCACCTCCAACCCATGGTCCTGCCAACCGTCATGGTTATACGGACCGAAACATGGGAGATGCCCGGTAGCTTACACCGGACACTTTTGACTCCCTACAATGGCATGAACCAACATTATTTGGAACAAAGCCGTCCTGTCGTGCCACTCAACCCTATTCTAGGGCTTGGCGACTATCACAAAAACAAGCAAAGAACCTACGTGGAGCACCCCAAGAACATGCTCCTCCTATCATAGCACCAACGACCTCCTCTCAAACCACGAGTGAGCGAACCTCTTCAGGTGTCCGAAGTTGCCTTTGGTCTTGACAAGGTCTTCGAAATACACCGGTCCCTCTTCTGCTCCTCTGATCAGCGAACCCAAAAGATCCTCACGCTCCCTCTCATACAGCTTGCACTCCCACAGGACATGATCCCTGTACTCGTCTGCTTCGCCGCAGTCGCAGGCACCCGACTCGCAGAGCTTCATGTCCCGCAGACGCCCTCGGAAGCATCCATGACCTGTCAGAATCTGCGAAAGCTGGTGATCCACCTCCACGTGCGTCATCTCCAGCCTCGCCACCACATCTGGAAACACTTTAAAAAGATCACTACCCCTACGCTCCGCGTGCCACCTCTCCTGCCAAAGCCGGAGAACACGCTCGAAGACCGACTTCTTAAAAGCTCCCCTCACGCTCCCAACCATACCTGCACCCTCAGTACTCACGATCCCGGCGCGCATCACCTCCAAGTCCGCCGGCAGGACCCCAGCAAGCACCGGGAGTGCCGGCGTGCTCGTCGATCTGTACGCCTTCGTGAGCAGGATAAGAGCCGGCCGCTGAGTGCGAAGCAGAGAGCTGCGAACAACATGAAAACCTACCCGATGAAACCAGACCGCGGCAGCATACGTCACAGTGGCGACATATGTGCCCCAGTACAATACCCTCAGCGCTCTGTAACGAATGCTCCAGGACGACGCCGAGACGCGCGACATCTTCCCGAAGCAACTGGCCGCCCGTTCTCCAATGGCCAAAGCGTGCTGCGCAAAAGACCCACTCTCATCAATCACTACCCCCAACAGCCTTGTATGCCGCACGGCGGGCACGGAAGCGCCGCCCATCCTGATCACAGGGGCACGTTTGAATTTACCCCTGATGGTCATGGTGGTGGATTTGGCCGCTGAGAAACCCAGACGATTCCGCCTTCCCCATTCTGCAATGAGTTCCAGCGAAGTCGCAGCATTTCTCTCGATCTCCGCCCTGGATTGCGCTTCCACAACCACCGTTACGTCGTCGGCATACGCAACTGTAGAAACTCCCCGAGGCAACGGCAGACGAAGAAGGTCATCCATCAGCACGTTCCATAGAGTCGGGCCCAACACACTACCCTGGGGACAACCCAAAGTCGAAGTCTTCCACAACACCCGATCGCCCACAAATAACCCGACCCTTCGTCGCCGGAAGTAGCTCAGCAACATTTTATAAATGTTGGGTGGGCAACCTCCCTGCTTGAACTTGACCAGGATCATGGGCCACCAGGCATTGTCGAAGGCACCCGCGATGTCCAGCATCACCAGCTGGACATACGTCTGCTCGGTAGCAGACGCCCTATGCACAACCCCGTTGAGCGCCGTCACCGTGGACCGCCCCGCGACGAACCCGTGCTGACTCTCTGAAAAGCGGCCCGCCAGTCCCGGTGTGCTGTCGATGATAATCCGCTCCAGCATTTTACCTAGAACAGGAAGTAATGTCAGCGGTCTGTAGCCTTTAGGGTCTGTTAAGGGCTTGCCATTTCCTTTCGGCAGTACAGCAAGCCTACCCTCTTTCCATACATCCGGAAAAACACCCTCTCTCACACACGCACCATACATTCCGGTCATCTCAGCAGCGGAAACCTGAAAAGCATTTTTAATTATGCGAGCAGTGATGCCGTCGATCCCAGGCGCCTTGTTCGGCAGCGCCTTCACGAGTCGTTGGATCTTGTCTCGGCTCGGTGGTTCGACGTCCTCACCTGCAGGAATAAGATGGCGAGGCGGGGAGTGGGGAACGCAAGGCGCCACCTCGGGTGCCACCGCGGTTGGTGCGGCGGGGGGCTTTGGGGCAACCGCGGTAATTCGCGGGGTGGCCGTGTTCTCCACAGAGTATACAGGCCGGAGGGCCGTCAGTATCCCTATTACGGGGACACTGGTCGGTGGAGTGAGGCTCCACGCACCTGAAGGATGCGCGACAGTTGCGGGAGGAGTGTCCATAGAGTTGTCATCTATGGCACTGCGAGGGAATGCCCTTTTTGTTGGGCCGGATCGGCCGTAAGGCCGCCTGGTGCCGCTTGCGGGACTTCCTCTTCACCGTCTGGAAGCCGGCGTTATCGGCCTCCATATCATCGGATCCAGAGTTAGAGGGGAGGGCGGTGACGTAGGCACGGGACGGGGGACGCGATGACATTGCGTCCAGGTTAGCGGGGTCGGGGGTGGATTCTATGTAGGCCGAGGCCTCCGAGTAGGAGAACCCGAATTTCTTCGACAGAAGAAATACGAGGTCTGGCTCGAAGACCGTGGGCGTAGGCGGGGTCGTCATAGTGACGGCCCGGGATTAGAGGAGCTGGGCTCCCTGTGAAGCAGGGAGGTGTTTTAATAACTGTGTGTGTAGGTGTGGTGGTACTTACGCGAAAACTACGTCGCACAAACACTGGCCTAAGCTACGCTTATCGCGGGCACTATCGAGTGCGGGGCGGTCTAGGCTAATAACACTGACATTAGTCGGCAGCATGCGACGGCGTCTAACGACGAAGTCGGGCCGCAGCACAGCAGCGACTCCGGCGACGGTGGCCGGAACAGGACTACGGCGGTCAAGCAAGCTCTCACCTCCCGCGATCGCTCTTTTTTTTTTTTTTTATGTTTGGCTAAATGTCGATTGCTCCTGGGTTATAAGGTGCCTATCGACTTCGTGTGATCCGGGTGGCTGCGTGAAGCGCGAGCCGAAAAAGTGTATATATACACGACGGCCTAAGGGGGTTCCTTAAGGGAACCACCTCGGCTTAGGGCGTCGGGTATGATGGCAGGCTCGGGCCTGTCCACCGAGAGATGCAAGAAAAAGTATATTATTTTACGACGGGGAGGGCTTGCCGCCACGGATGGCTGGCCGCGGTTTCGGTGTTTGTGCTTTCGTGTGTGTGTGTGTGAGGGACCCGGAGGGTTCCTCGTGTGTGTGTAAACAAGAATGTGGTGTGTCAGAGGGTGTGGTATGTACTGTTGGGTGTTTAGTAGGTTGAGGGCGGGGTTTGTTCGGGTCAGTGTTGAGTTGGTCACCATCGTTCGATCGACCGGGTTTTTTATTGTGTTTTTGTAGCCTTTTAACGGCTTTAGTCAAAGGGTCGTCTGGGTCCGTGAGGACAGAAATGGGCCTACGTTTTCTCCACCATGATTTCGCGGTGCAGGTCGCTGCACTAACTATGAGGGGGTTGGCGTGAGATCTACATTTGGTGAAGAATCGCTCTGACGCGTTCTTCATCCATTGGGAGAGTGGCTCTAGTTCTAGGTCGTGGTGAAGGTTAGCGTTCCGTACGCACCACGGGGCGTCGGTCGCTCGTCTAAGAAATCGGTTCTGTACTATTTGTAATTTATACAGCTGTTTAGGGTCGGCGTGAGCAAAGACGGGGCTAGCATACGTCATGGTGGGTCTAATACAAGTTTTGTATATTGTCAGCTTGTTTTTGAGCGACAACTTACTGCGGTTACCTATGAGGGGGGAGAGTCTGTAAAGATAAGAGAGGGCAGTGCTTCGAACTCGTTTGATATGCTGTTTGAAGGAAAGGTGTTGATCTAGTGTCACCCCGAGGTATTTTGTTGTCTTGACCCAGGGGATCCGTTGACCGTTAAGAGTGAATGATGCCAATTGGCGGGGGGGACCGCGGGCTCTGTGAGTAAATTGCAATGCTGCACTTTTACTCCCATTGACCTCGATCCTCCACCAGTAGCACCACTCCCCAAAACTATCGACGGCCCTCTGGACCTCTCTCTGTATGCAAGAGTTTTGTCGGGAGCCAAAAAAGAGTGCCGTATCATCGGCAAAGAGTGAGAGCTGCACTCTGTCGGGGCGGGGGATGTCATTAGAATAGATGGCATACAGGAGAGGGGACAGACAACACGGAGCCTTGGGGAACTCCGGCCCTGATGGGGCGGGCTGACGAGCGTACTCCGTTATGGCGATAGCGAAACGAACGATCTGATAAGAATTGCCTAATTAGGTGCGCCAGTCTGTCTGGCGTTCCTATCGTGATGATTTTAAAAACTAAACCGTCGTGCCAAACCTTATCGAAGGCTTTGGCGACGTCAAAAAAGATAGCACAGGAGGCTGTTGGCCTCCGACCTACTCGCGGTGCTATGTATTCCACTAGTCTGTGGACTTGCTGAGGGCAAGAGTGCTCGGGTTGAAACCCGTATTGTTCATTTATTATTATTTTGTTTTTATGAACAAAGTCTTTAAGCCTTTCGTGAATGACTATCTCGAAAAGCTTGGCCATGGTCTTTAGGAGACTTATGGGCCGGTAGCTGGTGGGGTCAGAAGCCGGTTTACCCGGTTTTAAGATGCCGATGACTTCGGCTTCCTTCCAAACGGAAGGAAAGTAGTGCTGCTTAAGGCAGACGTTGAAGATCTCCACTAGGAGGGAGACAAGAGGGACAGAGAGGCACTTTAGCGCCCGGTTGGGAATGCCGTCTAAACCGGGAGCTTTTCTGGGGTGGAGGTGAGTAATATACTTAGCGACTTCCCCGTAAGTGACCGGGGGAAGATCGGCGGTGGGAGGAGGGACGTTACTGGCCAGGTGTACCACGCAGAAGGCGAGGTCGGCCGAGTACGGATTAGTGCTGAGCGAGCATTGGGCTTCTAGGCTGTCAGCGAAGAATTCCGACTTGTCTCTGTCATCGGTGACAGACGACCCGTCGGGGCGAGTGAGAGGGTGGGAGGGGGTCACTCCGGGTGACTTAAGAGATCTAGTCAGCTTCCAAAATGCTAAGTGACTAGGCTTAATGGATTCTAATAGGCTATTCCAATTGGAGTTACGCATGTCTTCAAGTTCTGTTTTGAATTGACGTTGGAGGGCTCGCATACAAACTTTGTTCTCTAGCGTGGGATATTTACTATATCTACGGGTGGCCGCGTTGCGTCGACGTTTTAGATTCCGTATATTCTCGGGCAACTTCCAGCGTGAATCATCTGGTGGGGCCTGTCTAGTGGAGGATTTTAGTGACTCTTGTAAGTGTCTAGTCAGTGAGTCAATGGCTAGATTCACATCGTCTATAGAGGCGATGGAATCGGGAATGGAGGCAAGTAGAGGGGAATCTACGTTTTCCAGAAGTTCAGTCATACGCGCCCAGTCCGTGATGGATCTGGGAGTTTCAGACTTTGTTTCTGGAGGGCCCAGGCACAGGAGTACCGGTCTGTGGTCAGAGTCGAGTTCCTGAAGGGTCTCGACAGAGAACACATGCAAACCTACATCTTTCAAGATGGCAAGATCGATGACTGAGGGCTTGTATTCCACTACCCCGGGATAGTGGGTGCTAGAGTTGGGAGCAACTACAGTGTAGTTGAGGGCGTTTTGTAACTTATAAAGTGTAAGTCCGTTTGTGTTGGGTCGTGAGTTGGGTTCCACGACGCGTGTTTACAATTGAAGTCGCCGAATAAAATTACGGCTTCTCCCAGAGCAAACAGCGTTTTAAGTTCCTCCTGTAATAACTGTTTGTTACCCGAGAGATATAAGGAAACTATCGTCAACGGGGCGTGTCCTGTCATAGCTACTTGGCAGATGGTCGCCTCGATGTTAGTGAGTGTAGCTGGGGTGACTATGTGCGAGCAGTGCAGCGTACTACGATAGTAGATAGCTGTACCGCCTAGCCGCCCCGTAAGTCTGTCGGTCCTAATGAGAGTGTAATTAGGGATGAGCGGGTTCCTATTGTTATATTTGAGAAAAGTTTCTTGTACTAAAAGAATATCTAGGTCGTGCTCGTTAGCAAATGATTTTAATTCCGCGGCATTGCTAGCAATGCCGTTTTCGTTAAAAGAGGCGATGGTGATCGAACGGGGTTTCCGGCGCTCACAACTGTTGAACGTAGCGGATAAGTCCCTCGTATTTAGCGAGGACAGCCGCGAAGTCCGCGAAGGATGACGCGTTGCGGAGGTTAGCCGCAACTGTTTTAATTTCATCAAGATTGATCACTGACGTGACCTTTTTGATAAAACTAATGTCGTCCATAATGGACGACTGGGAGGGGGCGGGGGCGGGTTGGCTGCGAGGCAGCCGTCCCGGAGCCACAGTGTGGCGGGCGGGGGTAGCGGGTGGGTATGCTACGGGGGCGGGGGTAGAGGGGAACGCAAGCCTGCGGGCGGGTAGGGAGGGGAAATGCTGGGACTGCATTCCCCAGGCTGGGTTGAGTTACGAACCGCTGCGGAGCGGGGTGGGGGGGGGGGCGCAGGGCGCCACCTCGGGTGCCACCGCGGTTGGTGCGGCGGGGGGCTTTGGGACAACCGCGGTAGTTCGCGGGGTGGCCGTGTTCTCCACAGAGTACACAGGCCGGAGGGCCGTCAGTATCCCTATTACGGGGACACTGGTCAGTGGAGTGAGGCTCCAGACACTTCACGCACCTGAAGGATGCGCGACAGTTGCGGGAGGCGTGTCCATAGAGTTGACGTCTATGGCACTGCGAGGGAATGCCCTTTTTGTTGGGCGCCTCGACTTTGCGGACAGTGATGTCGCAGATAGTCTCCAGATGGGAGAAGATTGCTCGTCCCTCTTCGGAGAGGGAGAGAGCGACCAGAACAAGAGGGAGAGGCCTCTTGTCTCTGTCGGCCATGCGGTGTACCGCTTGAACCGGGTACTTCTGGAGGCGGAGGTCTTCCAGAATTTCCTCTTTGGTGAGGTAAGTAGGGACGCCACGGATTACGACTCGCAAGAGCCGGTCCTCCGGGAGGGAGTACGTGTGGTACTTAAGACCACTTTCGTCGAGGAGCTTGATCAACGACCTGAAGTCGTTGACCGTGGAGGACTGGACCTTAGGGCTAGGTGGGTGTCGGTCGCACCCGAGATGAAGATCCCCCGAGCTGTACACTCGCGATGAAGCGCAGGGTATTGCGCTTTGTCGCGCAGGAAGATGGGAGGAGGCGGTTTTACCCGCGGGGTTCGGGGGGCACTCGCCTGGGACGAGGGCCCGGCCTGGGATGGTCGGGCCTGTCTCTTGGGCGGAGGTGAGTCCGGACGGCTGTGTGGGTGGGATGTAGGTGGGCTGGGGGACGTCAGGGGAAGCGGGGCTATCCGGGATCGGCCGTAGGGCCGCCTGGTGCCGCTTGCGGGTCTTCCTCTTTACCGTCTGGAAGCGGGTGTTATCGGCCTCCATGTCGGAGCCAGAGTCGGAGGGGAGGGCGGTGACGAAAGCACGGGACGGGGGACGCGATGACGTTTCGTCTAGATTGGCGGGGTCGGGGGTGGTTTCGAGTAACGCCGAGGCCTCTGGGTAGGAGAACCCGTATTTCTTCGACAGTCTTCAAAGACCGTGGGCGGGGTCGTCATAATGACGGCCCGGGGTTGAAAAGGAGCTAGACTCCCTGTGAAGCAGGGAGGTGTGTTATTTATTGTGTGTGTGTGTGTGTTGGTACTTACTCGGTAACTACGTCGCACAAACACTGACCTAACCTACACTTTTCGCGGGCACTATCGAGCGCGGGGCGGTCTATGCGAAGAAATCTGACACTAGTCGGCATGCGACGGCGTCTAACGACGAAGTCGGGCCGCAGCACGGCAGCGACTCCGGCGACGGTGGCCGGAACAGGAACTAACACAGCGACAAGAAGCAGACAAGGAACGCACACGTCTACACGCTACGGCGGTCAAGCAAGCTCGCGATCGCTTTTTTTTTTTTTTTTTTTTTGTTGTAGAAGGGGAAATCTTCAAAAGACACCCACGTACGAACGTGGGTAGTGTCAGATTCTTACTGACTAAAACCCCTCCCTGCATGTAACCTTTCGGCCATTCATGCGTCACCGGGCGCGTTTGGCTTCCACCTTACGGCTTCAGCCGTGAACCAAGGCGCCTAAGGGGACCACTGGCGGTCACCTCGGCTTAGGGCCTGTGGTGAGCGAGCGAGGAACGGGCTCGGGTCCGTCCCTCTGTGTAGTGAGAGAGGAGTCAAAAGGACTCTCCCGAAGGATAAAGTGTGCACGAGTTGCCGCGACGCGGATGTGTTGAGTAGTGATAGAGATAGAGTGTTGTTGGATGGTGGAAGAAGTGGCTAGGGGGGTTTGAGCCTAGTCTTTTTCAAGGCTAGGGCTGCTTTTAGGTGGGAGGTGAGGATATCGTCCTTGTCTGACAGGACGTTTTTGGGTCTACGATATCGCCAGAAGGGTTTTATCGTATAGGAAACGGTGTCGGTTACCAACGGGTTAGGATGGATGGATGAAGAGGCGAAGTGACGGGTGGAGGCTCCTTTGAGGAATTGGGTAATTGAGGGGAGGTCCGTATCTTTATGAAGATCCATGTTTCGGACGAACCAGGGTGCATTTGCAGCCCTGCGTAGGAAGGAGTTTTGAACTGTCTGTAGCCGTTTGATGCTACTGGGTGCCGCATGGGCAAATACTGGAGAGGCATAGGTCATGATGGGCCGTATGCAGAGTTTATAGAGATGCAACTTGTTGCGCAGGGACATTTTACTGTTCCTGCCCACCAAGGCATTGAGCCTGCCCATGGTGAACATGGCTCGATTTCGAACGATTTTAATGTGATGGTTGAATTTAAGTCGGGAGTCGAGAGTGACCCCGAGGTATTTGACTTGATTAGTCCAAGGGATCGGGTTGTTGTAGAGGGTTAGGTCAGAGGTGGGATGGATGTCCGATCTGCGAGAGAAGAGGATGGCTGCGCTTTTGTCAGGGTTTACATCGATGCGCCATTTACGAAACCAGTCGCCGAGCTCGGTGACTGCGGCCTGAAGGGCCTTAATGGTGAGATTGACCTTTTGACTTTCGAAATAAAGTGCAGTGTCGTCTGCGAACAGAGCTAGCTGCACCTTATTAGGACGAGGGATGTCGTTCGTGTAAGCCACGTACAGTAATGGCGCTAGAACAGAGCCTTGAGGAACACCGGCCTGAAGGGCACGGGGGCTCGAGCGGGTTTCTTCATGTCTGTAGCGGAAGCTTCTGTCCGACAGGTAGTCCTGGATAGTATGTACTATACCGTCCGGGACCCCCAGGTCGTACAGTTTATAAAGTAGGCCGGAGTGCCATACTTTATCGAAAGCCTTCGCTACGTCGAAGAAGACTGCTCCTACGTGGTGAGTTTTGCGCTCATAGTTCCTGTACGCGTATTCCACGATACGATGGACTTGTTGGGTGCAAGAATGTTTTTCCCTGAAGCCGAACTGCTCGTTAATGAGGAGGTGGTTAAAGGAGAGGTAATCTCGAATCCTATCGCGGAGTAAACTTTCGTAGAGCTTTCCCATTGTCTTTAGGAGACTTATGGGACGATAGCTGGACGGTTCGGACCTAGGTTTGCCAGGCTTGGGGATGCCGATTACGTCGGCCTCCTTCCAAACCTTCGGGAAGTGACAGTTGGAGAGAGAGGCATTGAAAATAGCCACAAGTAGGTGAAAAAGAGGTGGGGGGAGGCACTTGAGAATTTTGTTACTGATCTCGTCTGTGCCAGGTGCTTTTTTAATTTTTAGCTTTTTGATCAGCTGCAGCACCTCTGCAGCACTAGTGGGGGGGACGCTCTCTTGAGGAGGGAGCGTAGCTCTACGGGCTACCTCGCCTTCCACCGTCGCAACATGATCGGGGTCGGCCGGGTGAAGGCTGAGCGAGCATTGATGCTCGAGGCAGTCGGCGAGGCAGTTGGCCTTCTCGTCGTCTTCAAAGGCTGGGCTTTGATTCGGACGATTAAGCGGGGGTGAGGAAGATGGTTGGTCAGTCTTGAGTGCTCTCGCCAACGGCCAGTATGCAACGTGACTGGGTTTCAGTTCGGACATGAGTTTCGCCCAGCTTTCGTTTCTCACCTCCACCAAGCGACAGCTGAACTTGCGGTTCAGGTGGCGCAGGCGCAGGCGATTAACTTCCGTTGGATACCGGTCGTAGGCGCGCATAGCGGCTCTCTTTTCCCTCAGCAACTCCCTCGCGTCACGCGGCAGGTCCATGCGATGGTTAGTCACAGGAACCTGTCTCGTTGCAGCCTTGACGACTGCCTGGAGGTGGTCAGTGAGGGCGTCGATTGCCGTGTCAGTGTCGGTCTTAGTAATGATTTGATCCGGGATTGATGCTAATGTAGGAACGTCAATGTTTTCGAGAGACGAGGCCACCCGGTTCCAGTCCACGATGGATTTGGTTCCGGGCACCCTCGGCGTCTCTTGACCTAGGCTGATGAGAACCGGACGGTGGTCTGAGTTGAGTTCGTGAAGCGTCTCAATTGATGACAGTCTCAGAGCCACGTCCCTCATCAGCACAATGTCCAGGATGTCGGGTCTGTTATTAGAGTTGGTTGGGTAGTGAGTGGGCGATAGCGGGGCTAAAATGTCAACGTCGAGTTCGTTGGTGAACTTTTTTAGGAGATTACCGTTGGGGTTGTTGTAGTTGCAGTTCCAGAGTTGATGCTTGCAATTAAGGTCCCCAAGTATAACTACGGATTCCCCAAGTGCAAGCAGCGCTTCCAGGTCGCTGCGAAGGAGTCGGGACTTCGGCGGCAAGTACGCGGAAATGATGGTGAGAGTACGATGGCCTGTCATGGCCAGCCTGCACGCCGAGGCCTCGAGGTTGATGAGTGGTGGGGGGTTTAGGGATGAGCAGTGAAGGGAGCGTCTAAAATAGATGGCAGTACCTCCACCACGTCCGTCCTGCCTGTCGTTGCGTATAAGGGAGAAGCTGGGGATTCTGGGATGGCGTTTGGGGTTTAAGTGGGTTTCTTGGAGGCATAAAATGTCTACCGAGAAGTCGTTGACAAAGGAACGGAGCTCTAGAAGGTTGTTTCCTAACCCGTTGGCGTTGAAGGTAACTATTTTTAGGAAGGAAGGTTTTATTCGGGCCGTAGTATACATTAAGGTGCTACGATCTTTATTTGGGAGAGGAGGTCAGCATACTCTACAAGGATCATGAGTCCTTGATGCGGTGTAACCGCAGCCCTGAGTTTGGAGGCGAATTGGTGGATGCGGCGTAAGTCCACAAACTCCAGGAATTGGTTAATACAGGATAGGTCCTCAGCAAGCGAGGAACCTGTTTCGTGGGCGGGGGGAAGGGCAGTCGCGGGCTTTGCGGCTTTGGCCGGCGCGGCGGGCGCGTTTCTAGGCTTGGACGCTGGAGAGGTCGTTGTGAGGGGTGCGGGGGGGATAGTTCTTGTGACCGACCACGCTGAGGTGGGCGGGGCGAGAGCCGGTCGCCACCGCCTCGTGTCCAGGGCCGGGAAGGACTCAGACGTCGGCGGCGGGGGCTGTGATGTCGCGGTTTTTATACCGCGACCGCCCCGACCACCTCCGTGTTTGCGAACCTGTGGCGCGGGGTGTCCCAATTCGCCACATAGCACGCAGGCCGGAGGTCCGTCAGTTTCACGCTTTCGCGTGCAGTCGGGGGTTGCGTGGGGGCGGAGGCACTTGACACACCGAAAATCGGCTCTGCAGTAGTTGGCTGTGTGGCCATACATTTGGCAGCGGTGACACTGCCCTGGCTGGCCCCTCTTGTGAGGGACTTCAACCTTGATATCTCCTATGCGGCAGATTCTTTTGAGGTCTTTGAAGACGGAGTTGCCCGCCTCTGTGTTGGAGAGGGTGAGGACGACCATGTCTAGTGGGTCCTTTGTTTGGGAGTGGGACATTCGGTGGACGTGTTCTACCGGGAAGCCCTGGTTGGCGACGTCCGTCAGGATCTCAACCGTGTTGAGCTCTTTTCGGACGTCGCGTACCACGGCGCGGATTTTACGTTCCTCGGGAAGCGAGTAAGTGTGAAAAGGAATTTTCATCTCGTCTAAGAGACGAGTGAGGGACGTAAATTCATCGGACGTGGGGGTAATGATTTTAATAGCCTGCTGCGCTTTAGCGAGCGAGGCAGAGGTAAAAGTGATGTTCCTGCTATTGCAGAGACGACTTACGTCGTTCCACTTGGACTTGTCCCTGAGGAACACGGGCGGGGGGATGCGAGGTTTAACAGCGGGAGGGGCGGGTGTGGCGGGTGTCGCGGCGGAGGGGGTGGGTCCGCTGACGGACGCAGCGGTCGAGATGCGGACGTTGCGTCCATCGACGGGTGCTACTACGGGTCGAGAAGTGGGGGGGGTAGGCGTGCGGGGAGGGAGGGGGGGCGGCCCCTGGGTTAGACTAGGTGCAGCTTTGCGGGCTGCCTTCCTGCGTTGCTTATGGGAAGCAACAGCCTGCCACTCCCCTTGGTCGGACGGAGTCGGAGTTACGTCCGAGTCGTCCGACCCCGAGGAGCCGCGGGCTCGCTTCCCCGGAGCACTAGCTAGGCTAACTAGGCTGGATACGCTCATGGAGCGTGAAAGAGGAGATGGGGAACGCGAGGGAGGTGACGGGGCCCTAGGGCCGGTCGAGAAGGTAGTTGCTAGGTCCGAGAGTTGCAGTACCTGGGATTTGCTAAGCTGGAATCGCTGCACTGCCAAAGCAACCCATTCCTGGGTACGGGGGTCCAGGGTGGGCTTCATGGCAGCGCCTCGCGGGACAGGGGTTGGGAAGTTCAAGTTTAAGAGACGTTCAGGGAGGGAGGAGGAATCGTCCTCCTTGCGGGGGGTGTGCCTAGTTCCGCTGTGCCACCACGCACAGCGGAGTGTGTGCCTATAGGCCTCGACGCAGAGGTCACTGTCAGGGCGGACCCTTTGAGTGACCAAACTGACGCCGAGGACTTAGGATGCGGGTTGGGGTAGGGTGGGAGGGACAACCAGAGTGTCAGCTAGGGCACTACCCAAGGCTGGTGGTTCACTGGGCAGCCGGTGTTTAGTAGCCCAGTCGGGGGCTACCGAGCTCACCGGGTCTTAGCTCCAACTGGTTCGTTGTCACCATGAGGTATCCCCAGTTGACCTCTGTGATAGAGGATTTGAAGCTTACTTAATCGTCCAAGCGCCGCCGACCAGTTCTCGTCGGTTACTCTTAAAAGAGCTCTCCGACGCCGGATGACCGCGAGAGGGCGATTGAGCGAGCGATGGTTCGCGGCACAGCAAACGCGGCGCGAGAGAAAGAGCGCGATAGGCTTCCGACCGATACCGCGTGCGACTGAGCGCACCGCAGGTAGGTGAGACTAGGCGACCGTACTCGGCGAGCGCGTGAGGTGAACTGTGTCGCTCGCGATCGCTCCGTTTGCTCGCCATTATATAGCAGACAACAAGAACCTCCCACGCAGTTAACGTCAACCAATCAGAGCCCAGTTCGCTCAGTGAAACACAACGGGTATAGAATCGTTTATTATTATTTTTAAACAAACATACATGAGTTTACCACCATTTCGGAAAATATATCTGTGGAGAAGAAATGGCAAAAAACTCCACAGATTAAATACAACCAAATCTTATAAATATTATATTAAATTAAATACAAGGGTTATAAACACACAACAAGTCATAAGAGCTGTACACGATAATCCGAATATAACTAATGTAAACATATGTATGTAACATCATCAAGCTTTACATATTAAATCCGAACATGAGTAATATATATGCATTAAACATCACCAAACTATACATATTAATCCGAACATGAGTAATATATATGCATTAAACATCACCAAACTATACATATTAATCCGAACATGAGTAATATATGTGTATCAGCGATCTTAGATATTAATCCGACTAGATCGATGATGTGTATCAAACATCACCAAATCTCTTTGACGCTTTTACCCTTCTATTAGGTGAAACCGAGGTTGTAAGGCTCGGTTCGAGTGATCTCAAACTATTTCACGACGAAAGACTCACATCAACAAATATGAGTATACCCTCAAACTCCGAATATGAGTTTGGAGGTTCCCTGGTGGAACCCTCATGCCAAGAGGACATGGTCTCCATCAAACTCCGAATATGAGTTTGGCAAACTCCGAATATGAGTTTGGATGCTCCCTGGTGCACCTTCATGTCAAGAGGACATGGTCTCCATCAAAACTCCGAATATGAGTTTGAAGAGCTCCTTCGGGCGGTGCGTTCCCGAACGAGGCGAACAAGTCGATAGTCAAGGAGTTATAGTTTATCCTTGTGAGCTGATCAGGCCCCCAAGAATAGTCGAGTAGTGTCAAATACTATTTCACATCAATATACATTATTTTAGGGACATAGTCCCTAAAGATAGCATGGTCAAACGAACACTTTGACCGCCTCGTGGTAACATTAGGTACAAATGGCAAGTTAGTTGCCGTTCCAATCTGTAAACAAGTTATACAGTACAACATTCCGAATCAATTCTCGTCTGAAGCTATACATTTTCAGAGGAAATACGAATCTATGCCAGTCACTACACCAATCTCTCCATCTTAGACAGACAACGGGTATTGGTCAGCGGATGCCTTTCGAGCTTACGGGTTGACATAGCTCGCGGGGCGAGCTTGCCTTGGGGGTCTACCCCTGCCCTCGCGCAACGCAGTGCACTCACTATAAGTCGCGGGTGTGGTAGCTCTTGTTGAAGAGTGTAGGGGGGGACTCGGGGATCTCCTAGGGGGGGACCGATTTGGTGATGGACCCACATGGGGGCGCCTGGATCCATGGTTTCCCTCCCATTCTGCTACAGCCTTTAACCTTATCGAAGGCTTTGGCGACGTCAAAAAAGATAGCACAGGAGGCTGTTGGCCTCCGACCTACTCGCGGTGCTATGTATTCTACAAGTCTGTGTACTTGCTGAGGGCAAGAGTGCTCGGGTTGCAACCCGTATTGTTCATTTATTATTATTTTGTTTTTATGAACAAAGTCTTTAAGCCTTTCGTGAATGACTATCTCGAAAAGCTTGGCCATTGTCTTTAGGAGACTTATGGGCCTGTAACTGGTGGGGTCAGTTGCCGGTTTACCCGGTTTTAGGATGCGGATGACTTCGGCTTCCTTCCAAGCGGAAGGAAAGTAATGCTGCTTAAGGCAGACGTTGAAGATCTCCACTAGGAGGGAGACAAGAGGGACAGAGAGGAACTTTAGCGCCCGGTTAGGAATCCCGTCTAAACCGGGAGCTTTCCTAAGGTGGAGGTGAGTAATATACTCAGCGACTTCCCCGTAAGTGACCGGGGGAAGATCAGCGGTGGGAGGAGGGAGGTTATTGGCCAGGTGTTCCACGCAGAGGGCGAGGTCGGCCGAGTGCGGATTAGTGCTGAGCGAGCATTGGGCTTCTAGGCTGTCAGCGAAGAATTCCGACTTATCTCTGTCATCGGTGACAGACGACCCGTCGGGGCGAGTGAGAGGGTGGGAGGGGGTCACTCCGGGTGACTTAAAAGAGATCTAGTCAACTTCCAAAATGCTAAGTGACTAGGCTTAATAGATTCTAATAGGCTATTCCAATTGGAGTTTCGCATGTCTTCTATTTCGGTTTTGAATTGTCGTTGGAGGGCTCGCATACAAACTTTGTTCTCTGGCGTGGGATATTTACTGTATCTACGGGTGGCCGCGTTGCGTCGACGTTTTAGGTTCCGTATGCTCTCGGGTAACTTCCAGCGTGAGTCCTCTGGTGGGGCCTGTCTAGTGGAGGATTTTAGTGACTCTTGTAAGTGTCTAGTCAGTGAGTCAATAGCTAGATTCACATCGTCTATAGAGGCGATGGAATCGGGAATGGAGGCAAGTAGAGGGGAATCTACGTTTTCCAGAAGCTCGGTCATACGCGCCCAGTCCGTGATGGATCTGGGAGTTTCAGACTTTGATTCTGGAGGGCCCAGGCGCAGGAGTACCGGTCTGTGATCAGAGTCGAGTTCCTGAAGGGTCTCGACAGAGAACACATGTAAACCTACATCTTTCAAGATGGCAAGATCTATGACTGTGGGGTTGTGTTCCACTATCACGAGATAGTGGGTGCTAGTGTTGGGAGCAACTACAACGTAGTTGAGGGAGTCTTGTAACTTATACAGTGTACGTCCGTTTGTATTGGATGAGTTGGGGTTCCACGACACATGCTTACAATTGAAGTCGCCGAATAAAATTACGGCTTCTCCCAGTGCAAACAGTGTTTTGAGTTCCTCCTGTAATAACTGTTTGTTAAGGGGCGGTGGTCAAGGTCATCTTGTATCTGTCAAAAATATGGTAAATCTAAGTTAATCCTGGAAACGTGAGTTTATTTATACAAAATCTCCTCACCCCAAAAGGATTGTTATTATTTGAAATTGGATTCAGCCATATTTTTATTATTCATGGGTTCTAAAGAGCCGTTGTTTTCGATACGCGAAGGCACTGCTCGTATCGAAAACAACGGCTATTTAGAACCCATGAATAATAAAAATATGGCTGAATCCAATTTCAAATAATAACAATCCTTTTGGGGTGAGGAGATTTTGTATAAATAAACTCACGTTTCCAGGATTAACTTAGATTTACCATATTTTTGACAGATACAAGATGACTGAGAGCCAAGGGTCCTTAACCGAGAGGTATACGGCAGCTATCGTCAACGGGGCGTGTCCTGTCATGGCTACTTGGCAGATGGTCGCCTCGATGTTAGTGAGTGTAGCTGGGGTGACTATGTGCGAGCAGTGCAGCGTACTACGTTAGTAGATAGCTGTACCGCCTAGTCGCCCCGTTAGTCTGTCGGTCCTAATGAGAGTGTAATTAGGGATGAGCGGGTTCCTATTGTTATTTCGTGTACTAAAAGAATATCTAGGTCGTGCTCGTTAGCAAAGGATTTTAATTCCGCGGCATTACTAGCAATGCCGTTTGAGTTGAAAGAGGCGATGGTGATCGAACGGGGTTTCCGGCACTCAGAACTGTTGAACGTAGCTGATTAGCGATCAAACAACTAATTCCTTAAAAGTGCGCTGGCGGTAACTTTTTGATTGATATTGATTCACTAATACTCATATAAGTGATGGTCATTTATATACACATACCTGTAAAAACCCTTCTATTCTTACATATATATAATTTATTTTATTTAGAACACTGTAAACAGTTCATTTTGAACTTTCTACGTATTTTACGTATTGTATGCGTAATTTAAATTGTGAAATTAAAATACATTCTATTCTATTCTATTTTTTTTTCAAAATGGCTCCATCAGGGTTGTTATGATTGTTATGATTCCGCCAATGTCAAGTGTTATAGACGTCACAGTAACAATAAGCCGATAAATCGGTAGGTAGAATGCTCCCGCCGGCCGTGATATGTCCTATTAATCACTGACTAATCACAACCATCACAGCACGGATTAAACTGGATTCCCCAACACGTCTCCGCGGCGCGTGCGCTTTCCACCAAGGCGTGTCGTGGAATCCAAAAATACATTATTGTATGTTGTTTAAAATGTTTAAAAAAGAAAACAACTTATTGTATAATGTAGTTACTATGTTTAAGGGCTGTTGGTCAATCTTATAACTGTCAAAAATATAGCAAAAAAGTTGAGTTCATTTATACAACATTTCCTTATCACACAGAGTTCTAAATAATAAAAATTAAAATAATAACTATCAATTGTATGGAATGTTGTATAAATAAACTCAACTTTCAGGTTCAAAACCAAAATAAAAATGGATATTCAGTTGTTTTTTTTTAACTTTAATTATTATTTATTTTCATTATATTCATTATATATATTCATTATTATAGCTACGTCTGTTTATTTATATATTATTAATTATTTAACATTAAATTAGGTAGGTAGTTGTAAGTACAAAGTTGTTATTATGTTATTAAAATTATTATTTATTTACTTGAAATTGTTTTTTTTATGTCCGACCCTAACCTACCTAAACGGCTCCAGCAACATCTTTTGTTTCGACCCGAATGCCATTCTCGGGCCGGGCATTCCTTGGCTGGTCATTACTGCGGACTGCGAACCTGTCGTTGTTGACCTTGAAGATGTCAAACCCACAGATAACTCCTAGGCCAGGGGTAACCAAATGGCGGACCTTACCAGAATTAAAAAAAATACCATATAATATTCTCCCTCACTGTTCAAGGCATCCCTGTATTAAAGTCATCAAAATCGGTTCAGCTTTTTAGCCGTAACCAAGCAGACAAGAGTAAGACTTTCGCATTTGTATGAATTTGCCTTTAAAATTCTTGGTCGCCACTCTATCTTCCAACGGGATCTCGACAGTCTTATATGTATTTTCAAAGAGCACCTCCAGTGTAACTAATTGGTGAGTCCTGCCCTTAATACATATCAGTATGACCTGAACCACTAGTCTAGGAAAGGAAGCAGTTGACCCCCGCACTAAATCCTCAGTCAATGAAACTTAACAGTATGATAAAGTATCATGAATTAAACGTATTTTATAAATATCCAAAAAAAAAAAATAACGGAAGTTAGGTATTTTTACCTAAATTCTTATGTCGTTGATATCTTCGTTCGGAAAAATGCTCAGTTTAAACTTTCTTCACCAAAAATATCCATATAAAGTATAAAAACAATTATGTAAAATATCCAAAAAAAAATCCTACCAGAAACAACAAAATTTTGAAAAAAACAGTTTTTTTAATATAACTTTCACCCTAAAATTGCTCAGTCAAGTTTTTTCACTGGAATACCATTATAGTGTCGTTTTATACTTATAACATTAAAATCTAAAATAAATATACAGTCTAACTATTTGTTTTTTAAAATACCTTTTTACTCGCAGTGGAAAAATTCTCTGTCCGTTATATTTATTGATATAATCATACAAATTTATTTCCTTTCAACTATAAGAATATCCAAAAAAATATCAAGCGCTAACTAAAACTAAAATCATTTCGTAAATAAAGATTTTAAATTCTGCTCAAACGAGGCGCGAGCGAATCCCGTACCTACGCCGCTGGGTGTCGCGGGGTGTGAGGACACGGGCAACGCTGGGGGAGGTAGGGAATTCGGTGACGTGTCGTGCCCTATCGTGCGTGCACGCATGCACCGACGCTCGTCCAACACTCGTCACTATCATAGTGTTCTATAGTAAAGAAAACGGTGGTATAACGAGTATAATGGGTGACAGAAGTCTCACCGACAAAGAGACAGTCCAATACTGGAACGGAATATTTGGTCATAAAGTGATATAGGTACTTAATCTTAAAAAAGTTTATTATTTTCTTAGTTACGTACCATTTACTGATATGCTTGAAATCATAAATTATAACAAATCGGCACTAGTCAGTTAGGTATAATTTAGGTACCTATTAGAACTTTTACTCATAACTGAGCGTAAAAGTAGCACAACGAATTAACAACCATAAATATGTTAGTAAGCATCAGAATAAATGTTTGGCCTCGTGGAACATTATAAATAATAATTTGAACGTAAATTCAAAAACATTAGAGATTAAAGAAATTGTACACAATGACATTCATTATAGTGATGGTGAAAGTATATGTGAAATGTTTAATAATTTTTTTACAGAAATAAGCAATCACAAAAGCTGTACATGTTCCCATAATGTTGATGGAAATCTTAAATCCATAAAAAACAGCATATTTCTAAGCCCAACTGACGAAGACGAAGTATATCGTATCCTAATGAGTCTAAGAAACACAAAGTCTGTTGGACATGACAATTTAAATACAGAGCTCTTAAAGGGATGCGCAAAATGCATCGCTCAACCTCTTACATACATCATTAACCTTTCCTTTGAGCATGGTGTGTTTCCACTTAGTCTGAAAATATCTATTGTAAAACCTCTGTATAAAAAAGGTGATAAGGATAAATTAAACAATTATCGTCCGGTAACTCTTATACCAGTAATCTCAAAAGTATTTGAAAAAATAATGTTCAAGCGATTAAACGGTTTTCTAAATGACTATAATGTACTTACACCTAAACAATTTGGGTTCAGGAAAAATAGCTCAACCTCATTGGCTTGCTTCACTTTAATAAAATCAATTATGCAAAAACTAACAAGTAAAACACCTCAGGCAGTGTTGTTTTTAGATATGAGTAAGGCATTTGATTTTGTTTGTCATAAAAAATTATTAGAAAAATTAGAGTATTGCGGTATTAGAGGTATGGCAAACGAATGGATAAAAAGTTACCTTAGTTCTAGAAGCCAATGCACTGAGATTAATAAAGTTGTAAATAAATCTAAAATAACATACAGATCGGCGTACAAAAACAATAATTTTGGGGTACCCCAGGGCAGTATCCTGGGACCATTATTGTTTTTAATTTATATAAATGACTTTCCTTATGTAACTAGACATGAATCAATCCTTTTTGCGGACGACATAACATTAATTTTGACTAGTAATAACAATGACGATCTGATAAGGGAAATAAATATGACTATTAGAAGTGTATTGACATGGTTACAGTGTAATAATTTGAGAATTAATTTAGAAAAGACAAATTTAATACAATTTAAGACATACAAAAGTAATATTCCAAAATTAAACATTTTATATAATAATGAGCCAATCGAACAGGTAAACCAAACCAAATTCCTAGGCGTAATAGTTGACCAACATTGCAACTGGAAGCCTCACATAGCTACAGTGTGCAATAAAATAAATAAATTCATTTACGCACTTAGACGCATTCGGCATATATCCAACCTAAACACCGCCTTGTCTGTGTATCACGGTTATATTGCATCAGTTTTGCGTTATGGTTTGATTATGTGGGGTAATTCGATAGATATGGATACTGCATTCAAAGCGCAGAAGAAATGTATTCGCGCCTTATGCGAGGCTGGTCCAATGGACACATGCAGGCCACTTTTTAAAAAATTAAATATATTGACCCTGCCAAGCATGTACATAATGGAGGTTTGTTTATTTGTCAAATGCAACATTAATTTGTTTGAAACAAATGAAAGTGCATACGGCTCTAAATCTAGGTATAAAAACTATTTATACATGCCCCCATGCAGGTTATCATTGGTTGCAAATAATTCCCCACAAATGTGTAGAAAAATATATAATGATTTGCCAAGCACATTTAAGGATTTGCCACTTAATTTACTTAAAAATAGACTCAAGAAATGGCTTGTCATAAATTGCTTCTATTCATTAAAAGAGTATGACGCTGTATGTAAATTTTAAATCAATAATATTGTAATTTTTTTGACTATTTGTGTATATTTGTGGGTATTTATATAATTTTAATTGTTTTTTTATTATTATTGTAGAATTATATTATTGTGACATAGGATAAGTATTGTACGCCTTAATAGGCAGCACATGTATATGTGAAACAATAAATGTATTTGAATTTGAATTTGAATTTGAAAAAATACCTATTAAAGTTAATTATTTCTCCAGAATCATGTTTGTTGTACAATTTACAGCATATAAACGAATTTTATAACAAATTCGCCCAGTGCACATTGTCATAGACAGACTTTTACGTTTTCTAGCCACAGATTCTAGATAAAAATATTAAACTTTGAAATATCAACTTATAACAACAAATATTAACTAAATAAAACAAATCCTTATATTAAAATTATAACAAATTGGTCAATTGCTTTAGAAATAAAACGGCCTTGAATTTTTCATACTCATTTACTACGACATAATAAATCCGAAGTTTGTGGAGTTTGTGTATCAGTCTTTGTATACACCTAAATAACATTATATTATAAATTTATAACAAATTGGTCAATTGCTTTACAAATAAAACGGCCTTAAATTATTCAAACTCATTTACTACGACATAATAAATCCGAAGTTTGTGGAGTTTGTGTATCAGTCTTTGTATACACCTAAATAACATTATATTATAAATTTATAACTAATTGGTCAATTGCTTTACAAATAAAACGGCCTTAAATTATTCAAACTCATTTACTACGACATAATAAATCCGAAGTTTGTAGAATTTGTGTATCAGTCTTTGTAGAGACCTAAATAACTTATATTATAAAATTATAACAAATTGGTCAATTGCTTTACAAATAAAACGGCCTTAAATTGACCAATTTGTTATAATTTTATAATATAGGTATATTATTTATTATTAGTATTAATTATATAGAATATTACATTACTGTAAGTTTATTAATATTAAATATTAACCTATATCAATATTATATAATGTTATTTAAGATCTCATCACTCTTCAATATCATCGAACTAGTAGGTAAGTAAGGTAAGTAGTAGTAGTAAATCTATAGGTATGATTATATAAAGATGAAGAGTTTGTTTGCATGTTTGAACGTTTGAATAAGTTTGTTTGTTTGTATTTCTGTATTAAAAATATAGCATAAAATTGAAAAGAAAGCGCGCGAAATAACGTCAAGGACCCGAGAACGTGACTGCACGACTACCCGTGTGATATTTGTCTCCCGGGGGTGCACGGAATTGTAGGTGCTTTTGTCGTATGGTCATATTCTTTACAAAATATAAAACGGCCTTAAAATTTTCAAACTCATTTATTTATTTATTTATTTTTTATTTATTATTTACTAAGACATAATAATTCCGAAGTTTGTATAATTATAAAATTATAACAAATTAGTCGGCTAAACGAGGGAGACTTAGTCTTCCGCTGGGTACCCTGGAACCGTAACACGGTTTCGGGAGCTGAACCCGTGAAGAAAAAAAAAAACCGAAGTTTGTAGAGTTTGTGTATAAGTCTTTGTAGACACCTAAATACCTTATTTTATAAAATTGGTCAGTTGATTTCATTTCAAAGACAATAATTTTAGAAAAAAAGAAATGTGAACCCTCTTTTTGCATACTTTTTAATACTGGCCAATTCGGTACCTATGTAAAGTAAAAGCTAAGGTACGATTTTTATATTTTTATTTTAAAGATTAAGCTATTTTAAGAAAGTAATTTGAATATTTTTGATTTCTATACAGTAGTTTTTTATAATAAATTATCAAAGTTTTAGCACTGATGACGTCATTTTGTCGGCTGAATACTTCAATACCTTTGATATGTTGTTACAGAAAAATGAACATCTGTGTTCTTTGACTTTGACATTTAACAAACAATAGTGTTGCCGTCTCTAAATCCTACAAAATCGACCAAAACCTACCACTTCTACATAAAACATATTAAAATAACAACAAAGAAACACATATTTACGGCTTTTATACCGTATTCTGCTGCATAGTTGTTGTGATACAAAATATATACAAAGGTCAAAGAATATCCTACCATAAAAAATGCTTTAAACATTCTTCCTAAATAATAAACTAGATTACTTATAAAAACTACTGAAATCGTAGTATATCTAGTAACAGGGTAACATTGGTTGACAAGTTGACAAGTAAATATTTTCCTTTTATTTAGCCGATATAATGACGTCATTCATAGGTGAAATGTAGGTTAAGTTAATTATTTGTTTTTGAAAAAATAAAGACAATCTCATGATTTTAAGAACTATAAATTGAAAAATACGGATTATCAAACCAATATCTCGAAACGGTTTTGGATTCAGCATACCTTAACTTTTACTTTACATACCGAATTCACTTAAGGCCAAAAAAATGAAAAAAATATTCATTTGTTTTTCTGTTAATGATGAACATAAACGCTACCAACATGAGCAATTTTACTTTTTTAGTTAAACTAGAGCATCGTGCTGTTATTAAATTCTTAACCAAACAAGGTAAAAGCCATAAATGGATTAAAGAGGAAATTGATGCTGTTTACGGGGAATCTGGCCCTTCGTTATATATTATCCAAAAGAGATCGAGTGAGTTTAAACGTGGGAGAGAGAACATCGATGGTGACCCTCGCGCCGGCCGGCCTGTCGAAGCCTCTTCACAGGAAAATGTTGAAAAAGTGGAGAAAATTATATTGGATGACAGTCGAGTGAAAATTAAATCTATAGCTGAGACTCTTGGCCTTTCTACTGGTACCGTATATAATATAATTCATGACCAACTTCACATGTCAAAGGAGACCGCGAGATGTGTTCGCGCGTGGAATGCTGTTCACAATTTTTGAAGCTGTGTGGAAACAATCCAGACGCAGTGATCAAAAGAATTGTTACTGGAGAACAAACGTGGGTTCACCATTAAGACCCTGAGAGCAGGCAAGAGTCGAAGCAGTGGCATATTAGAGGATCAGCACGTTCCAAGAAATTCAAGGTCGTTCCTTCGGCTGGAAAGGTCATGGCCACCATATTTTGGGATTAGCAGGGTGTATTGTTAATAGACTACAAGGATAAAGGTGTCAATATCACGGGAACATACTATGCCAAAATTCTATGGCAATTAAGAGCAGCCATTAAAGAAAGAAGGAGGGGGAAATTGGCTAAAGGTGTGCTGCTTCTGCATGATAATGCTTCTGTCCATACTGCTCACATTGCTAAGACTACTGCGCGCGACTGTGGGTTAGACACCATGGACCACCCACCTTATAATCCAGAAGTAATCAAAACTATACATCTGCATAACTTTGTTTTCATACCTATACCGAGAACTTATTGAACGCCCCTCGTATTGTAGGTAAAGGCGGAAACATATTTACGTGTCGTGGCGTGTCGTGACGCGCCATAAGCATATCGGTTTCATACATTTAATATGGTTAGTGACATATTTGCATGTCGTGTCGTGTCGCAACACGTTCTGTCGTGGCGCCGACCGCTCGCCACCGATTGCGCCAGAGCGGTGGTGGGGGTTATGACGCGACACCAAAAAATGTTTCTATAACGGCGCGTGGCTCGTGGCGCGAACATTTAGCGGACACTTTTTAATTATTATATTTGCAACAAAATGACTGACAATCTTATTGAACTTGTACGTCAACGAAAAGTTATATATGATTCAAAGTGTAAATTAATGTAATTGTAAAAAAAAGTGTAATTAAATGTACTTTTTTTATGTCTCTTTCAATCAGCGAATGAACTTCCTCATATTGTGCTTTGTTCATTCTAAAGTACTGATGAAATTTCTCTTCGTCACTCTCTAATTCTTTAACAAGATGATGAAATTCACCTTTGTCTTGTCTCCCTCTGTTTATAGGGTGAACCTAGTATCTTCTTTTATTTTTTTTTGCCCTCAAGAAGTTTCATTGCTAAGAGAAATTGAAGGTCTTCATCAAAATCACTATCCGAATCAGAAGAAAACATCATGTATGTTTTAACGCTGCGAAGGTTCGTTAAGTACTGTTCAGAAATAAAGCCAGAGCACGCCACGAGGCGACACGTAAGTGTGCACACTCACCGTCACGACAGTAAGCATCACGACACGCCACGACACGTAAATATATTTCCGCCTTAACCCTGTGCGTTTGTTGACTGCACACCAGTGCACGTGTCCTGAGGCGGTCCGCGTATGGCGCGTAGTAATATGAGCTCTATGCTTTGTGCGTAGAGTTCAATATAGCGGTAGCATTTACTAAATTCCGTCACCAAAATTTTTGCAGGTATTGTCGGTTTTGTTCAAGATCAAAGCAGTGCGACATCTATTACGTAGTAATTATTATTAAATCTATGCTTATACACAAACTTCGGAATTATTATGTCGTAGACGTCGTAGTAAATGAGTTTAAAAAATTTAAGGCCGTTTTATTTGTAAAGAAATTGACCAATTTGTTATTTTCTTGCTACTACTATTGTTTATTTTCAGTTACTACCAACTTTATTTCAATAATACCTATTGTTTATAATCGGTTACTACCTACTTTATTTCAATAGTATGTACCTATTGTTTATAATCAGTTACTACCTACTTTATTTCAATAGTATGTACCTATTGTTTATAATCAGTTACTACCTACTTTATTTCAATAGTATGTACCTATTGTTTATAATCAGTTACTACCTACTTTATTTCAATAGTATGTACCTATTGTTTATAATCAGTTACTACCTACTTTATTTCAATAGTATGTACCTATTGTTTATAATCAGTTACTACCTACTTTATTTCAATAGTATGTACCTATTGTTTATAATCAGTTACTACCTACTTTATTTCAATAGTATGTACCTATTGTTTATAATCAGTTACTACCTACTTTATTTCAATAGTATGTACCTATTGTTTATAATCAGTTACTACCTACTTTATTTCAATAGTATGTACCTATTGTTTATAATCAGTTACTACCTACTTTATTTCAATAGTATGTACCTATTGTTTATAATCAGTTACTACCTACTTTATTTCAATAGTATGTACCTATTGTTTATAATCAGTTACTACCTACTTTATTTCAATAGTATGTACCTATTGTTTATAATCAGTTACTACCTACTTTATTTCAATAGTATGTACCTATTGTTTATAATCAGTTACTACCTACTTTATTTCAATATGTAATACCTAATGATATACTATATAAACTGAGGGTAATACCTATTGTTTATAATCAGTTACTATCTATAGTTTGAAACAGTCTAGGTAATGCATGTTGTAACAATCAATGTTATAAATTCGCTAAAAATATGTCATTTAATAAACAGTAATAGTAGTAAGTAATTTTTATTTTTATTTTAGTAAATACACACACACAAGCGCCCCTTGATCTGTGTTCAAAAACCGACACCCGTTTCTCGAATTTGACGCAAACCAAACTCCGCGCCCGCTTGCCGTTGTAATAGGCCCATAATATATGATACTATGATGAGGTTTTCGATGTTATGTATGTTTTTTTTTTGGATATTTTGGTTTTAAGTCTAAGTTGACTTCTCATGATAATTAAAAAAAGAAAATTGGTCTGAGGACTTTTCCATACTGAATTCTTAATAACTTTCAATTGAAGTAAGATATATTGATTTTGGTAAGCATATTTTTTTGGATTTTAATACCCATTACGCCAAATTACATTATACAGATACATGTGAATAAAAACTTAACTGAGCAATTTTTGCATCGAAATGACGGACAAAAAAAGGAATTATCTCTAAAAAGTAATAGTTCTGTTTGAACAAAGTTTTGGATTTTACCAAGGATCATTACAATGTTGTAAATAAATAATATGTTAAAATAATTTTGGACTGAGGAATTACTCGGTCCAATATATTAAGCTATTTGTACTTTTAGGTATAAATACCTAACTTCGGATTTTTTTTTTTTTTTGGATTTTTCAAAATAAGTATTGACTCATACTTTAGTACAACCAAGCAAAGTTTCATTGACTGAGGATTTAATGCATGGGTCTTCATACAACTAACCGCTTATTTTCCTAGACTACACAAAGAGACGCTTCATAGGTGCACACAGGCACTTATCATGTTAGGCGCGCGTCTACCTCTCACTTGACAACGCAGCGTGTTGAATATCGGAATCCGTGTAAAGGTGGCCACACATTCGTCCAATCACCGGCCGGTCGCCGTACGGTCCACCGAAATCGACCACAGACTTGTCTAATTTTTATCGCGCGGCCCACCATCCGTTTTCGATCTGTCACACACACACATCCACACGCCTTTGTTTAATCGAATATTGTGTGTCTGTGTGGGCGAGTGAATTGCATGTGGTCTAGATCGTATGATATACCTACAATTAAGTATAGGTAGGTAAGTACCATAATCCATTCAGCCATAACTATATACCTACTTATAACTTTACAACTTGTCTTGCAGTGTGGTCCACATTGTTGTAATTTTTAGGGTTCCGTACCCAACAGAAACCCTATTACTAAAGTATTGATCAAACACATTGATCCGGCATCGCATCGAAAATTTCCCACCCATGTCTATGAGGGGTGAGGGGCGGGCGTGATTCTGCTATACACGATTCGAGGTTTCGCGCGATGTGTCTGTTGTCCACGCGATTTATTTACCTCGGGTTTTTGCGGGTAGGTTTTGATTTTGATGAAATTTAGTATGAGGATAGCTTGAACCCTGAAATTTTTGAGGTGGATCGCGTCGACAACAGACATATCGCGTGAAACTTTGTATCGTGTATGGCAGAATCACGCCCGCCCCAAGTGCTACTTTTCAATGGTTTACCTATAGGATTGTGCTGGACTTAAATCAAACACTAAAATATATATTTACATTAATATAATATGAAACAAGACTAAAAGTAAACATTGAATGCTCTGACCAATACAAAAATCTCCTAGACAAAAGTTTCTTAAAATATCATAGGCTGCTTGCTGCCAGAGTGCAGGTGCTCCAATTAACAAAATGATTGGGGATACATACAACCGCATATCATCCTCAGGCTAATGGGAAAATAGAACGATGGCACAGAAGTCTGAAATCAGCTCTTAAAGCCCATCTAACTGATAACTGGTCTGAAAAACTTCCTCTTGTACTATTAGGTCTACGGTCTAATATTTCAGAATCATCAAACTATTGCGCAGCAGAACTAACGTAAGTTAACCACTGAGACTTCCAGTTGTTTTTTTTTCTGAGGAAGTTAAACAATCGAATCATGTTTCAGATTTTGTTTATAGATTAAGAAATTTAGTGAATCAGATAAAACCAAAAGGGTGGCAATTTTACGGCCACTCTTGATATTTTATCATCCGACGATTCCGTCATGTTTCTGTTGTGTTCGTGCGGGGTCACCAATTGTACTGGATTTAAGGACCCTTGGCTCTCAGTCATCTTGTATCTGTCAAAAATATGGTAAATCTAAGTTAATCCTGGAAACGTGAGTTTATTTATACAAAATCTCCTCACCCCAAAAGGATTGTTATTATTTGAAATTGGATTCAACCATATTTTTATTATTCATGGGTTCTAAAGAGCCGTTGTTTTCGATACGAGATCCAATTTCAAATAATAACAATCCTTTTGGGGTGAGGAGATTTTGTATAAATAAACTCACGTTTCCAGGATTAACTTAGATTTACCATATTTTTGACAGATACAAGATGACCTTGACCACCGCCCCTTAAATCAAACACTAAACGGCGACGTGCAGGGGATTAGACGAATCTGTGGCCTACTTAAGGCTCCGCTGTCTGTCCGTCCGCCTGTCGCAGTTTTTAAGTTTGGATGTAGGTATGTCAAGATTTTATTATATCAAAAACCACTCAAATCGATCAAATCGCATAAAAAGCCACTTACTTTTCCATATAAAACTTATTTTTGGCGGGAACCGAGAACGCAACAATTTTATTAATTCACAACATTTCATTTTTCGTTAAGTACCAAAATTAAAAATCCGTTTGGAGATCTTCCTTTGCTTAACACGATACACATATTAATTTTTTTTTATTCAGTGGTTTAAGAGATATTTTGAAAAAACTACACTGTGTAACGAGTACCGCTCAAAGCTACTATACTCTCTGCCTTCAAGGGAAACTGGCATTAAAAAGTATTAGTTGTAGTTGTAAAAACAAAACAGGATACAAGGGGACTACTGATGGAGCCATAACACGAAAAAATAGAATAGAATAGATACAAGGGAATTTAATTTACGTGCTTCTCTACCCATCTTTGTTGATGAAAGTGAATAAAATTTAATTTTAAATTAATAAACTCAAAAATAAACAATAATGAATGAAACAAAAGAACCATGAACGAACTATTGAACGAATGAAACGAACGAACGTACGCAGCTCATGTAATTTCTTTTTTTTTAATACAGAATACGCATAGACACCTGATACTTTTAGCCGTTATCGGCTTTTTCTAAAAATGCAATATTTAAAAATTAATTTAAGAGTGTTAAAGTTAAAATTTTAGAAAAACAAAAAATACGGGTACCTTAATTTTTCACCTACTTTCATATAAGCTAATAAAATTAGGGTGTTAAAATTTTGAAATGATGTAGATTGCGAGCGCATCTATGGCGTTAATATTGATGTTTTAAGGATACCAGGGAGAAAAAATGTTACCACGTGCATGAAAAAATATTACACATATAGTAGCAGGAAATTCTATAAATTTTGTGACGGAATCACCAACGCAGATTTGGCGCGTCTGCCGCGACGGCCCACAGTTGCGATCGCGCGCCTCTGCTATGGGGTGCTCCGTACCGGTCACTTCCCGACCATCTGGAAAACCGGTAAAGTGATTGTTCTTCCGAAACCTGGCAAGGATCGTCGGTTGCCGTCTAGCTACCGACCCATCACCCTGCTGTCGAGCCTCTCCAAGTTGTTCGAGATTCTGTTCCTCCGCCGCCTGAGGCCAAATATCTCACTGCGCCCAGAGCAGTTTGGCTTCAGAGAGGGACACTCGACTACGCTACAGCTTGCGAGAGTGCTACACCACCTCACGACAGAGCTTAACGGGGGCCACTGCTCTGTCGGTGTCTTTCTCGACATAGAGAAAGCATTCGACAGAGTGTGGCACAGTGGACTCCTATACAAGCTTCTGGCCACGCGAACACCTCCGCTGGCCGTCAGGGTGGTTGCGTCCTTCCTTGAAGGACGCAGCTTCCTTGTCAGTGTCGAAGGAAAGCAATCACAGCTGAGAAGTATCTCAGCCGGAGTACCTCAAGGCAGTTGCTTTTCTCCCATACTCTACGCGGTATTCACGAACGATCCTACACTGGGACCATCGCCTATGTGCGAAGAGGAGACGATGTTGGCCCTCTTTGCGGACGATAGCGCTTATATCACATCTTCCCGGGTTCCCGAGCATGCGGCCTAGAAGATGCAGCGCTTGTTGGACCTGCTGCCTGATTGGCTGGATAAATGGAGGTTGTCGGAGAACGTTGGTAAAACAATGGCACTGATGACCTCCAACAGGAGAATACTACCACCGCCGCTCCGACTGCGAGGTCAAGTCGTGGAGTGGAGCAATACAGTGAAGTACCTGGGGTGCCAGATCGACAGGCGGCTGAACATGCGCGCCATGGCCACTTATGCCGTGAATAACGCTAAGATGGCCGGTGCCATGCTTCGCCCTGTCCTCCGTTCATCACTGTCACTCTGGGTCAAGGTGCGACTCTATAAGTTGTACATCCGCTCCCGCCTGACCTACGCTTCACCGGCGTGGTATGCTCTCCTGTCAGCCACAGGCAGACACCTCCTTCAGGTCCAACAAAACAAGGCACTGCGCGCGATTACGGGCGCGCCTTGGTTCGTCCGCAACGAGACCATCCGCAGGGACTTGCAGATCGACTACGTCGAGGAGTTTGTGGTCGGCATGGCGCGCCGAATGTTCGAGCGTGCGGACAATGGCCGACACGAACATCTCCGTGGCATCGCCCCTGCTCATGGAAGGCCACTCAACGGCCACCACCTCCCTCGGGAGCTGGTGGAACCTCTTGTCTGGTCAGACGATGACTAGATATGGACCCAGTGTAGAGAAGACATCGCCAGGATAATCAGGCAGCCGCTGGCCGCCTTGGCGCCAACCATAGGCGTCTAAAGAAGATACCGGGGAGTCGTCGCTCCCCGAGACATTGTCGGCGCAACAGGGGTTCCAACTAACTAACTATAAATTTTGAATTTTCGGTCGATCGTTCATCTTCTGGGGTTCGTTCATTTATTGGTGCCACTACCTACTATTGCCACTATTTACTGAACAAATTCTAAAAAATATTTCACGAATAGAAAACGACGATATCCCTGAGTGCTATAGGTATATATTTTATTTTGTTCGTAAAATATCCACAGGCGACGTCGGGGGCGGAAAGTAAGTACAAAATAAAGTAGGTAACTCAAGTTACCTAGTGCTTATTTGAATTTTTCAGATCTCCCCCGTGCCAATTAATGTTTATGTTCCGGCGGTCTGCTCTGCAGCTGTAGAGAGCGCGGGACCCAGGGAACTGACTATCAAGGTAGGGTAGGTAGGTAGACTGGGAAACTGGGAGACTATTGATGTAACTTCAATCTAGCCCGGGCGGCCACTGGACGGCTGAGCTCTTCTTGGTTGCTGGGAGGTCCTCTTGTCGCGAGATCTTGACGCAGACTGACGATCGCTCCGTTTGCTCGCCATTATATAGCGGGCAGCGCACGGAACGTCGCCGCGACAACAAGAACCTCCCACGCGGTCAACGTCAACCAATCAGAGCACAGTTCGCTCAGTGAAACACAACGGGTATAGAATCGTTTATTATTATTTTAAACAAACATACATGAGTTTACCACCATTTCGGAAATTATATCTGTGGAGAAGAAATGGCAAGAAACTCCACAGATTTAAATACAAACAAGTCTTATAAATATTATATTAAATACAGGGTTATAAACACATAAGTCTCGTTGAGCTGTACACGATAATCCAAATATAAATAATGTAAACATATGTATGTAACATCATTAGGCTTTACATATTAATCCGAACATGAGTAATATATATGCATCAATCCTCGCCAAACTATATATTAAATCCGAACATGAGCAATATATATGCATCAATCCTCGCCAAACTATATATTAAATCCGAACATGAGTAATATATATGCATCAATCCTCGCCAAACTATATATTAAATCCGAACATGAGTAATATATATGCATCAATCATTACTATATCTCTTTGACGCTTTTACCCTTCTATTAGGTGAACCCGAGGTTGTAAGGCTCGGTTCGAGTGATCTCAAACTATTTCACGACGAAAGACTCACATCAACAAATATGAGTGTGTCCTCTAAACTCCGAATATGAGTTTGGGAGGCTCCCTTGTGGAACTCTCCTGCCAAGAGGACGTGGCTTCTATCAAACTCCGAATATGAGTTTGGCAAACTCCGATTATGAGTTTGACTGCTCCCTTTGCACCTACATGTCTCGAGGACATGATTTCCATCAAACTCCGAATATGAGTTTGGAGGTTCCCCATTTGGAACCCTCATGCCAAAGGTCATGGTCTTCTTCAAACTCCGAATATGAGTTTGGCAAACTCCGAATATGAGTTTGTAAAGCTCCTTCGGGCGGGGCGTTCCCGAAGGAGGCGAACAAGTCAAGTCAGTCGTTCCCTGGTGGAACCTTCACGCCACAAGGACATGGTAACCATCAAACTCCGATTATGAGTTTGGAGAGCTCCTCCGGGTGGTGCGTTCCCGAAGGAGGCGAACACGTCGATAGTCAAGTAGTCATAAGTTTATCCTTGGGAGTTGATCAGGCCCTCAAGAATAGTCAAGTAGTGTTAAATACTATTTCACATCAATATACATTATTTTAGGGACATAGTCCCTAACGATAGCATGGTCGAACGAACCCTTCGACCGCCTCGTGGTAAGCGAGGTAAGTTTACACATGTGTAATTCCGAATAATAACATTAGGTACAAATGGCAAGTTAGTTGCCGTTCCAATCTGTAAACAAGTTATACAGTACAATATTCCGAATCAATTTTCGTCTGAAGCTATACCTTTTCAGAGGAAATACGAATCTATGCCAGTCGCTGCAACAATCTCTCCGACTTAGACAGACAACGGGTATTGGTCAGCGGATGCCTTTCGAGCCTACGGGTTGACATAGCTCGCGGTGCGAGCTTGCCTTGGGGGTCTACCCCCGCCCTCGCGCAACGCAGTGCACTCGCTCACTTAGGCCTATGTCTAAACTCTATATTGATAGTCTATGTTTCACTATTTTAAGCACTGGCACTATGAGACATTAATTCACTGATTCATTTTCGAATTCTATTTCACTTTCACGGTCACTGATCACTTCGTCGCGAACAGTTTAGCACCAATTTTCATAAATCTTTTAAAGAAGACATCTATTACCATATCTAGGTCCTTTAAAGTATTTCTATGGAAGCATCAAGTGCAGCAATAGGCTTGCCACGTGTTCTATTTAATATTAGCCACTCGCAACTGGCTAATAAAGGACACTGTTACTGGACACACCGCCAAGATCTTTTGGAGCGAGTGAATGCCTAATTTTGTACCTGGGTGAAACCAGTAGTTCCTCATAGTGTGAGTAAAAATAAAATTAGGTACTTATGTTTTTATATTATTTCAAAGATTACACATTAGCCCCGTCTCATCTCGGGGAAACAGCAATCAAAGCGGGAGTTGCGGCGGTAAGTAATCGCAGAGTCTAACAAACGGCGCAAATATAGTTCAATTATTGTAAACTACAAATTTGTGCCGTTTGGTGTAGAAACTCTAGGTCCGTGGGCTTTAAATGTAAAAAAAGTTTATTAAGACGATACATTCAAATAAAATCATAGTTTGAGGGGCGTGGCCTAGCTGCATACGATACTCTAGCGCTACCCTAGCGCTACGTGATCGATTGGTCTCTCCGCTGAATCTCTCTCTGTCGCATTGAATAGAAACAAAAGAGAAGAGGCGCACGGAAAGTGCTTGGAACAAACGTCCTATGTGACAAATCAAAAATAATTTATTTAAATTAAAAAAGTAGCTTTATTGAAAATCTAAATTAACATCTTACTTTAGTAATAGATGATACAAATTTGTACTTAATTTAATAGACAATACTTCATGTACTACTGAGAAATTTGGAAAGGAGACTATTTTCAGAGCCTACTTTGCAATTTTTTTCTATCGAGCAAAGTTTCTTAAAACATGTTATACGATTAACAGATTAATATGAAATATGATTAATTATAACATGTAATTTTTTCTGTATTTGTAAGAGCTTTAGGTTTCACTCAAAACGATTTGAAAAATATGATTTAATATGAAGGTAGCCTCTTAAATCCCCACGACTCGACTGTACAATACTGTAGATCTCTAAGAGGGATGGCTCCTTCCTCGTTCAACGAATCAGCATCACGATTCAGCGGGGAAATGCAGCCAGCATTCTTGCGACTATTCCACGCGGACCTGGCCGCTCGCTAACCCCGCTATTCCAAAATTGGTAAATTGTGACGAGAAGTATGACGGGTGTGCTGCGAACAGTATTCTAAGGTAAGGTATGACAAGAGACATATTTAATGCCAGAGAAAGATACATTAGGGCCTACCTACTTTTGTATATATAAAAAAGCCGAAAAATCGTTACGTATAGCCTCACAAATACCATCGGCTAAACGAGGAAGACTTGTCTTTTGTAACCGTGCGAAGCCGGGGTACGGACTGTTTCGTGGAATAATAGAATAGAATAAGGCGCAGGTTCGACCCTCACATCTGACCATGTACCAATGGGTTAGTACATTATCCGACAAACCGTATAAAGAGGCTTTTCCATCTACATACCTCAACCATCGATGACCTCAACCAACAGAGCTGGCCACTCGTTAGGTACCTATAGCCTCGAATGAAGACGTTGTCTTCAGCTCTGCTGGGTACCCTGGGGCCGCCAACGGTTCCCGGGAGCTGTAAGGTAACCATAAAGATTAAAAAAAAAATAACTCAAATATTTATTATATAACCTTTAAAAAAAAGTGTACCGACTTCAAAAATTTGCACTGAAAAGTAAGAAATAATAAAGTTTCGTCGTAGAATTTGAAGACGGTTGGTGCCAAATTAGGATACAAAATTAAGTAAACATCTAAGGACATAAAGATCTGTTCAATATTATCTGTGTTTGTATACTGATGATCGTAGGTTCCTAATTGTGCGGGACTGGGTCTTCTTTCGATAGCTCTGGACGGAGTCGACGCACACTGATATCACGGAGGCTGCTCTAACGTCGAATGGTCATTCGCTCAAAGGTTACGGTGGTGAAGGAGGTTGCTTCAAATAAAACGTCAGAGTTTGTTCTTAGATCTCGAGCTTGTACTTCCGGGCGCGTCTGTGAGTGGACTGTGTCGATCGGCGGTAGCGCTCGCTTTTTATTGGTTTCGTCCCCAAAATTTCCGTGCGGCAGGGAGGGGGTGCGGATTCCGGCCAAGCTCTCGATTTATTTATTTTTATATATCTTTTAATGACTCTACCGGTGTTTCGTAAGTTAATTATATGTGAAGATAACACCAAGAAACACATATAATATTTACAATTACATAAATACAGTTAATTACATCATAAATCACATAAGTTACAATTTTTCACAATATTTGGAATATCTCAAAATTTATAACATATACACAATAAATACAATTGAAATACAATAAAGAGTAGTTAGATCTAGGTACATAGTAATTTTCAGGACCTTAGGTCGTCACCCAGGTACCCTAAACCTGCCTAACGTGTGCATAATGTTTCAGGCTGGCTACCGTCTATATCTAGTTAGCTAGAGTATAGGAAAAATCTAGTTATACAGAACTCGTTGACAGCAATAGATTACTCTATTTCAGGAATTTTCAGTAGATTTTTCAGGAAAATGGTTTAAAGTTGCCGCTCACGGTTACAGGTAGTTCTAGTAAGCGTGCGGGCTCAGTACTATCATCATTCTGTGGGCGGACCACGAGAATGGCCACATATCAATTTTCAGGTTTCAGGAGCAGTGAAAAACCAAGATATTCAACATTTATTAAAACAGGCAAATTCGCAAAAGTTTTATGGTTCCGACTTTTCATACCCCATAACTCTTATATCTATAGTCGTATGCAAACGACACAATATGCATTCGATAAGGGTCCCAGACCAGAACAGATTACAGGTTAGTATACAGGCAAAGGTTTCAGCGTTCTTTCAGGACATTCGATAAACCGTGAATCAGCGGCCCAATTTGGTCAAAGTCGGGGAGTTAATCCCGCTTACCCGGCGAGTCTGAATCTCAACTCGTTCAGACAAACTTCCAATATCAGCCGGGGCTGGTCGTGTATCCCTGTCAACAAACATCATTAAGCGTGGTTAATTAGTTTCCAGGATAATCCGCCCCAAACGTCATTTCGATAGTGAAAAATGGTTCCGGAAATGACCGTTGTTCGCATAAAGTCAGTTAGTAAATTCAGCAAACTCAACGTGCTCTAGTGTGTGAGGGAGAGGGTGAATCCGTTGTTGCCATCTCGCTCGCACGTGCACAAGTCAAAGTTAAGGGATAACTTCCAGTTATCATCTCGCTTTGATCCCAAAGTTATACATACAAATTAAATGTTTTGTAGCAAATACGTGATATGAATCTAGAGGGGTAGACAGACAGACTCCCGTAGCTCATATCACGCGGCGACGTGTTTGAATGATTTAACAGACAGACATCTCATAGTATATCACGGTGTAACGCCACAAGGGTTTGACAGACAGACACCCTTGAGCTTGTAGTATCACGTAGATGGTGTAAGAAAGGGGTAAACAGACAGACACCCTTCATAAACTGTATGGTCGCGGGTTGGATGCTAAAAAAGCTCCGGCAGTCTCGTGGCGATTTCGGTCGTCAGTATTGTCGGGACGGAGAGCAAACCTCCCGGGCCAGCATGGATCCAGAGATCAAGACAATTACTTATCTGTCTGAAACAGACCAGGCCAGTAACCACGCTCGTTCAATTTCCTCGTATTAGTTGCCCATTGTGCGACCCCGGAAAAACCGTCGGGCACGATATCGCTATGAGAAGTTGGAGCCAACCTCGACAACCAGTCTGCCGCGCGTCCGCGACAGACCAACCAATATCATCGTGGTTCTTCTACTGGCCTGCCGATCCACACCTCCCGGCTTGTACAGGCGGCAACTCTGTACGTTACTTCCGTGTCGCCGCGCAGCGATCGTTGTCGTGATTCGTCGGTGCGCGCTCTCTGGCACACTTAGACCTATCTCTGCGCGCTATATAATAGACTCGCAGAGACTTCGGAAGTTTTTACAGAGATAATGAAGCTTCCACAGATATCGTGTCGGTCGTTCTCGACCTCTCGCCAGGTCGTTCTCGACCTATTCGGCGGTTAAATCCCGGCGATCGCGGGGCGTTTGGAGGAGCTATTTCATTCTTGTTGTCGCATATTGTGTATTTTATACAGTTTGTGATTGAGTGCAGTCTGTGAGTGTGTGAGTGCAGTGAGTGCTACAGCGCGTGACTGTGGGCCGTCGAGACCGACCTCCGGCCCACCTCCGTGTCGCGGCCTACCGCGAGCACCCCCGCCACCGCTGCACCTAATAGGAAGAAATAAGAAGAGAGGAACCGAAGAGCCGCTGTGGTGGGCCCTATCCACCACAGTGGACTGGCATCAGCGGGCCGTGAGCCTTTTACCTCCGGCCCGCCGCCGTGTGCTGTGCGGACGGACCCGCATCAGCGGCTACTTGCTGTGGTCGCCGCTCCGGGCGGCCTGAATCCGGGCGGCGGTACATACTGTCCCGCTACCCGCGTTCGAGCCCGGCTGTGCTGAGCGGGGACCGCACCGAGCATTCGGAAGCTCCGGTGGGACACGACAAGGTAACTCGTTCACTTTAAAACTACCCGCACTCTCTGGTGCGGGCCAGTCGAGTTTCCCCCCCACCCCACCTCACCGCACCGGTAGCTCTTCCCCCCCACTACCTCTCTGTAGACCGCTCCCTGTAATCTCAAAAGTGTTTGTTGTTATCTCTTGGTAAAGTGTGGGTGACCGCGGTCGGTCACCCATCCGGTCACATCCATGGCCGACCGAAGGTCACTGGATGAAGCGCGTAGGGCCCGGGAAGACACTCCTGGTCCGCGCGGCGACCGGCCCGGCTCTTCGGCTCCCATGGTGAGTCATGGTGCGTCGGGAACCACCGGACCGGCCGCATCGCGGCCCGCGACTGTCCCTCGAGACCCAAGGACCCATCAGGTCCGTGGTGGAGGCGCCAAGTCCGCGTCCGCGTCTCGCCACTCCCTATCTCCCTTGAGCCCCGAGGCTAAGGCGGTGGGACCGGTTCTGTCCGGCACCGCCTTCCCTCCACTCCCTCGGAGCGGCCAGGGTGCCGTCAGCGCCACCGCTGGGCCCAGCGCGCACTTTGGCGCGGCTGGGCCAAATCGCGGAGGTGCGGCACAGGCCGGCTCCGCAGCGCCCGGCACGGCTCGTGCTGGCGCGTTACCGCGCGGTCCGGCCCATGCTGGCGCTGCGCAGCACCGCACACTGCCGACGCATGCCCCCCTCCCGCCGCGTGCGCCTCGCAACGCGGGCGGCAAGGCCTCCCGCGGCGGTCGAGCGGGTCGAGCGAGCCAGCGCGTGTCCGTGCCACCCAGCACGGGCCCCGCAGCACTGGACACCCATCCTGGAGAGAGGCTGGAGGGACTACCAAAAATAGCCGCATCGGTGAGTTTTTCCCCCCCCCCAAACCCCTTTCCTTGTATTTACCCCACACCTCAGTCTGCATTCCTAAGGAATGTGAGTCGGTTGCGCAATCGACGCATGCCTTGACGCATGCGTCGATTGCGCAACAGTCGCATTCCTTACAGAATGCACCTGTTAATATACCTTTTAATATTGAAAGCAGATTCCACATAGAAGCATCACTTCAAAAACCGACAGAGCCGGTGGAGGCTGATCCGCTCGGGCCGCGCGAGCTGGTCCACGCGCGGCCCGAGATGGGCGAGGCCGGCCATCGGGGCAAAGTCGGTGTGTCCACCGGGAAGCCGGCGGACACTGCGACTTCTACAGTCACGACCACTTCGACGGCGCCAATCCGGGACGACAGAGGCACGGAGATCAGCGCCGCAGCACGGGCCCAATATATTCTGCATAGCCGCCAGCTTGTGGCACGGGCCGACGGGGGAACCGGCGCGAGTGCCCCCACAGCGGCCGGCCCTATACTGGCGGCCTCTTACCTAACCGAGCGTCAACACCCCTACGCGCGACCAGTTGACGCGCGACCCGCTGATGCGCGACCCGCGGTCGCGCGACCAGCGGACTTCATGCTGCCAACAAGAACGGCATCGATGCCCGAGCTGGGTGCCGGAGCGGGCAGGTCCCTCCCGGGAAACCTTACCGAGGTGGTCCCATACCCTGCCCTCCCCCCGCCCCTATTCCAAACATCGACATTCCACGCGAATCTCACACTACCGCCCGCGACTCAACAGCCGCCGACGCTGCTGACCAGATTTCTCCCACCGCCCATAGAGACGATACAACCACCGGAAGCTCTGGCCGCCTTCTTTGCGAGACCCCCTTCCGCACCCATGGCCATGAGCCGGGACTCACTTGTGCCCATAACGGGGACGAGTGACGAGACCATGTACATGGAGCTGGAGGCTCGGGCCGCCAAAAGAACAATGGATGACAGAGAAGAGGACGAAGACGAAGATGAACCACGTGAGGGTGACCGCGACTCCAGGCGCCCTAACCTGGGTCCATCCCCGAGCCGGCCTTCACTGAGGGGAACTCTGAGCCCTCCCCTGTATTCTTCCACAAGGGCCACGACCCCGACCCCCACCCCACAATCATATAGTGAGGCAATTAGGTCCCCCCCCTCCCCCTTTTCAGCCTAAACTGCCCCCCCCCCTGCTCCTGAACCCTCCAAACCCTCCACCCCTGCGACAGCTAGGATCCCCCCCTTTGAGGTGGACGTGCTGGAGGATTGGCCGGCCCACGTGCGCGCGCTGCGCGAAAAACTGGGCCACGCCCCGCAGGCCCATCCGAAGGGCAAGGGACTCCGCTTTACACCTAAATCAGCTGCCGAATTCCGCGTAGTGCAGGCCTACTTTGCGGAAGCGGCAGCCACTGACGCCTCCATTAAGCTGGGGCATACGTTCACCTTGGCCTCAGAAAAACCGCACAAGGTGGCCCTGAGAGGCCTCCCACTGCACACAGGGCAGGATCTTATCGCGTCCGCCCTAGAAGAGATCACGAACTCTCGCCCTACTCACATAAGGGCGATTCCTCCCCGCAAAGGGAGGAACCACGCTATATTTTTCGTCCAGTTCCCCCACCTGGACCCGGAGCCGCTCAAGCGTCTGTACGCGGTGAGCGAGTTGCTCTTCCTTCCGGGAATCCAGGTGAGGGAATGGAAGCGGTCGCCGGCACCACCTCAGTGCCACAGGTGCCAACAGTTTGGACACTCTTCAGCCAACTGTTATAGGGACCTGAAGTGCCTGCGATGTGCCGGCGAACACCCAGCCAGCCAATGTCCGAAGGACACGCCCTTAAAATGTGCCAACTGCGGCAAGGCGCACACGGCAAATGACGCCAAATGCCCAATTTTAAGAAGAGAGGCCAGGAAAAGAGGCCTGAATATCCCCCAGAGCCAGCCTCAAGGGGCGGCAAGGGCCACGGCCCCACTGGCCCCCCTGAACCCCCTGAACCCACCGACCAACTCTTACCCTGAACCAACCCAAACTCAGAATCTCATGGCTCCGGCAAACGAGCCGACGCCTCGAGGTGAGCCCCTGCCGGAGAAGAGGCGAAGACGCCGAGGGAAGAGGAAGAAGAGGACCTCCATTCCCAACCCACCACAGCAGACGACATCCACAATGACATCACATGTCAACAAGGCAGAAGAAAATGCCGTACCCAAAGCGACGGTGAAAACATCTGAAGCCAAGAAGACCGCTGATCCCCACCCCCCACCTGTGACCGCTCCAGCCGCGGCCTCTGTCCGCCCTCCCGCTCAGTTCTCCGATGGGGAGGACAGTATCATTTACCGTCCCCCCCCCGGGAGGACCCCACACCCCACCGACGTGTTCAAGAACGTGGCGGTGGAGCTCCTCAAGGCTCTGGCCGAGGGGGCGGACATGCGCCGCGCGGCCATGATGGCCATTGCCTCCCTCCTGGACGCGGCCGACAGGTGGGGACCCCACCGCCACCACAACTGAGGATAGTCTACTGGAACCCTGGGGGCATCCAGGGGCGCAGCCAGGAGTTGCTGGCTCTCGCCCGTGAGTATGACGCTCACATCATCTTACTGGGCGAGACGAAGCTCTCTGCACGTATGAAACTCCGCGTCCCGGGCTACTTCGCATACCGCAGGGACGAGACTTCGCCAGCCGGCGTGCCCTACCGCGGAACGGCGGTCCTCGTCCGGCGTGACGTGGTCCACGAAGAGCTCGAGCACGTGGAGTTCACCTCCACCCGCGCCTCTGGAGTGAGGCTTTTTCTCCCTGGTGAGGAACTTCGCGTCTTTGCTGCCTATCGCCCACCTGGAGATAGGCTGGACGCGAAGGAAATCCGTGCGCTTCTCTCTGCAGAATCGCCTACTATCATCATGGGCGACCTCAATGCCAAACATCCGGCTTGGGGCTCTGCGCTGACCAACTCTGCGGGAAGAGTTCTGCAGAGGTACGCTGAAAGACACGGGTACGAGGTAATCGGCCCTGAATCCCCCACGCACATCCCAACGATCCCCACGCACCGGGCGGACGTGCTGGATGTGGCGATTGTCCATGCCTTGGGAGCCCCTATCCACATTGAGGCCCTGTATGACATGGACACCAACCACCTACCACTGTTGGTGGTCGTGGGAACCGCCCCAACGAGGCGATCTCTTCCCGCGACCAGGTTCAGGACCGATTGGCAGGCGTACGGAGAAGCTCTCCGTGACTACGACCTGCCAGTACCTCTTTCCTCACCAGAAGACGTTGAGACGGCGGCTACCCACCTGGTGGACGCTATTAGGGCCGCGAAAGCGAGCACCACCAGGGAGGTGCCCGTCGACGCCCGCAACAGGAACGATCTCCCCCCACACTTAAGGACCAAACTCCGCCTGAAGCGAGCCCTGCATCGTCGCTGGACTCACTCCCGCTGCCCTATGGCGAAGATGGAGCTCAACAGGGTGGCCGAGGAGTTACGCGACGAGATTAGGGCCTTCAGGGGAGAATCCTGGGAGAAGTTCCTGGAAGGTGTCGGCGAAGAGGAGAGTTTGTCCTCCCTCTTCCGTCTGACCAAGAGCCTCACCAACGCCCCCACACCTATCTACCCATTAATGGACGCCGATGGAAGACGCCGGGCTGGAGCCGAAGACCGGGCCAGGATCCTGGCCGACTACCTGGAGGACCAGTTCCGGCCGTTCCCCATCAAAAAGCCCGAACACGACGCGGAAGTAACGCATAGAGTGCGGGACTTCATGGACTCCGAGATGCCGCCGCTCCCGGGACACTACTTCATTTCGCCGACGGAGGTGAGGAAAGCCTCGCTCCACCTCAAGGCGAAGAAGGCCCCGGGGCTAGACGGCATAACGAACGCAGATTTGGCGCGCCTGCCTCGGCGACCGATAGTCGCAATAGCGCGCCTCTGCAATGGGGTACTCCGAACCGGCCACTTCCCGACCATCTGGAAGGCCGGTAAAGTGATTGTTATTCCGAAACCTGGCAAGGACCGTCGGCTGGCTGCCAGCTACCGACCCATCACCCTGCTGTCGAGCCTCTCCAAGCTGTTCGAGAGACTGTTCCTCCGCCGTCTGAGGCCACACATTAAGCTGCGTCCGGAGCAGTTTGGCTTCAGGGAGGGACATTCGACCACTCTGCAGCTTGTGAGAGTGCTTCATCACCTCGCGACAGAGCTGAACAGGAACCACTGCTCTGTCGGTGTCTTTCTCGACATAGAGAAAGCATTCGACAGAGTGTGGCACAGTGGTCTCCTGTATAAGCTGCTGACCACGCAATCTCCACCGCTGGTCACCAGGGTGGTTGCGTCCTTCTTGGAGGGACGCACCTTCCTTGTCAGCGTCGACGGAATACTTTCACCGCTGAGAGCCATCTCAGCGGGAGTGCCCCAAGGCAGTTGCCTGAGTCCTGTACTCTATGCGTTATTCACTAACGACATCCCGACGTTGGGACCATCGCCTACTAGCGAAGAGGAATCGATGTTGGCCCTATTTGCGGACGACAGCGCCTTCTTCACCACATCACGGGTCGCGTCACACGCGGCCAGGAAGATGCAGCGCCTGCTGGACCTTGTTGCCCGACTGGCTGGACAAATGGAGGTTGTCGGTGAACGTAGGTAAAACTACGGCACTGATGACCCCCAGGAGATCGCTGCCACCACCGCTCCGACTTCGAGGTCAAGTCGTGGAGTGGAGCAATACAGCCACGTACCTGGGGTGTCAGATCGACAGGGGGCTGAACATGCGCGCCATGGCATCTTATGCGATTAACAACGCAAGGATGGCTGACGCCATGCTTCGCCCGGTCCTGCGTTCGAGCCTGCCACTCCGGGTCAAACTCACGATTTTTAAGTTGTACATCCGCTCCCGATTGACCTACGCCTCGCCGGCGTGGTACGCACTCTTGTCCGCCACGGGCAGACGCCTGATGCAGACCCAGCAGAACAAGGCGCTGCGCGCAGTCGTGCGCGCGCCTTGGTTCGTCCGCAACGAAACCATCCGCAGGGACCTGGACGTGAGCTACGTGGAGGAGTTCGTGGTCGAGTTGGCGCGTCGTATGTACGATCGCGCCGACAACGGCCCGCACGAGCACCTCCGCGGCATAGCCCCTGCGCATGGTAGGCCACTCGATGGTTGCCACCTCCCTCGAGAGCTGGTAACCCCTCTGGTCTGGCCTGACTAGACCTGGTCCCAACGTCGCTATTCTAATTTTTCCTATTGTATCTTAATTTGTGTAACTGTCTAAATTTCGTTTAATTTGCTTGTTTTATGTTTCAGATTCTAATCTTTGTTTCTTATATGGTATTAAAAAATTTCAGGGTTATTCTAATAAAACTTTATATATTCCCCAATGTAACAGGTAACCAACGGTCACCTTGGCCCAGTAGGGGCCAGAAGCAGTTCCCGGGGGGTTGTTGCCCCCCTGAGACATCGCCGGCGCAACGGGGGTTGCCCCAGCGCCTCCCAGCCCGAGCCTGGCGGCTCGGGCAGGAAGACACAGAAGTCGAAGTCGTCCGAGATCGTTTGTACGCAGTGAGCGAACTGCTCTTCCTCCCGGGAATCCAGGTGAGAGAATGGAAGCGGTCGCCTGCACCACCACAGTGTCACAGGTGCCAACAGTTCGGTCACTCGTCGATCAACTGTTACAGGGACCTGAAGTGCCTCAGATGCGCTGGCGAACATCCAGCTAGACAGTGTCCGAAAGACATGCCGCTGAAATGCTCCAACTGCGGCAGGGCACACGCGGCGAATGACGCCAAGTGCGCCGTACTCAGAAGAGAAGCCAGGAGGAGAGGACTAAATATCCCTCAAAAACAGCCTCAAGGGGCGAAAAGGGCCACGGCCCCACTGGCCCCGCTGAATCCACCGACCGACGCAAATTCCGAACTACCACAAACACAAAGCCTCATGGCTCCGGCAAACGAGCCGACGCCTAGAGATGAGGCCCTGCCAGTCAAGAGGCGCAGACGCCGAGGCAAGAGGGGAAAAAATAAGACCACCGCTCCCAAGCCAACATCCCAGATGTCGACCATGAAAGCGACGGCGAGAACCTCCTACGCGAAGGAAGCCGTTGAATGCTACTCCCTACCTGTGGCCGCTCCAGTCGCGACCCATGTCCCCCCCCCCCGCTCAGTTCTCCGATGGGGAGGACAGTATTATTTACCGTCCCCCCCCCCCCCCCCGGGAGGACCCCGCATCCCACCGACGTCTTCAAAAACGTGGCGGTGGAGCTCCTCAGGGCCCTGGCCGAGGGCGCGGACATGCGCCGCGCGGCCATGATGGCCATAAGCTCCCTGCTGGACGCGGCAGACAGGTGGGGACCTTACCCCCCCAACTAGTGCTGTTTATTTAAATATTCCCAAATAACAGGTAGCAAAGCCGCCTTGGCCCACTAGGGGCCTAAAGAAGACACCGGGGGGTTGTTGCCCTCTTGAGACACTGCCGGCGCAACGGGGGTTGCCCCAGCGCCTCCCGGCCCGAGCCTTCGGCTCGGCCGGAAGACACCAATACGATACGATACGATACGGCGATCGCGGGTCGTTATCGACCTCCTGCCGGGATCATCACGGCGCAACGAACTGTTGGGCCGTGGACAGATTTGATCGTAAGTCGTTCTCGACCTCCCGTGGTTAAATCCCGGCGATCGCAGGTCGTTATCGACCTCCTGCCGGGATCATCACGGCGCAACGAACCGTTGGGCCGTGGACAGATTTGATCATAAGTCGTTCTCGACCTCTCGCGTTAAATCCCGGCGATCGCAGGTCGTTATCGACCTCCTGCCGGGATCTTCACGGCGTAGCGAACTGTTAAGCCGTGGACAGATTTGATGAAGCTCTCGTACTTTGATGAAATCTTTACAGTTGTTCTCATCGGTCGTTCTCGACCTCTACCAGGACCAATACGGCGCAGTAAGCTCGTGTCGTGGACAGAGCTCACCGTTTTAATGAAACTTTCATGTCTACGCTGAAACCTTAATAGCCTATATGTCACAAATAGCCCCCGTGCCTATCCCTACATTATGCACATATTAATAAAATTTCATAACCGTATTGATGACGTCACTGTCGCGCCCGTCGCTCGCTCCCGCCGGTGCTGCCACCGCGCGGCTCGCGGACAAGTCAGGAACACTAATGAATTATCTAGATTAGTGAATTGGGGTACTAAATTATTTCTAATTTGGCACCAACCGTCTTCAAATTCTACGACGAAATTTTATTATTTCTTACTTTTCAGTGCAAATTTTTGAAGTCGGTACACTTTTTTTTAAAAGGTTTATTTCTCCCTTTTAAGTGATTTTGCTGCCCTGAGAAACAAAATAATAACGCAACTAAAAAAAATTATGGAATTTTTAAAAAATGCTGCGGTGGATGGGATTTGAACCATGTTCAATGTGCATCCTGCCCTGCACCCCATACCTTTAGCCGCTAGACCACCGTCGATACGAAAATTGACAACTTCGTGTCAATAGCAACCGTTGCTAAGGCTTTTCTCTGATATAATTTTCAGCAGTAAATAGAGACAAATTACTGAATTTCTGAAAAATTACTGAACCGATTTTCGTCATATGACTGTGAGATAATGTCGAGAAATTATTATATCCTTAAAAAATAAGTCGTCAAAATCGGTACATATTTCATCGAGATATTACGAAAAATTGACTTATGGTCAGTTTTTTCAAAATTTCTGAAAAACTAATGAACCAATTTTTATGAGATAAAAATGGGACCAATCCGGAAGAATTATCTGTCGATTAAAAAAGAAACCATCAAAATCGGTTCACAACTGGCGGAGTAATCGATGTCCATACATACATAAAAAAAAAAAAATACGTTCCAAATTGAGAACCTTCTCCTTCTTTTTTTGGAAGTCGGTTAAAAATACTCGATGCATTCGATGATTGATATCGGAAGTATATTTTAGAAAAGAAAAAATGGCAAAGATCAAAGTTCAAAACCTTCACTCATGACACGGGAGCGATTTTCAATTACAATGTTATACGAACTGTCAATTTCACTGTCTACTATTGGCCACTAAATATTTTTGCTGACAACTCACCAATCAGAGCACGCCATTCGAAATAAAGATAAAAAATTCGTAAACGAAAACGTACTTGCTTCAATCAATTTCATTGTTTCATATGTCCGCTGTCACATAGAGTAACTTATAACTTTTGTCGGTTATCTTAATTATTGTAGTTTTATATTTATATAAGGTTTTATTTAAGTTAATGTTGTGGTAAAATGTCTCCTATAGAAGAAGTGAGATCTCTGTTCGAAGCTCGGTTAAAAGGCGGTGTGCCTAACCCACCGGGCGAGTTCCATCCAAACGACATAGAAAATCGGGTGAACAATGATGATTATATTAAAAGGATTCTTCTTCACCACCTAGACGATGTTAAAGCAGCCGCAGATATGCTATGGGAAATATGTATATGGCGAAAAGTAGTAAATGCCAATGAAATTAAAGAAAGCAACATTAACATGGATTATATAAAAGAAGGTGGTATATTTCCCCGCGGTCGAGACATGGAATCCAGTCTCTTATTCATATTTAAATGCAAAATCCATGTAAAAGGATCCAAAAACTTTGAAGAACTAAAAAAGTGCATCATCTATTGGTTTAACCGCATGGAACGGGAAGAAAATGGCAGACCTATCTCATTATTCTTTGATATGGACGGCTGTGGCTTAAGTAACATGGATATGGAACTAATTAAGTATCTAATTACACTGATGAAGTTCTATTATCCTCATTTCTTACAATACATAATTATTTACCAAATGCCTTGGGTCTTGTCTGCAGCATTTAAAGTAGTTAAAACATTGTTGCCGGCTCAAGCTATTGCCAAAATGAAGTTTCTAAATAAAGATACATTGAATGAAGTGGTTTCTCAGGAACAAGCATTAGTAGCCTGGGGCGGCAAGGATAATTACATCTTCGAATTCATTCCTGAATCTAGAGGCAGTTCCGACCATACCCCGAAGAAAGTAACCTTCGCAGAGCAGGGACATTCTCAACACTCTCCTGGTGAAATGCTTAAACTCGTTCCTAATGATATAATTGTTTTCAAGAATGAAAATGATGAGTTATCTGGGTCGTTTATTATAACTAATATGGATGAAAGTCCAATTTCCTTCAAAATAAGGACAACATCACCAGAAAAGTTTCGAGTCCGACCCAGCTCTGGTACATTAGCTGCAGGTGACTCCCAAACTGTGACTATAGTAGTCCAAACTGGTTTCCAACTCCGTACTGTGACGAAAGACAGATTCCTCGTTATGTCCGTGCAGATACCTAAAACAACAATGACACAACAGGAACTGGCAGAGGTTTGGCAGAAGTCATCTGGAAGTAAAGTGGACGAGTATCGTCTGAAATGCAGCTTCCCAGATAAGGAACCTTCAAAGAATGGCAACATTGTCGAAAGCCGTGATGAAAAATCAAACCCAGTCATAACAGCTATAAATAAACTGCAAAATAATTGTGATGATTTGAATAAGCAAATCAAAACGCTGAAACTTTTCCAAATATTCACAATTTTTCTGACCATCCTTGCAGTGGCTTTGGGTTATTTAGTATATAAAAATTCTAACTCGGAAGGTTATTGTGAGAATATGTAGCCCTTAAATTTAGTGGTTTTTGAAACCACTCTTTCGGTAATGGATTTGTCATTTTTTATGATTTTTGCATGTTTAATATCCAACATATTTGTATTTATACTTTACTGTAGGCTCTTTTATATAAAACTAGTGTGTTATAGGGAGAGGAGAAATTAAGCTTTAAAACATCAAAATTGGGTTTTAGTTGTGCCAAATTTCATTTATTTTAAAATTTGTTTTTTTTTATATACCCACTTTTAAAAAAGATAATTAGACAAGTTAATCCATAATTACTAATATTATAAATGCGAAAGTAGCACTGTTTACACTTCACACAAATCCACCCCCTAAAAGAGGGTTTAGGGGATGAAATCTATTAAAAATATATTACAAAAATCTTTACTAATATAAAAAGTTTGCAATTAAATATTAAATAATACTTTCTTCTATGGGTATAAAATACTAGCATACTAACTTTATAATAAGAAAAAATAGCCTATGTTCTTCCCTAGGGTTAAAACTTACACTCCTTATCAAATTTCCTCAAAATCGGTTCAGTGATTTAGCCGCGAAAATGTATCAGACGAACAGTTACTTTTGCATTTATAGATAGTTTAATTTTCTTAGTGCAATAGCATATTCTTTAGTTTAAAGTTTGTCATATATTATATTACATTATTATTTAGATAAGCATTGCAATATATTCTTTACTGTGCACAAAAAATGTTATACAATTAAAATAGGATCATTAGGTTTTTAGTAGAAATAGTTTTCCCTTATTTAAACTTAGATATTTAATATTTTGGCCTACACTATTTGTCACTAGAAGTGACAACTGTAGTCCCATAAAGTGCAGAATTATATTTTTTATTTCTCAACACCCAGTGGTTTTATTATATTGTCATAGTTATCAATGTTTTGAAATAGTTGCTTTATCAATTTTGTGATTGCTTAATAGTATGATAAAATATTTTTTTAAATCAATTGATTATATCTTGCTAAGTTGATACACATTTGGTAAATAGCTAATCTGTAGCATACCTATTAGTCCAATATTATACTGCTAAATTACTGATACTGATTTGTTGAGTTAGGAAGAAGACAGCCCTGTAGTCACCAGAAGTGATGATCAGTTCCGAGGATATTTCTTTGAGGGTCCTATATCCATAATTTGTATGGGGATATTACCATTCCCAATGTCTCTGTAAATAATCCACCTGTGTCACTGTAATTTAGCATATAGTTACTTATTCAATATATCTGGTTTTATTGAATAGGAAATATTGAATAAGTGTATATATGCTAAATTACAGTGACACAGGTGGAGTAGTTACAGAGATATTGGGAATAGTTTATCCCAGAAAAATTATGGATATAGGAGCCTTAAGAAAATTTTCTACCCACACCAAAGGGCAGCTGAATCTTCGAATCAAACCAAAAATTCTGTTTTCACTTGAAAATGATATTTATCCATCTCCCCCATTTTAGTTATAAGAAAGGTTATAGTCCAGTCAATATTTTTTGTGGAGACTTAATATCTTGCTAATGAATGCAAAAAAAAAACTTATTTAATTGAGGGGAGATAAATCATTGAATATTAAGCTGTTTTATAGATTAGGTAACCAGTGGGTGTTGATTGTACTATGAAAATGAAGGGCTGGATCATTGTGTCTGTTGTGGGCCGATCATAGAATTTGGCTAAATTAAGCCATATTGTTAAATAATGTAATTAATATTTTTCAGATCACAATTATGTTTTAAATTTTGTATGAAATGGAAATTTTACTTGAATGAATTTGCCAATTGTATGAGCAGCCCACGAATGCTTACCAAAAGGCTTAGAACATAGACAAAAAATTTGTACCATTGGACATTTATTATAAACATTCCAAAGTATTATTTTGTACATATAAGTATTTCCTTTGTTGCCCGTGAACTTACTGGTTGTTTGGCAGAAAGAAGCACACTACAACGATCACGTGACAAATGTCATAAATAGACAAACTGACGCGACTAAGGATGTCATGCTAGCATAGTAGCCCTCGCTAAACAAAACATCTGCCCAAAAAGCATAGAAACATTTTATCTCTTGCACGCATTTTACACTGTTTCGTTCACTGTATAATGAGTGCATGCTACAACATTTTTATTCGTTATTAATAATGATTTTTGTCATCACACTTTTTTAGTTTTAACTTAGATGTGTCATGCATGGGTAATAATTTAATATGCAATTATATAAATATAGAGAATTAAAGAAAATCTCCTAAGACTACTGGTAGTGGCAAGCAGTAACTTCACAGGCAACAAAGGAGTATTTCTGGTTGTATGAAAATTTTAGAATTTATTTTTTTCTTAGGTCTGTGATAAGTTATTGGGAATTGTTGTAGTTTTTTTTTGTTACATTTTGTGTGAAGTTTCAGGGATTAGGTACTTTGTTTTAACTGTAAGTTACCTTAGAAGTTTAGAATTATATTTATATGGGAAAAAATGTTTTTTATTTATTTATCAGAACAAACCGTAATGCACACTAAATAGTATAAAGATGGCATCATTTGTGTCCAAAAAATACGAGATGTCATTTCTCATCTAGTCTATTTTTAGTTTTTTTTGCTGCCTTGTGGGGTTGTTCTCTTACTATACAAGCTTCTGTCCGCGGTTTCACCCGCGTGGAAATTGATACAAAAAGAAATAACCCCGTGGCTGTAAGTTGCCCCTCCCCCGCCCGCTTTCGCGGTATAAAAAGTAGCATATGTCATTCAGTGACCCCTAAACTACCACAGCGAAAAATGTCGATACCGTGAAAAAAAAATTATCCCGCGGGAACTATACATTTTTCCGGGATATAATTTAACTCTGCCATCATCCAGATACGTTGATAGTATGAACGAAGCGAAAGTTTGTATGGATGTATGTATGTATGTATGAACTTCATACAAATATTCGCGTTTATAAAATTAGTGGTTACCTACCTACAATATGGGTTAACCTAACAACAAACAATTAATAAATAAAGTAATTAAACCTACGCTTATAACTAGGTACCTACTTATCTATTAGAGATAGATATTATTATGCTACCACGGACTTTTTTGTAGATTATTTTATCATTTTGTTATATCTCTGACGGATTAGACAGCATACGCCATGAAAACGCGCTGGAGCTAATTTTGCATGATAGCAGGGCGGCTAGATAGATGGGGCAAAGTGGAAGAATTCCCATTACGTAGGTAAACCTTTCCGGTGAAACTAGGTACCGGTAATAAAATCCGTTGAGTAGTTTTGCGTGAAATGGACACAGTGTCCAGTTTTAGCTAGTTGTCCATATTAAACAAAACAGCTAGCAAGTAGGTATAGATGTGTAGGTAATAATAACATAATATGTTATTTACTTTCCCTTTGAAACACGAGACGAAAGTACCTAGATTACCATGTGGTGTGGGCATAGTGCACACTAGGTACCTATTTATTCTATCTATCTATCATCACGCCTTTCATCCCAAGAGGGGAAGGCAGAGACAATAGAATGAGATTTGTTACGATCCTGACATACCTCTTTCGCTTCTTTTATATTATTCATACCTTTCATAAATGCGATTGTGTGTACTTTTAATATTTCCATCGATAAATACTTTTTTTATATGTTCAATAAAAGTACACCTAGGTCGTCCTCTGCCAGCATTTCTTTTCACTTCAGCCATATAAACCTTTTTAGTCAATCGTTCAACGTGTCCAAACCAGCGTAAATTACTTTTCTTCATTTTAGTCACAACATCATCTTTCACTCCGCATTCTTCTCTAATGACATTGTTCAGGATGCGGTCTATACGCTTTATATCACACATTCTACGTAAAGACCGCATTTCCACTGCATTTATCTTACTTTCATGCTTCTTATTCCATACCCAAGTCTCGCTTCCATTAGTATTTTTTATTAATTATACTTTTAAGCCGGGGGCTTCGCCCGTGGATATTTTCTAACAAAATAAAATATAACCTAGGTATATTACTCAGGGATATCGTAGCTTTCTATTCGTGAAATATTTTTTAGTATTGGTTCAGTTGACACCCCCAAATGCGAAATTCCAATTTTTTTTTCATCACGTTCGTTTATCCATCGTTAGTCCACGTTTGTCCACCATTCAAAAAAAAAGTTGAAAATTCGCAATTTGGGGGTGCCAAGTGCCAACTTCCACCTCAATTTTAATTTTTTTAAAATAACTTTTTTTTGAAGGGTGGAAAAAAATTTTTTGTTGGACAAACGTGGCCTAACGGTGGACAAACAAACCTGATGAAAAAAATTTTAAAAATCGCATCACCCCCAGTGCCAATTTCACACAGCCGGTTCGGTAGTTTGAGATATTACCCCCCACATCCAAACTTATACTCACAAAGCCATATTTCATTATCCATTCAGCCATTTTGGAACTATGGACGAACATCATCATCGGCTAAACAAAGGAGACTTGGTCTTCCGCTGGGTACCCTGGAACCATAACACGATTTCCGGAGCTGTAAGGCAACTTGTGAATAAAAAATAAATAAAAATAGGTAGGTACCTACTTCAACTTTATTTATTTATTTGTCGTGAAGGAAGGTCTTGTAGTTGAAGAGGTCAAATTCCAAAAAAATATGATTATGAGATTGTCTTTATTTTTTCAAAAACAAATAATTAACTTAACCTACATTTTCACCTATGAATGACGTCATTATATCGGCTAAATAAAAGCAAAATATATTTACTTGTCAACCAATGTTACCCTGTTACTAGATAATATACCTACTACTATTTCAGTAGTTTTTATAACTAATCTAGTTTATTATTTAGGAAGAATGTTTAAACATTTTTTATGGTAGTATATTCTTTGACCTTTGTATAAATTTTGTATCACAACAACTATGCAGACTATGGTATAAAAGCCGTAAATATGTTTGTTTGTTGTTGTTTTAATATGTTTTATGTAGAAGTGGTAGGTTTTGGTAGATTTTGTAGGAAAAAAACTACATTTAAATGTCAAAAAACAGATGTTTTTTACCTGTACCAACATCTCAACTATTTAGCCGACATAATGACGTCATCAGTGCCAAAACTTTGATAATTTATTATAAAAAACTACTGCATAGAAAATAAAATATTCAAATTAGTTTCTTAAAATAGCTTAATCTTTGAAATAAACATCGTAGGTACTTTAGTTTTTACTTTACATACCGAATTGACAAATTAAATGGTTCCCTGACTCAATGTAAATGTGTGATTCCTAGTGGGTAATCCTTTATGGATTGCTTGCGATCGATCGCCGACACGATCGCGATGGTCAGACCAAATTAAATCGTTGACCGGTTTGCCGCTGTTTCATGCCATGAGGCTGCCCAGGATATTAGGTTGTCTTTATACTCGGCATACGAACAAAAAAGTTCAGTGATTCGTTCCTGTGTCGCACTATCAAAAAGTGGAACGAACTTCCGGCGTCGCTTTTTTTGCTTCCTACAACCTCGGGTACTCAAGTGAAGCGTGAAAAAGCATCTCTAAGGGCCGGCATAGTGGGCGCGACTGGCGGATTGTATTATGTTCTGCCAGTCGCGCGCAATCATGGACCAATGTATTTGTATTGCCCAGAAAGTGATGAACTCTACCTCTTCAGCAATGAAAATACCGACTACGAAGAAATAAGGAGTTGTAGAGTTGGAAGTAAAAAGGACACGTAAATAATACAAAATGCAGTTCCAGTTACAAAATACCAATTTAATCCCATTTACAGACTTAAAAATAAATTTAAAGTATAATACCTTGTTTAAGGCTGAGAATGTCTTGCTCCTAGCTCAGATGGCATTAGTGGCGATTTTTGTTAATTTATTACGCGTAATTTAATTAATCAAATAAAATAAATTTACCACAGAGTAGACGATTTATAACGTACTATAACTAATTAACAATATTGTTTTATTCGTGAATTAGTTTGTAACTATGAAAAAAATTACTGGGTCCGTAACACGGAGTTGGTGAAGAAAAAAAATTACAATTACATTATAAATCATTAGCGTGCGTCGGTGGTTAAGACGTGTGGTATTAACTAGGCAGACCAAGGGTTCGATCCCGGAGCCCGGCCACGTGTTTTTTAATTATAGACCAGTTGGATGCTGTAAAAGCTCAGTGTAAATGCACCTGCCGTACGCTAAAAAAATTTTTTTTTTATTCTTTGTACGATAGAGAATATAGATCCGTGGGTTGCGCCCCCTCGAAGGTACCCGCTTCATTGTTCAAATCAACAAAATATGTTTTTTATATGAAAAATGCGGTTTTTTTTACGTTTGCACGAATAACTTGGAATCTGAGGGTTTTAGGCCAAAATCTCATTAGACAAAAGTTGTTCGCAATAAAAAAATACACAAGATATGTGGGTTTTAATACCCCGTTTTTTCAATTAACCATGTTGAAATGGCTATTGTTTATAAAAAAAAATCGAAGTGCAAGAAATTTCTCGAATTTTTTAAAGTTATTAATAATCATCTTAGCTTAACGAAACTTTAGGTTAAGTTACCTCAATATATCATAAGTAAACCAAAAAAATTTCAGGGCGATCGCTCATGCATGATCAATTTTTTTAGCGTTACGTCACGTGCATCCATTTTGAAACAGCATCCGACTGGTCTATTAAAACTGACATAATGCGACAAACCACAGAGGCTTTTCCATCTAAATATACCTCAACAGAACTGGCCACTCGTTAGGTAGGTATATCACAAATACCATCGGCTAAACGAGGGATACTTGGTGTTCCGCTGGGTACCCTGGAACCATAACACTGTTTCGGGAGCAGGAGCTTAAGGCAACCCGTGAAGAATAAAGAAATATGTGAGACGCTCCCCTTAACAGACTTAACATAAAAACAAAAACATAAATTAAATATTTAGCACAATAATACCGATTAAATACTATTCACAATAATATAATTACAGTTCTTAAAATACATAACATAATTCGCTTCTTACCTACCTATTTATTACAAAAAAATTATTTGAAATATCTGAAATATTTTTTTACGTAGATAAAATGCCACAACAGTATCACGCTTTACCACTAGTAATAAATATTTATATATTATTTCTCAAATGTGTTTTTTGTCGGTATCAAAGTTAATGTTTGATACGCCATTTTGAAGATTATTATTGCCTCTAATGACGAAAAATAAACAAACAAATCAAAAGTTTCTTTTCAAATTAGACTAATTTATTTATTTTGTAAGAGACCTATTGGAGATCAGTTGAACGATGACAAGAATATTGACACCACTAACAGCATCTTAATTAGTACATATATATATAAATAAAAATTAAATGCTGTTCGTTTGTAAGTGCATCACTTGAGAACGGCTGGACCGATTTGGCAATTTTTTGGCGTACATAACCTATAAAATAAAATCTTACGTTGCAGATTGGAGTTTGACCGGAATTTTAACTTTGGTACTCCTCAGGATCATGTAACTGACGATGTTAAAATGGATTTCTCATAGCTATAAAATATATATATATAAATAAATCGTCCATTTGTTCGCGAGTTGGCAGGGTCGCCATGTGATGTTGGGGTTATAATGACACAACCATTGGAGTCGACATCCGTTTATTAACTGTCTTACATTTACCTTCTTATGATACTAGTACACTTTAGGTTTTTATTTTTTTAAATATTTATTATGCCATTAGTACCAAATAGGCAACCACATATATTTTTTCATAATAAATATAATAAAATTATGACTACAGGGCTAAATATCAGACACCAACAGAAATGCTGCAGAGGTTTCATGTACCGAGAATCAATATTTACTTCTACACCTATAAAAGCATCTGTATTGCCTATGAAAAAAAATATAGATAATAATTTATTTTTTCCTTGTATAATGAAAACAATATAATGAAAGATTCCGAATTTTAGTAACAAATTTTCCATCAACAAGTATGCCTATCAAGCAATTATATGAACCTTCAAACCCATATGCAGTTAAATAGGATCACAACTACTCAAAAATATCTTCCGCTCAGAAACTGTTGGATAGTTTCCATTTAAAGACAATTAGCCCCGACTCAGTCACTGCAAACTGATAATTTAAAATGGTCAGAGTATAGAGATGTCAAATTTCACACTATGCCACATTCGAGCTGTGAACCAAGATAATTTTGCAAAGCAAATGATGTGCCGACGTAGGTTGAGATCAAAAGCAACAAATCACGGCATCATTAAGACGATACATTCAAATAAAATCATAGTTTGAGGGGCGTGGCCTAGCTGCACACAATACTCTAGCGCTACGTGATCGATTGGTCTCTCCGCTGAATCTCTCTCTGTCGCATTGAATAGAAACAAGAGAAGAGGCGCACGGAAGGTGCTTGGAACAAACGTCCTAAGTAACAAATCAAAAAAAAAATTTAAATTAAAGAAATAGCTTTATTGAAAATCTAAATTAACATCTTACTTTAGTAATAGATGATACAAATTTGTACTTAATTTAATAAACAATACTTCATGTACTACTGAGAAATTTGGAAAGGAGACTATTTTCAGAGGCTACTTTGCAATTTTTTTCTATCGAGCAAAGTTTCTTAAAACATGTTATACGATTAACAGATTAATATAAAATATGATTAATTATAACATGTAATTTTTTCTGTATTTGTAAGAGCTTTAGGTTTCACTCAAAACGATTTGAAAAATATGATTTAATATGAAGGTAGCCTCTTAATGAGCTAGTCGCACTCCAGGCACTTCAGCATTATATGGAAGCTACAGACCTGCAAGCTGTCTAATGTGGTTTATTTGTGTCTTGCGAACTTGGCAGCATCACCAGATGGTCTTCTAGTTGAAGAAACAGTCATAGAAATAAAGTGCCCTTATACCAGAAGGCACCAAAATATCATTCCCATAACTGTGCCATATTTAAAAGAGAATGAAAATGGAGAACTGAAACTTAAAAAAAGCTCACCATATTACTATCAGGTGCAAGGACAACTGTACTGCACATGAAGGAAATACTGCAATTTTATCACATTCAAATTCAAACATATGTCAGTGATTTTTATAAAGAGAGATGATTTGACACAAAAGATTATCAAACTAGATCATTTTTGTCAAAATTATGGCTGGCTGTACAAGACCTATAGCTGGGTATTTCTCTCGTCTAGTAAATCTTTAGTGCAGGAGGACCTCGACATACTGTTTGTCAAACTAAATGTCATTAGGAAATGGTTATACATATGCGGCGAAAACAAGCTCATTATGTGCCGAGCTTTGGTAGAGTGTGCACCTTACCAGTGATTAATTAGCCAGTGATTTAATTTTGCAAAATGTCCGATAATTCAAATTTTAGTTAACAGAGGAACTTGAGGAGAAGGGAAATTCAGTTTCGTAACTACGTAAGTTTATTTTATTAAATGTCATTAGGAAATGGTTATAAACATGCGGCGGCGGAAACAAGCTTGTAGGGGATCTACACACACTTGCATGACCCACACACACGCACATGTATTATGTAAACGAGCGCGGGCGCACTTCATATACTCCTCAGTCGTTCATAACAGTTTGCCTTAAGAGTGTAGTGTACCGCGTCCATGTCCATACAAACGGAGAAAACGTTTTACTACCCCTAAATATCATTTAATTTTAACGATTTTGTAATATGTTACTGACATAATGAAAAACTACGTACGTATTTTTTCCTTTTTTCAAAATTCGTAATAGGTCAAAAGTTATAAGCCCCTCAAATCTCGGTTTTTTTGGTTCATAACTTGCTCGTAATAAACCGTCTGTATTTGAGAAACAAAGCAAAATTTCAAAAAAAGCAAAACGTACGTACGTAGATTATAATCTGCTAAAACGTTTGACACCAAAATTATAAGGTTTCGTTATAGTTTAGTAGGTGTAAATCGTTTTCCCCCAAAACGCAATTTTCAACGAAGAACATACCTACGAACACTCACGAGCTGCAGTGTTCTCTGTCGCACTGATGCCCGTGGGAAGAGTGCGCTTGAGACAGAATATGATTTTCTAAATACCTATTTCGCTGCGTACGCTGAGCTACACGATCCTCTTAATTAGTCCTACCTTTGTTAAATATAAATTCAGTATTAGACAGTTTAAACCACCACCCTTCTTTACTTTCTGAACACGCAACCTGGGTCACCAATATAGTAGAAACCACATATTTTACATTGGTGAACCCGACGTGATATTTTTTTTCGGGACGACTCACTTTCTGGACTATTAAGGCAAGGCAATATCGCGAAACATTTGGGACAATAACATAAACGCCGTGTTAAAGTGAAGAGAGAAGAAGAACAATTTCGTGTGAACAGAACAGTGTTTAGTGAAAACAAACATTTTGGGAGCGATATACAATGGGATAGTAAAGTATATATGGATTATTTGCATATCCAGATATCCAGCCTGGGATACACCGTGACTAGCCGCAGCGTCACCATCTTGTGGACTAGCCGAGTGGTGGACGATTACTAGTCGACGCGTCTCGATAGCTATACAGTTATCAATCCCAGTGCCTATCGTCGTGAACACGTGTACTCGGCATATAGCGAGAGCTTATGTATACTCTACGCCTGATGTCGCAGACGACCATGTGAAGCTGCTGCTCCAATACCATGCGGACCTGAGAGATGACCAGGAGGACCACTTACAATTCAAGACAGTGACTGCAGAAACCCAAGATCGATATTCGCGCATTTTAGAGAAATTACAGCATCGTTTGCCTACGATAGCGTTGTTAGCGACATAAGCAAATATACCAAATAATATGTAATTTATTTTTTCAAAAATATTTTAGGTAGGTACATAAGGAATGTTTAAGTAATGTGTAACGTCACCCTAGTAACAAAATGTACAATTATTTTAATTTGTGTAAATTTAGCAATTTTTTTTCAACATTGCGTCATATGCGACGCTATTGACAAATTTGTAACATGATTATTTTGTTTTGTTATTTTTGTAAATTTTGCATCGATTTTATGACGTATACTATTTTTTTTTTTGCAAACGTGTTAATAATTTAGAGCATGATTTTTATAGTATGTTTTCATTTTTATAATATATACAGTGTGACTTTTTTTTAATTATGTAAAGTCGATATTTTTTTGTGTACAATTTGCCAGTTAAGTTGTTCGCGACGGACATGGACTGTAAAGACACATGTGATACGAACTATAAGTGTTTTGTGAGATTTTATTATATTCATTGTAATATTCGTGTACTAAAAATGTAAATTTGTTCGTCTTTATTGTAAAACTAAATAAATGAGTGAACAGCGGGCCCTGATTGGCGGAAAGCGCATTCGAGGCGGTCTGGTTTTAGTGCCGCGCGGTCCGAGCGCGGCTTTGTTATAAAACAGAGCCGGGCGGACCGCTCGGCGCCCTCAGTCAGCACAGTTCTCTCCGCGCGCTCGTCCGACACGGACGTCTCTCGCTTCGCTCGAGCCGCCGCGCGGCCTCGGGTTTGCCGCGCACCGTCGTGCCCCCTCCACTCCGCTCCGGCCGTGCTGACAAGTAGAAGAGGTCAACTCAACTTCTCCCTCGCTCACACATATGCAGTATTCAAGCCGCAGTACGCAGTATATCAAGCCGGAGGACGATGCTGACGAACTGAAGACGCAGACAAGACGTTCCTGTTAAAACCTCCAACGAGGTCGACTGGGGATACCAAACGGTGCCAACGAACCAGTCGTGAGCACTTTTCAGTGCTAATTCCCTTCACCACCCCCTACCGTGTCTAGCCGCACGAGGTAGCCCCCCCCCTGTACCCTCCCCCGCCCTCATACCACGCGATGTAGCTCTTCGGAGCTGTTCGCTCCCTCACTAGGACTATTAGAAAGTGCCTTGCCGCACGATATAGTCCTCTCTCACCCTCATATACCATTTCCACCCAAACAACGTGCCACCGCATGTAATGCCTAGTCGCATACCGCAATGACACGTATCCCCTCCCCAACAATGTTTCACAAACTAAAAAGCTCTTCTCAGAGCTACCACCCCCTCCAATCCATGCTGGCTGTGCCTAGGCACACGAGGCAGCCCCCCCTCCCCCCCCGGTTCATTTCACGAGTTGTAGCTCTTTTCAGAGCTCCTCGCTCCCTCACTGGACTATTAGCAAGTGCCTTGTCGCACACTATAGTCCTCTCTCTCCCTCTAACACAGCACGAAATGCCCAGTCGCATGCTGCAGTGTCACACATCCCCTCCCCCCAAACCGTTTCTTAAACTAACAAGCTCTTTTCAGAGCTACTATCCCCCACTCCCCTGCCCGCTGTGCCTAGGCACGAGGCAGTCACCCCCCCCCACTCTTCCAATCCCCTAGCGTGCAGCTCTTCAGAGCTTCCGCTCCTCACCCTGACTATCTAGCAGTGCCCAGCCGCACGCTATAGTCTCTCTCTCCCTCCATCGCCCTCTCCATCAAACCTCGTGTCATCACACGAAGTGCCTTGTCGCACGAGGTGATGTCACGCATCTCCACCCCCCCTACAACTCAATTCAACTCAAAAGCACTTTTCAGAGCTACTCCTCTCCTCCACTAGCAGTGCCCCGCCGCACACAGTGGACACCTTCCAGACTCCAATCCCAGGCATAGAAGCTTCAAGCCGAGCACGCTGGTCCTCCTCTTAGCTGCAACAAAAGTGCTACACCGCACAATGCAGCGCCTCCCACACCGTCTCCTATCTGTTCTCTTCAACTTAACTTACCCACTGAGTTTCTTGTCATTTCTTCTCAGTACAGGGTTTTCCGAAATGACGGTAGCTTCTTTTCGGCTAGCGTGCGCGCAGCCACGGATGTCAGATTGCGTCGTACGGCCTCGTTCCAACGACTAAGTCAGTTAAAAAAAAAAAAAAAAAAAAAAAAAAAAAAAAAAAAAAAAAAAAAAAAAAAAAAAAAAAAACCGCTCGGCGTGCTCCAATCACACTTCGCGGAGGCCGCGGACAAGGATTCCACAATCAAGCTGGGGCACACATACACGCTACCCAGCGAAAAGCCACACAAGGTGGCAATAAGAGGGATGCCGCTCCACACCAACCAAGAGCAGATGATGGCGGCGCTGGAGGGGGTTGTGGGGGTTAGGCCCACGCACACCAGAGCCATCCCGCCGAGGAGGGGGCGCGACCACGCCATATTCTTTGTGCAGTTCCCGCATTTGAGCCCGGAGGCGCTCGAGGTTCTCTACGGTGTTAGTGAGCTCCTGTGCCTCCCGGGCATCGCGGTGCGGGAATGGAAGAGGTCGCCGGCCCCCCCTCAGTGCCATCGATGCCAGCAATTCGGCCACGCTTCAGCTAATTGCTACAGAGACATCCGGTGCCTGCGCTGCGCGGGCAACCACCCCGCGAGCCAGTGCGACAAGAGCACCGGACCCAAATGTACCAACTGCGGCAAGGCGCACGCAGCTAACGACCCAAGGTGCGGCATCTTCAGGCGAGAAGCCCGAAAGAGAGGGCTGGGCCTACCTCCCAAACCACCACCCCCCAACCCACCACCCCCCAACCCACCACCAACAAGAAATGCTAGAGCACCATCTACGACCAACTACCCCCCAACTGTCCACGCTGCCCCGCCGACGATGACACACTCTGAGCCGACCCAACCCCAGAGCCTTATGGCTCCGGCTAACGAGCCGACGCCGCGAGGGGAGGCTCTCCCAAAAATGAAGAAAAAACGCAGGAGAAAAAAGCCTGCTCCTACTCTACCAAGCTCGAATCCGGAGCTCCAAACAAGAGCACCAACCTATGCCAGGATGGCAGACAACGCACCTGTCAGGGAAACTACAACTGTCCCCCCCCCCCTTATATGTCGGTGGGACAAAGGAGCCCCGCCCATTGCCTGCGGCCGAAACTGCTGCGGCCCATGTCCGACCCCCCCTCCCCCAACTCTCCGACGGGGAGGAAAGCATAATTTACCGCCCCCCCCCCCCCGGAAGGGCTCCTCACCCCACCGATACATTCAAAAATGTAGCGGTGGAGCTCCTAAAGGCACTGGCCGAGGGAGCGGACATGCGCCGCGCAGCCATGATGGCAATAAGTGCCCTCCTGGACGCGGCCGACAGGTGGGCACCAACGGCACCAACGACCCGATATTGAGAGTGGTATACTGGAACCCCGGGGGCATCCGGGGACGTATACAGGAGTTGCGAACTCTCGCCCGCGAGTACGATGCTCACGTCGTCTTGCTGGGCGAGACTAAGCTCTCTCCGAGAGTGGGACTCCGCGTACCTGGTTACTTCGTGTACCGCAATGACGAAACTTCGCCGGCCGGGATGCCCTACCGCGGCACGGCGGTCCTCGTCAGACGCGACATAGTGCACGAGGAGCTAGAGGCCGTGGAGTCGACTTCCACTCACGCCACCGGAGTGAGGCTCTTCCTTCCGAACGAGGAGCTTCGCGTCTTTGCTGCGTATCGAGCACCGAGGATGGACGCGAAGGATATCCGCGCGCTCCTTCATGCAGAATCGCCCACAATCATCGTGGGCGACCTCAATGCCAAACATCTGGCTTGGGGCTCCCTGACAACAAACACTGCAGGTAGAGTTCTGCATAGGGACGCCGAACACCGCGGGTACGAGGTCATCGGCCCTGAATCACCCACCCACATCCCCACCAACCCCGACTACAGGGCGGAGGTTTTGGATGTTGTCCATGGAGTGAAAGCGCCATTACACGTCGAGCCTCTCTACGACATGGACACTAACCACCTCCCATTGTTGGTAGTCGTGGGAACCGCCCCTACGAGGCGAGCCCTTCCCGCGACTAGATTCAGGACCGACTGGCAGGCGTACGGAGAGGCACTCCGAGACTACGACCTGCCAGGACCTCTCTCCACTTCGGAAGATGTGGAGACGGCGGTCAACCACTTGGTGGACGCAATTAGGGCCGCCAGAGCAGTTCGGGTTCAGGGAGGGACACTCTACGACTCTGCAGCTTACGAGAGTGCTCCACCATCTTGCGTCGGAGCGCAACAGGGGCCGCTGCTCTGTCGGTGTCTTTCTCGATATAGAGAAAGCATTCGACAGAGTGTGGCACAGCGGACTCCTGTACAAGCTCCTGGCAACGCCAACGCCTCCGATGGCGATCAGGGTGGTGGCGTCCTTCCTGGAAGGACGCAGATTCCTTGTCAGTGTGGAGGGGAAACTCTCTCCACTGAGGAACATCACTGCCGGAGTACCTCAAGGCAGCTGCCTTTCGCCCCTACTCTACGCGGTCTTCACCAATGACATACCTACACTGGGTCCATCGCTGGGAAGCGAAGAGGAGTCGATGCTGGCCCTCTTTGCGGACGACAGCGCATACATCACATCTTCCGTAAGCCTACGGCATGCGGCACGGAAGATGCAGCGCCTGCTGGATCTTCTGCCTGGGTGGCTGGACAAATGGAGGTTGTCAGTGAACGTCGGTAAAACGACGGCACTGGCGACCTCCAGGAGGAAACTACCCCCCCCCCCCCCCCGCTCCGACTGAGGGGTCAAGTCGTGGAGTGGAGTAACACCATCAAATACCTGGGGTGTCAGATAGACAGAGAGCTGAGCATGCGCGCCATGGCCACTTACGTTATTAATAGCGCAAAGATGGCCGGCGCCATGCTCCGCCCTGTCTTAAGGTCATCGCTGCCACTCCGGGTAAAGCTACTAATTTTCAAGCTATACATCCGCTCCCGGCTGACCTACGCCTCACCAGCGTGGTACGCCCTTCTCTCCACCACAGGCAGACAACTCATCCAGATCCAGCAGCGCGCGCGCCTTGGTTCGTCCGCAATGAGACCATTCGCAGGGATCTACAAGTCAGCTACGTCGAGGAGTTCGTGGTCGACATGGCGCGTCGGATGTTCGACCGCGCCGACAACAGTCGACACGAGCACCTCCGTGGCATCGCCCCTGCGACTGGAAGACCACTCGACGGCTACCACCTCCCCAGAGAGTTGGTGGCGCCTCTGGTCTGGTCCCTGGAGGGACTAGACATGGTCCCGGAGTAGGTATAGACGTGCTCCGTTGTCCCACTGACATATTCCTAACATATTTCTAATTAATTCTGATTTTGTAAGCGGGGAAAAAGGGTTTAAAAAAAAAAAAAAAAAATTATATTTATACACATATATATTATTTAAAAAAAAAAAAAAAGCCCTCTTTCTTCTGCTGCCCTCCCCAAAAGTGTTCATTTATTTATTAATCACCAAATTAACAGGTAACCATGGTCGCCTAGGCCCACTAGGGGCCCAAAGAAGACACCGGGGGGCTGTTGCCCCCCTGAGACGCGCAGGTGCGACGGGGGTCACCCCAGCGCCTCCCGGCCTGAGCCTTCGGCTCGGCCGGAAGACACTAGATTAGATTAGATTAGCTCGGCGTGGACTTCCGTTTTGACCGCCGTCTCGAGCGCACGTATGTGCTCTTCGCGATCGCGAGTGTATTGATCGAAGTGTTCTGGATGTGCTTATATCCACTGTGTTCAGTGTTTAGTGTCACGTTGGCGACTCGAGTAGCTGCGAAAAAAAAAAAAAACTAAAATAATAAGAAAATATAACCGTGAGTACACAAACAACACTATAGGCATTCACTCCCATCAGGGAGCTACTCATCCCAGCATGTCCTCATACGGCGCCAGTGCGTCGTTCGAGGACAAGTTGCGGACCATCCTTCCCCATGTAGCGGAAAAACTAAACTGTTCAATTGATGAATTCTTTAAATTCATCCCAAGCTCCCTTCTGGAGGACCTAAGCCCATCCCCATCCATAGCCGACTCCCGACGATCCTAGGGAGTGTCCCTCAGCATCCGACATGGAGGCTGAAGGGACACCCTCTGCCCTTGATTTCACGCCAGTTACAAGCCGTAACAAGAAGAGGAGGAAGCGCCTCTCTGGCGCCTCGGACGCTCCATCGAACACCCCAATCGACGCCCCTCAGGCTACTCCTCTCAATGCCCCAAACCCAGCCAAGAAACCATTCAGGTCTCTGGCTTCGCCCCAAGTTGCTGGCCCTTCTGGCCAGAAACCGCCCTTACAAAAAGGACTGACAAAAGATGACTCACCTTCTTCTCCGGCCGCCCCGCCCGTCAAACCTCCACCACCTATTTTCCTTCGTTAGAAAGACATCTGGGTTGAACTGACTGACGAATGCCTGAAAAGGCAAATTCACTACACAAAGGCAATCGACACCTCGCTTGCCATAAGGATCCACCCAACCACCATAGCCGACTATAGAGCTCTTATAGTCCTCCTTAACGATCACAGTGTGCCATACCACACATACGCCCTCCCGGAGGACTCCCTACTACCATCTCGACGGACGACATAACAACTAGCCTCCGAAAACAGGGCTACCCCATCCAAGCGGTCCACCGCATGACGAACCGGAATAGGGAACAAATTCCCCTAGTCATGGCCCTCCTCGATTTAAACGAAGAGGGAAAAAAAATCTTCACGACACTCCCCACAGTGTGCGGTCTAGCCATCCGCGGCGTCGAAGCCCCCCGTAAAACGGGGATCCCGGCACAATGTCATCGTTGCCAGCACTATGGACACGCCGCACGTAACTGTACGGCGAGCCCCAGGTGCGTAAAGTGTCTGACACCACATGCGACAGCAACATGCCCAAGAAACAGACAGACAGACGGCCCTCCAGCCTGTGTGCTGTGCGGCCAAAATGGACACCCGGCTAACTACCGAGGCTACCCTAAAGCCCCTAAGGCTAAACCTCGCGGAGGTACCCGAGGAGGAGCCCCACGTCCTAATAAAGATACCCAGGATAAATTCATCCCCGCCCCGCTACCCGCCAACCCCGCTTGGCAACAGCCACTTAACAACAATGTGGCATACCCACCCCTTAGACCCTCCCGTGCAAATAACCAAATCCTACCCTCACTCCAAAATCCAATCTCCACAAAACTACCCACCTACCAATCTCCTCCCGCCCCTCACCCGAGTCCCTACCACTCCCCCTCCCCCCGCCCCAATATCCTACTCACTAAAAGAGGATATAGAGCTTCTCGCACAAGCAACCCTTAGGTTCGATCTCGACGAAATAGCTTTCGTAGCTAACAAGCTACGAAAAGCTACCACAGTAGCCGACAAAACTGTCGGTTATTATGGAACACAACGCCCTTCTTAGACAAATTCAACAGCTCCAGTAAATGCCTTCCTAAATCCCTCTCATTAGTATCGTTTAATGCTAATGGGATCTCCAATAACAAACACGAACTTAAATCCTTTACTAACGAACATGACCTTGACCTCCTGTTACTACAGGAAACCTTTTTAAAACCAAACATGCCTACTCCTAGTATCCCCAACTATAAATCCATCCGCACAGACCGAGCTTATGGCCGTCTGGGAGGGACTCTCATTTACTACCACAACAAATTACATTGTACACACATACCCACACCCACTTCCTTTACACACATAGAAACAACAATATGCCAAATAGAGCTGACCGGACACAGACCACTGATAGTCGCCTCGATATATCTGTCGCCGAGCAAAAAGTTGATCCGCGAAGACCTTGAAGCCCTGTTTGCCCTTGGAAAATCCGTCATTTTGTTCGGAGATTTCAATAGTAAACATGGGCATTGGGACAAAGTTGGGAGGCCTAACACAAACGGCTATACACTCTACTCCTTACAAGATCACTTACACTATCACATAATAGCCCCGCTCACCCCCACTCATTACTCTCATGTAAATGTAGAGCATAAACCTAGCATTCTAGACTTAGCTATAATTAAAGATCTCTCACTAAACATAAGACATATAGACACCCTCCCCGAGCTAGATTCTGACCACCGCCCCGTTTTGCTTCTTCTAGGCCCTCCCAAACAACACACAGAAATCCGTATTTCCACTAATTGGAATACAGTGGCCGCACAGTTAGAAAATATAAATACCCCCGAACTGAACGACATACCTGAACTACTCACATCAACAGACGACATTACTCTAGCCGTACATAATTTAACTTCGCACATTCAAAACACGATACACTCGGCCTCCAAACAATGCCCAGTCGACACGGACAGCTGGAAGCTCCCGGCAGACATAAAAGAACTTAAGAGGCGCCGAAATGCGTCGGTCAGGATCTATAACAGACACCCATCCATTGACAACAAAATACACATGAGATCCCTCCAAAATAAATTCAAAACTGCAATAACCGATTTTCGTAACTCTAGGTGGCAGTCTCTACTCAGTGAGATTAGAGCCCAGCCACCTAGCATTCTGGAAACTCACAAGAGCCCTTAAATCCAACAAACATCCCACCCCCACCCCCCTCACCCGACTTGACAACACATTAGCTTCCACAGACCCGGACAAAGTTGAATGTCTCGCTGACGCACTGGAATCCCAGTGCTCAGCTAGCAACAACTTTGTACCCCCAGCCCATCTAAAACTTGTGCAAGACTCTGTTGACTCTTTCCTAGCTACCTCTCCCGGAGAGCCCATCACCCCCGCCACCTTTTCTGAAATTTCAGCTTATATTAATAAGCTTAAAACAAAAAAGGCCCCCGGTCCCGATGCCATCCCTAACAAAGCCCTTAAACTCCTACCCCCTCCCTTAATCAACCTTATTGTCCTCATAGTAAATGCCTGCTTTTCACACAATTTCTTTCCTTCTGAATGGAAAAAAGCAGACATCATAGGAATACCTAAGCCTGGAAAGCCCCTAACTGACCCCACAAACTACAGACCCATAAGCCTGCTTAACACTATGGGTAAGATTCTTGAAATAACGTTCCACGAAAGGCTGAAAACATATGTTCATGGTAATAACATCATTATCAATGAACAATATGGCTTTCAGCCTAAACACTCCTGCCCCCAACAGGTCCTCAGGGTCGTAGAATATATAGCACAAAGACTTGACAGACGGCCGACACAATCCTGCGCCATTTTCTTCGACGTCGCCAAGGTTTTCGACAAAGTATGGCATCAAGGCCTCATTTTTAAACTCATTCAACTGAAAATTTCCAACAACATGATTTTCTTCATAAACAATTTTCTCACAGATAGGTCTTTTCAATACAAATTTAATAATCTTCGTTCGAGTCCCCGTCCCATCAAAGCAGGTGTCCCCCAGGGCTCTGTTCTATCTCCTCTTCTTTACGCATTATTCACTAATGACATCCCAATTCCAAAAAGAGTACAAGTGTCACTTTTCGCCGACGATACGGCCCTCTATTTCGGTTCGCGCTCCACTAGGCTACTTCACGAACAGATTCAGGAAAGTATTTCCACCCTAGGCGTGTGGTTTGAACTCTGGAGGATCGAGGTGAATGCGAGCAAGAGTGCAGCGATGCACTTTACTCACAAACACTCTCGTCCCCCCCCGGACCTCAAATCATTCTTCTTACATAAACAAAAAATTCCCTTTGTAGACACCTATAAATTCCTAGGTGTCACACTCGACAGACGGCTAACATTTAAACCACACATACAGAGAGTAGTTAACCGTGCAAAATTTTATCAAAGTCGCCTCTCCCCACTAATCAATAAAAATAGTAACCTCTCGCTGAATCACAAACTTACAATATACAAGACATGCATTGTTATACACCTGCACATAGCATTTACCTAACATTAACTTCCCACAGTATTTTTCCATTCATTGTTTATTTCTGAGAACATAACATATTAATGAACATCCTTATCGCTGTCACTAAAACTTTTACCATTATTCTTATGAGCAATCAACTTTATGTTTTTGGTCACCATTAACAATTAATCTAAATAACCTATTAAAATCTGATGTTGTTTGCGCACCATGTTTTGTCGTCACAAACATCAGTTCATCAGTTGTCTCTTAGCAGTAGTCAGTAGTACTTGTCTTATGTATTTTTAATAAAGTAATTTTTTTAAAACTCTATCTTTGGTTCACGCTCGTAACAACTGGCGCAGTCGGTAGGATCGCTTAATAGATCGTTCTATAATATCGGTCAAATACGCGATCTCTATAAAATCAATAAAATTAGTTAGGAGTGCTCAAGGAAACAAAACTTCAAGACTCATCGAGCTCCAGGATAGCATCTCGTGGGGTGTCAATCGGCGAGAATCCAGAAGTCAAACCCAGCTGGCAATACAAATCCAGAAACATGAAGTTCGCTGTTATGTAAGTCGATTTTATTTATTCTTGTTTCAACTGGATGTAATTTAAATATTGTACCGGGGGGTTCTTTTCAGTTTCCTTCATTTTTGTCATCGTATTATCGATACAAACTTTTATATATTTTTCTCCTAGCATCATTAATTACGTCGTGTAACTATTTATAAACTTATAATACAAAATGGCAAATAAAGACGTTAAGGAAGGTTATGTCAAAATCGATCAAAACGTTCCATTGACGCAACTGCTGTCTATTATTCCAAAATTTGGCGAAAATTCCAAGAACATAAATACTTTTTGCAGTAACTGTACTACTGCATATAATTTAGCTATTGGAATTCAAAAACAGTTAATATTGCCTTATGCTGTATCACAACTCGAGGGCAAAGCTGCATCTTTCGCTAATATACATAATTTTAATTCACTGACAGAGTTCCTCAAAAAGTTGAAAAGTACTTTCGCACAAACAAAATCAATAAGCGAAATACTTCTTCAAATCCAACAAACCAAACATAGGGGGATGTTTATTAGTGAATACGTCGAACAAATTTCAACGCTAAGGGATGAACTCCTGGCTTCGGATGAAATTCGCAACGATAATTCCGGCCAGTTACAACTCGTGTACGACAAACTTGTACTTAATAACTTAGTAGTAGGGTTAGATTATGCATTTTACGAAAAGGTAAGAGCACGCAACCCAGCTAACACAAACGAAGCTATAAAATATTGCCTTGAGGAGGAACGAGCGATCAATCATTATAAATCGCACAATTATAAAAACGTCCCGTCAACCTCGCGGTCAACAAATAGCGAACAAAGCGATACAAATAAAAATTATTTTAAACATTACGAAAAACCGCTTAAAAGCGAAAATCCTAATAACAATTATAATTCTAAATTTTGCAACTTTTGTAAAATCAAAGGTCATACGATCGAGTTTTGTAGAAAAAAACAAAACTCGCAACCGTCAAATAGGGGAAATCAAAACAACAACCCTATACATAATTTAAACGAAAGCACGGAGACCGAGATCATCGAGCAGTCGGTTTCCGAAATAAGCAACTCTATCACCAACCTGCTCGAACTTCAATTGTAAATAATTCTTTAAATCAACAATCTCGTAATAAACAACTAATTATTATTACGCATAAAATAAATGACGTACCATTTAAATTTCTAGTGGATACAGGAGCCACTATATGTACCATACAACCCGTTTCGTTACAAAATTCAGGGATTAACTTTGAGTACTTTAACGACATAAACCCAGTAAAAGTCACCGGAATAGGAGACGAAATTTTCAACGCAAGTAAGTTCGTATTATTACCATTTACAAACTACTGCAAACACAAATTCTACATTATGGATTTTAAAGTACCTTTTGACGGTATAATAGGTATAGATCTTCTACGACGATTCAATGCTACATTAACATTAAATATGGAAAATCATGATTTATTACTTAAAATACCAGTCAATGTAAAAAAAAATACTTGTGCAAAAAACCAACAAAATTCTGCACCAAGTGTAAATAATTCTGTACAAACAAATGATAGTTCTAATAAATCCATTAATATAGAAAATAATACCCTAACAATATTAGGAAGAACCGAGCAAATAATCCCATTAAAAATAAAAAATATTAAAAATGGAGATTGTCTGGTCGAGTCAACAAAAATTAACAATATATTAATACCTAGTGCAATAATTTCTGTAAATAATCATATTAGTCACATTTCTTGCATAAACCCAAATTGTGACGAAATTCAAACTTCTATACCAGAAATTGAAGCACAGGGTATCAACTTAAGTGAAATACAAATTCACCACTTCGAAAATGACTCATCTCATTTACGTACAAAACAAATAACAAATTTATTACGCACTGACCATTTGAATTGCGAGGAGCGAAGCAATATAATAAAAATCTGTAAAGATTTCAAAGAGATATTTTACTTAGAAGGCGATACCTTCACATTCTCAAATATTGTGAAACACCGAATAAATACCGCAGATTCACCACCTATATACTCTAAAAGCTATCGCTACCCGCAAATTCATAAATCAGAAGTAAAACAACAAGTAAAAAACTTACTTGGACAAAAAATAATACAACCAAGCCATAGCCCATTCAACTCACCCATCTGGATCGTTCCAAAAAAATCGGACGCGAGCGGTAAGTTGAAGTGGCGTATGGTTATCGATTATCGTAAACTCAATGAGGTTACAAAAGCGGATAAATATCCGATACCTAATATTATCGAAATACTCGACAAATTAGGAAAAAGTAAATACTTTTCAACACTAGATTTAGCTAGTGGTTTTCATCAAATCGAGGTTCACCCTAAGGATGTCGAAAAAACAGCATTCTCCACCGAGGAAGGACATTTTGAATATTTGCGAATGCCTTTCGGACTCAAGAATGCGCCTGCCACATTCCAGCGAGTAATGGATAACGTGCTCACAGGCCTCACAGATGACCATTGCTTGGTTTATCTGGACGACATCATCGTGCACGCTTCGTCATTAGAAGAACACGAATACAAACTTAGAAACATATTGCAAAGATTAAAGCAATACAACCTCAAACTACAACCCGATAAGTGTGAATTCCTGAGAAAAGAAGTAGGTTATTTGGGACACATCATAAGCCAAGATGGTATTAAACCAAATCCAGACAAGATCGTCGCCGTTCAAAGCTTTCCCGCACCAAAAAACGTCAAAGGAATCAAAGCATTTTTAGGATTTGTAGGTTATTATAGGCGATTTATACCAAATTTTGCCGATATAACTAAGCCACTGACTAAACTACTAAAGAAAAATCAAAAATTCATATGGAGTCCACAATGTGAAGAAAGCATGAATATATGTAAAAACCTATTAACAACCGCACCTATATTGCAATATCCCGATTTTGAAAAAGAGTTCATTGTCACCACAGACGCCTCTCAATACGCAATTGGTGGTATACTATCACAAGGCGAGGTAAACAACGATAAACCCGTCGCGTACGCGTCTCGAACACTCAACGAAACCGAGCAAAAATACTCTACAATAGAAAGGGAACTATTAGCTATAAAATGGTGTATAAATCATTTTCGACCATATTTGTTTGGTAGAAAATTTACGATCGTCACCGATCATCAACCATTAACATGGCTTTTTTCAGTAAAGGACCCAGGCTCAAGACTAGTTAGATGGAGATTAAGTTTAGAGCAATACGAATATACCGTAGTATATAAACCCGGTAAAACTAATCAAAACGCAGACGCCTTGTCAAGACCCTGTATAAATTACAATAATGACGACATTATGTCCCACTTTAAAGAACAACTACGTTTAGGAACTATTGAACCGATTGACATAATGGACTCGGAAAAATCAATTTTCCACAACAAAAACGACTGTTCTTGCCGTGCGAAAAAACGACTAACAGCGACATTTGGGATAAAATGTTAACGTACTTTCCGTCAGAATTACGTAATCTTAAAGGCAAATTAAATAATGTCGAGGTCTTCAAAGACGTTTACCAAATAAATAAAATATATCTACTCTGTTTTAATCGACTTAAAAACGACGACATAGAAGATATTTTAAACTTTTACAAAACCACAATCGAATTAAAATCTAAATTAATTGACGAACAAATAAATAATGTAACAATGCAAGTATTTATGCCAAAAACTACTTCTCACGAACGAGAATACGATTGTGATATTGCGAAACAACTATTTTCCTATGTATTTCACTCAAACGAAATAAAATTCGAATTCTGCGAATTAACAAATAAAATAACAACACCACCTGTTGAACAAAGACAGAAAATTATATCATACTATCACGATTCAAAGCTTAGCGCTCATAAAGGAATCGACGAAACAACGAGACGTATTAAATTGAAATACATATGGCCAAATCTAACCAAAGACGTCAAGGATTATATAAAAACTTGTAGTACGTGTCAAATCAACAAAATTGAACGACGAAACTGGAATCAACCGTATGTTATTACCAGCACTGCAAGTAAACCCTTAGAACGAATCAATATCGATTTAATCGAAATAAATGAACCAAATAAAAAAATGTATATACTCACTATGATAGATGAATTAACTAAGTACTTAACAGCATATATATTAAAGGAAAAATCCACAAAAGAAATAATTAAACTTTTACTAGAATATTGTAAACATCTAGGCATACCATTACGAGTACACTCTGATCTGGGAGCCGAATTTATTTCCAAAGCTATGAAAAAAGTATGTGAAATACTTCAAATAGAAAAAACGGAGGCCCTTACACAATTCCCGCAATCAAACGGAAGCATCGAGAGAGTTCATGCCACCATAAAGGATACAATGAGATGTCTCGTCTCAAGTGGCCACACTCCATGGGAAACGGCCTTAAGTATTGCTGTCATGACCTACAACAACTGTAAACATTCATCAACGGGTTATACGCCATCTGAGCTCATGTTTGGAGAAACACGTGACCACCTTAGAGTTATAAATAACGATAAGACATATAACTTTTATTTTAAAACTATCTCTAGTAAGTTACATAAACTTCATAAGTTAGCGATAGAAACTAATATAAAAAGCAAAGAAAGAAGCTTAGCACGTGTAAATAGTAAGCGAAAAACGCACGAATATAAAATTGGCGATTTAATTCTATATAATAATAAACGCAAAACTGGTACCAAAATAAAATGGACAGGTCCATTCAAAATAGTATCAGTAACGACAAGAACTGTAAAAATAATTATAAAAAATAATAAACTTTTAACAGTTTCAGTCGATCATATTAAACCATACTTTCGACGTTTAATTTCAGATGCGCAACCATCTACATCATCAATGCAAACATAGTACCTGTTCCTGACTTGTCCGCGAGCCGCGCGGTGGCAGCACCGGCGGGAGCGAGCGACGGGCGCGACAGTGACGTCATCAATACGGTTATGAAATTTTATTAATATGTGCATAATGTAGGGATAGGCACGGGGGCTATTTGTGACATATAGGCTATTAAGGTTTCAGCGTAGACATGAAAGTTTCATTAAAACGGTGAGCTCTGTCCACGACACGAGCTTACTGCGCCGTATTGGTCCTGGTAGAGGTCGAGAACGACCGATGAGAACAACTGTAAAGATTTCATCAAAGTACGAGAGTTTCATCAAATCTGTCCACGGCTTAACAGTTCGCTGCGCCGTGAAGGTCCCGGCAGGAGGTCGATAACGACCTGCGATCGCCGGGATTTAACGCGAGAGGTCGAGAACGACTTATGATCAAATCTGTCCACGGCCCAACGGTTCGTTGCGCCGTGATGATCCCGGCAGGAGGTCGATAACGACCCGCGATCGCCGGGATTTAACCACGGGAGGTCGAGAACGACTTACGATCAAATCTGTCCACGGCCCAACAGTTCGTTGCGCCGTGATGATCCCGGCAGGAGGTCGATAACGACCCGCGATCGCCGGGATTTAACCGCCGAATAGGTCGAGAACGACCTGGCGAGAGGTCGAGAACGACCGACACGATATCTGTGGAAGCTTCATTATCTCTGTAAAAATCTTCCGAAATCTCTGCGAGTCTATTATATAGCGCGCAGAGATAGGTCTAAGTGTGCCAGAGAGCGCGCACCGACGAATCACGACAACGATCGCTACGCGGCGACACGGAAGTAACGTACAGAGTTGCCGCCTGTACGTGAAATATGTCGGGCGGGATTGCTCCTAGCCGGGAGGTGTGGATCGGCAGGACAGTAGAAGAACCACGATGATATTGGTTGGTCTGTCGCGGACGCGCGGCAGACTGGTTGTCGAGGTGGGCTCCAACTTCTCATAGCGATATCGTGCCCGACGGTTTTTCCGGGGTCGCACAATGAGCAACTAATACGAGGAAATTGAACGAGCGTGGTTACTGGCCTGGTCTGTTTCAGACAGATAAGTAATTGTCTTGATCTCTGGATCCATGCTGGCCCGGGAGGTTTGCTCTCCGTCCCGACAATACTGACGACCGAAATCGCCACGAGACTGCCGGAGCTCTTTTTAGCATCCAACCCGCGACCATACAGTTTATGAAGGGTGTCTGTCTGTTTACCCCTTTCTTACACTATCTACGTGATACTACAAGCTCAAGGGTGTCTGTCTGTCAAACCCTTGTGGCGTTACACCGTGATATACTATGAGATGTCTGTCTGTTAAATCATTCAAACACGTCGCCGCGTGTGATATGAGCTACAAGAGTCTGTCTGTCTACCCCTCTAGATTCATATCACGTATTTGCTACAAAACATTTAATTTGTATGTATAACTTTGGGATCAAAGCGAGATGATAACTGGAAGTTATCCCTTGACTTTGACTTGTGGACGTGCGAGCGAGATGGCAACAACGGATTCACCCTCTCCCTCACACACTAGAGCACGTTGAGTTTGCTGAATTTACTAACTGACTTTATGCGAACAACGGTCATCTTCGGAACCATTTTTCACTATCGAAATGACGTTTGGAGCGGATTATCCTGGAAACTAATTAACCATGCTTAATGATGTTTGTTGACAGAGGTACATGACCAGCCCCGGCTGATATTGGAAGTTTGTCTGGACAAATTGAGATTCAGACTCGCCGGGTAAGCGGGATTAACTCCCCGACTTCGACCAAATTGGGCCGCTGATTCACGGTTTATCGAATGTCCTGAAAGAACGCTGAAACCTTTGCCTGTATACTAACCTGTAATCTGTTCTGGTCTGGGACCCTTATCGAATGCATATTGTGTCGTTTGCATACGACTATAGATATAAGAGTTATGGGGTATGAAAAGTCGGAACCATAAAACTTTTGCGAATTTGCCTGTTTTAATAAATGTTGAATATCTTGGTATTTCACTGCTCCTGAAACCTGAAAATTGATATGTGGCCATTTTCGTGGTCCGCCCACAGAATGATGATAGTACTGAGCCCGCACGCTTACTAGAACTACCTGTAACCGTGAGCGGCAACTTTAAACCATTTTTCTGAAAAATCTACTGAAAATTCCTGAAATAGAGTAATCTTAGACTATTGCTGTCAACGAGTTCTGTATAACTAGATTTTTCCTATACTCTAGCTAACTAGATATAGACGGTAGCCAGCCTGAAACATTATGCACACGTTAGGCAGGTTTAGGGTACCTAGGTGACGACCTAAGGTCCTGAAAATTACTATGTATCTAGATCTAACCACTCTTTATTGTATTTCAATTGTATTTATTGTGTATATGTTATAAATTTTGAGATATTCTAAAAATTGTGAAAAATTGTAACTTATGTGATTTATGATGAAATTAACTGTAATTATGTAATTGTAAATATTATATGTGTTTCTTGGTGTTATCTTCACATATAATTAACTTACGAAACACCGGTAGAGTCATTAAAAGATATATAAAAATAAATAAATCGAGAGCTTGGCCGGAATCCGCACCCCCTCCCTGCCGCACGGAAAATTTGGGATGAAACCAATAAAAAGCGAGCGCTACCGCCGATCGACACAGTCACTTCACCTCGCGCGCTCGTCGAGTACGGACGTCTCGTCTCACCTACCTGCGGTGCGCTCGGTCGCACGCGGTAGCTGTCAGAGCTCTATCGTTCTCTCTCGCGCCGCGCTCACTCAGTGAGCGCACCCGCTAGTCTGTCCGTGCACGGAGCTCTCGACTGGCGCTTCGCATAGCGCTCGACGCGTGTGCTTGTGCCGCGATTAGCTCTAGTATTCACTGGTAAGTGCACATACTTATTTATAATTCCATCAACATCCTTCCTCTCCCTCTCTCCCTGTTCCCTAAAGGTTTCATTAACTAAACTGCTTTCAACAAATAAAGGTTTTCTTAAACTTAAACATCCCGATCCCTGCTCCTCTTACTGTTCATTAAAGGTTTCTTAAACGCCCCATTCCCCAATCCTCGACGCTGTCATGGAGACGGACCGGAATTTCCAGATTCAGGTAATACGGTACTGCGACCGGACAAAGCGAGTCCACGTCTCCTCGGGGTCGGACGACTCGGATAAAACTCCGACTCCGTCCGATCAAGGGGAGTGGCTGGGCGTCGATTCCCATAAGCAACGCCGAAAGGCCCGCAAAGCCGCGGCTAGCCTATCCCAGGGGCCGACCCCGAGCCAACCTGCTCCCCGCCGGACTTCCCCGGCTCCCTCGGTAAACCAAGTCCCCCCCCCAACTTCACGCGCCCCCCCTGCGCCCGTCGACGGACGCAGCGATCGCACCTCGACCGCGGCGTCCGCCAGCGGACACACCTCCCCCTCCGCCACCCCTAAACCACGTACCCCGCCGCCCGTGTTCCTCAGGGACAAAGCCAAATGGAACGACGTATGTCGTCTCTGTTCGACTAGAAAAATCTCCTACACCCATGCCTCGCTAGCGATAGCACAGCAGGCAATTAAAATCCAAACCCCCACCTCCGAGGACTTTAGGTCCCTAACTCGTCTCTTGGACGAAGTTAACATCCCTTTCCACACCTACTCGCTTCCCGAGGACCGCAAAATCCGCGCTCTTGTACGCGGAGTCCCCAAGGAACTCGCTACCGCCGAGATCCTAACCGACATCTCCAACCAAGGGTTCCCGGTGGAACATGTTCACCGCATGTCCCACTCCCAATCCAAGGACCCATTGGACATGGTCGTCCTCACCCTCACCAACTCCGAGGCGGGTAACTCCGTCTTCCTAAACCTAAACCGAATCTGCCGCATAAGTGGCATAAAGGTTGAAGTCCCTCATAAGAGGAGCCAACCTGGGCAGTGTCACCGCTGCCAACTCTACGGCCACACCGCAAACTACTGCCGAGCCGATTTTCGTTGCGTGAAGTGCCTCCGCCCTCACGCGACAAAAGACTGCACGCGAACACGCGAGACCGACGGACCCCCGGCCTGTGTGCTCTGTGGCGAAATGGGACACCCAGCGAACTATCGCGGGTGCCCCAGGGCGCCACCGGCACGCAAACGCGGAGGTGGTCGCGGCGGTCGCGGTGTAATAACCGCGACCTTACCGGCCCCGCCCCCGCCGTTGTCCGAGTCCTTCCCGGCCCTGGACACGCGGCGGTGGCGACCGGCTCTCGCCCCGCCCACCTCCGCGTGGTCGGCTACCACTACCAAAACCGTCCCCCCCGCACCCCCAGCGCCCGCCGCGCCGCAGAAAGCGGCAAAGCCCGCGTTTGTTACGCCCCCCGCCCCCGTAGCTGGCACCTCTCTCGCAGAGGATGTCGACTATATCCTCCAAATCCTAAAGATTGTGGACCTAAACCGCATTCGTAAACTTGTCTCTCAGTTCAGGACTGCGTCAACACCGCAGCAAAAACTCCTTATCCTGGTGGACTACGTGGACCTACTCTCCGCTCTTAACAACCTCCCATAATCATTTAACACCTAACTCAACTCAACACACCCGCAGCGCGGACACTCGTGCACACTCTTTTCCTTCGGGAGAGTCCCTCTGACTCCCCTCTCACTACACAGAGGGACGGACCCGAATCCGTCCCTCGCTCGCTCACCACAGGCCCTAAGCCGAGGTGACCGCAAGTGGTCCCCTTAGGTGCCATGGTTCTCGGCCAAAGCCGTAAGGTGGAAGCCAAACGCGCCCGGTGACGCATGAATGGCCGAAAGGTTACATGCAGGGAGGGGTTTTAGTCAGTAAGAATCTGACACTACCCACGTTCGTACGTGGGTGTCTTTTGAAGATTTCCCCTTCTACAACAAAAAAAAAAAAAAAAAAAAACCGATCGACACAGTCCACTCACAGACGCGCCCGGAACCGGTACAAGCTCGAGATCTAAGAACAAACTCTGACGTTTTATTTGAAGCAACCTCCTTCACCACCGTAACCTTTGAGCGAATGACCATTCGACGTTAGAGCAGCCTCCGTGAATATCAGTGTGCGTCGACTCCGTCCAGAGCTATCGAAAGAAGACCCAGTCCCGCACATTTTGGACCTTCGAGAGCCGAATATCAAGAACCTCCTTCGAAGAATTTGGTCATTTGCTCTGGTTGCGATCGTGTCAAGTACCGAGATGCCAATCACACGCTCGAAATTCGGTTCCGTGACCTCGCGCCGGTTGTCGGGAGGCGCCGCCGCCGACGGTGCGCGTTCGTCCGGGTCAGTCGAACGAGACACCCGCGCACCTCGTCCGGGTACGTCATCGGAGGCACTCACGTCCGCTGCTGTGAGGCCGCCGTCCGCCGCTGTGGGGCCACCCTCCGCCGCTTTGAGGCCGCCCTCTGCCGCTGTGTGGCCGCCGTCCGCCGCTGTGGGGCCGCCCTCCGCCGCTGTGAGGCCGCCCTCCGCCGCTTCGAGGCCGCCCTCTGCCGCTGTGTGGCCGCCGTCCGCCGCTGTGGGGCCGCCGACCGTTGCTGTGGGGCCGCCACACGCCGCTGCGCTGCTGTTGCCGCCCGCCGCTGCGCTACTGCCGCCACGCGCTACTATTCCGCCGCCGCTCTCCGTGGACACTCACACCGCGACGTCCGCCACCCGCGTCACTGAGGAAGCAACCACCAGCACCGACACGTATGCGACGCGCTACACGTCGGAGGAGCACGCGACCACCGCGCGGAGCCCGGAAACTCGCCATCCACGTTCCGTGAGTATGCGATCGGTTGCGTCCCAGCAACATCTGAAGAGGAAGATGGAGCTGCTCCAGCAGCAGGAAGAGATCCTCCAGAAGCAGATGAAGCTGACGGAGGAGAAGAGAGCGCTGCTGGAGATGGAGATTGAAGCTGGGAGCGATGCTGGTGGAAACTCTGTCCAGGGTGAGCGAACGGCGGAGTGGGTGAGCGGCCACATGCTGGCGCTAACGATGGAGCCTCACCTCCACCGCCAACATCAACAACAGGGCGAAGAAAACAAGATCAGTGACAGTGAGGGGATACCCAACCCCGGGGGTCAGTTGCCAGAGTTGCCCGCGGCGCAGCCACCGCCGTCCCGTGACTCTCCTCGGCGGACACTGCCGTTCGTCGGGGCGTCTGTGCCGGAGTTACGGCCGACGCTGTGTTGCGCCGCACCCCAGCGGGAGGTTTCACCGTCCGTGAGGAGCATCAAAACCGCTCTCGCTGTGACTCTTCGCGAGCGCGCGCCACAAGAAGAGGTGCTTGCAACTCTACTGGTCGAAGCCGAGCACACTGTGAACAGCCGTCCGCTCACGTATGTGTCTGCTTCGGCGGACGACGACGACGCCCTGACTCCGAACCATTTCCTGCTGGGCGGGCCCTCTCGAGTCCCGCTGCCGGGGACGTTCACCGACCAGGATGCGGCCGGGAGAAATCACTGGCGGGTCAGCCAGCGCCTTGCCGACATGTTCTGGGCGCGCTGGGTGCGCGAGTACCTGCCGACGCTACAAGCCAGACGACAACCACGGGCGAGGGGTGCCATCAAACTGGGTGACCTCGTCCTCATCGCTGACGGTACGCTGCCGCGCAACGTATGGCCGCGCGGTGTTGTCACGGCCGTCTTCCCTGGGCCTGACGGTGAGATCCGCGCCGTAGACGTGCGCACTAACAAAGCTCGTGATCCTGCCGGTCACGCCGCCTGCTGACCGGTGAAGGCCAAGTCACGACATAAACAACTCTACGGGTTCCAGCTGCGAGAGCTGCGGCGGGAGAATATGTTCCTGACTTGTCCGCGAGCCGCGCGGTGGCAGCACCGGCGGGAGCGAGCGACGGGCGCGACAGTGACGTCATCAATACGGTTATGAAATTTTATTAATATGTGCATAATGTAGGGATAGGCACGGGGGCTATTTGTGACATATAGGCTATTAAGGTTTCAGCGTAGACATGAAAGTTTCATTAAAACGGTGAGCTCTGTCCACGACACGAGCTTACTGCGCCGTATTGGTCCTGGTAGAGGTCGAGAACGACCGATGAGAACAACTGTAAAGATTTCATCAAAGTACGAGAGTTTCATCAAATCTGTCCACGGCTTAACAGTTCGCTGCGCCGTGAAGATCCCGGCAGGAGGTCGATAACGACCTGCGATCGCCGGGATTTAACGCGAGAGGTCGAGAACGACTTATGATCAAATCTGTCCACGGCCCAACGGTTCGTTGCGCCGTGATGATCCCGGCAGGAGATCGATAACGACCCGCGATCGCCGGGATTTAACCACGGGAGGTCGAGAACGACTTACGATCAAATCTGTCCACGGCCCAACAGTTCGTTGCGCCGTGATGATCCCGGCAGGAGGTCGATAACGACCCGCGATCGCCGGGATTTAACCGCCGAATAGGTCGAGAACGACCTGGCGAGAGGTCGAGAACGACCGACACGATATCTGTGGAAGCTTCATTATCTCTGTAAAAAACTTCCGAAATCTCTGCGAGTCTATTATATAGCGCGCAGAGATAGGTCTAAGTGTGCCAGAGAGCGCGCACCGACGAATCACGACAACGATCGCTACGCGGCGACACGGAAGTAACGTACAGAGTTGCCGCCTGTACGTGAAATATGTCGGGCGGGATTGCTCCTAGCCGGGAGGTGTGGATCGGCAGGCCAGTAGAAGAACCACGATGATATTGGTTGGTCTGTCGCGGACGCGCGGCAGACTGGTTGTCGAGGTGGGCTCCAACTTCTCATAGCGATATCGTGCCCGACGGTTTTTCCGGGGTCGCACAATGAGCAACTAATACGAGGAAATTGAACGAGCGTGGTTACTGGCCTGGTCTGTTTCAGACAGATAAGTAATTGTCTTGATCTCTGGATCCATGCTGGCCCGGGAGGTTTGCTCTCCGTCCCGACAATACTGACGACCGAAATCGCCACGAGACTGCCGGAGCTCTTTTTAGCATCCAACCCGCGACCATACAGTTTATGAAGGGTGTCTGTCTGTTTACCCCTTTCTTACACTATCTACGTGATACTACAAGCTCAAGGGTGTCTGTCTGTCAAACCCTTGTGGCGTTACACCGTGATATACTATGAGATGTCTGTCTGTTAAATCATTCAAACACGTCGCCGCGTGATATGAGCTACGGGAGTCTGTCTGTCTGTCTACCCCTCTAGATTCATATCACGTATTTGCTACAAAACATTTAATTTGTATGTATAACTTTGGGATCAAAGCGAGATGATAACTGGAAGTTATCCCTTGACTTTGACTTGTGGACGTGCGAGCGAGATGGCAACAACGGATTCACCCTCTCCCTCACACACTAGAGCACGTTGAGTTTGCTGAATTTACTAACTGACTTTATGCGAACAACGGTCATCTTCGGAACCATTTTTCACTATCGAAATGACGTTTGGAGCGGATTATCCTGGAAACTAATTAACCATGCTTAATGATGTTTGTTGACAGAGGTACATGACCAGCCCCGGCTGATATTGGAAGTTTGTCTGGACAAATTGAGATTCAGACTCGCCGGGTAAGCGGGATTAACTCCCCGACTTCGACCAAATTGGGCCGCTGATTCACGGTTTATCGAATGTCCTGAAAGAACGCTGAAACCTTTGCCTGTATACTAACCTGTAATCTGTTCTGGTCTGGGACCCTTATCGAATGCATATTGTGTCGTTTGCATACGACTATAGATATAAGAGTTATGGGGTATGAAAAGTCGGAACCATAAAACTTTTGCGAATTTGCCTGTTTTAATAAATGTTGAATATCTTGGTATTTCACTGCTCCTGAAACCTGAAAATTGATATGTGGCCATTTTCGTGGTCCGCCCACAGAATGATGATAGTACTGAGCCCGCACGCTTACTAGAACTACCTGTAACCGTGAGCGGCAACTTTAAACCATTTTTCTGAAAAATCTACTGAAAATTCCTGAAATAGAGTAATCTTAGACTATTGCTGTCAACGAGTTCTGTATAACTAGATTTTTCCTATACTCTAGCTAACTAGATATAGACGGTAGCCAGCCTGAAACATTATGCACACGTTAGGCAGGTTTAGGGTACCTAGGTGACGACCTAAGGTCCTGAAAATTACTATGTATCTAGATCTAACCACTCTTTATTGTATTTCAATTGTATTTATTGTGTATATGTTATAAATTTTGAGATATTCTAAAAATTGTGAAAAATTGTAACTTATGTGATTTATGATGTAATTAACTGTAATTATGTAATTGTAAATATTATATGTGTTTCTTGGTGTTATCTTCACATATAATTAACTTACGAAACACCGGTAGAGTCATTAAAAGATATATAAAAATAAATAAATCGAGAGCTTGGCCGGAATCCGCACCCCCTCCCTGCCGCACGGAAAATTTGGGATGAAACCAATAAAAAGCGAGCGCTACCGCCGATCGACACGGGGGAGAGTTCTGCCAGTACCGCCGCGCCGACCACACGTGCGCGCCGACGAGCCAACCCAGTCAAGCTCCGTCCAGCCCAGCTCGACCTCGACACCACCGAGCTCCTCGGTCCGCCACCACACCGAGAGTGCAGAGCTTTTTCTGTTCTTCTGTGTTCAGCGAGTGTGCACGCCCTGTCCGCCACCAAACAGGGCACCGCCTCGACCGCCCGCCATCGCCGCCCTCACCTTCGTCGGCTGGCCCAGCCGCCGACGCCCGCCCAGCAGTTCCTGCCGGGAGAAGAAGAGGCAAATAGGGACCCTCGCAAACACCGCCCGGTACGGCGACGCGTTCAGCACCCGTAAAGTGCACAGTGTAGTGACAGTGACAGACAGTGATTGTGCGCGTTAGTGTCGTGTGCAGCGAGCCCGTAGGGATCGAGCGTGCGCGTAAGTACACAACACACCACTACACAACCCTGTCCCTCCTCTAACCACTCTGAGGGGAGCCACGATGGCAGACCCTCAGAACGTTCAGGGAGCCGTCTCCTACGAGGCGCTCCTTGGCATCATCCGCCAGCTAGCTCTGGTTTTCAAGTTCCCCGCCAATCTGGCGGGAGACTTAGCGAACAAGTTCCTTTGTGAGCTTGCCGCCCAGGGCGAGTCAGGCCCTTCCCAGCCCGCCGTCGACTTAGCGAACTATGCTTCGCCTTATCCAGCGTCGCCAGCTGAGGCTCCAGCCCTCACCGCTCCCAAGAGGAGCGCTACCTTGGACGTCGTCGTTGACGAGTCCTCCTCCTCGCTGTCCGAGTCTGAGATGGACAACGAGGACTTCACCGAGGTCGTTTCCAGGAAGACCCACAAGCGGCAGAGGAAGCAGCTTGCCGCCACCCCGTCCCCTCCCCCACGCCCCGCGGACGTCTTACCTGACGCTGCTCGTAGGTCGCCTTCCCCTCCCCCAGCCAAGCGGGCCACTCGACCCGCACAAGCTGCCTCCTCGTCACCAGTGCCGCCGTCGCCGGCTGTCAAGCCCCCACCGCCCGTTTTTCTTCGCAATAAGGCGAAGTGGGCGCACGTGAGGGCTGAATGCGCTCAGCGCAACATTCATTTTTCAGGTGCGTGTGACTCACCACACGCCATCAAAATCCAGCCCGCGACTACGTCGGATTATAGGGCGCTCATCAACTTCTTTAACAACGGCAACATCCAGTACCATACGTACGCTCTTGCCGAGGATCGCCTCTTACGGGCCGTTTTACGCGGCATTCCCGTCGATCTCACGATCGAGGAGATCATTGGAGACCTCAAGTCCCAAGGGTTTCCAGTCCTGAACGTACACAGGATGTACGATCCGCGCAAGAACGCGCTACCCCTCGTCCTCGTGGCTCTCCAACCTTCCCAGGAGGGAAGAGCCATTTTTTCCTCCCTCCGCGCTGTGTGTGGGCTCATCATACGCAGGGTAGAGGCCCCCAATAAACGGGGTATCCCAGCCCAGTGCCATAGATGCCAGTTCTATGGCCATGCAGCTCGCAACTGCAGGGCAGATTTCAGATGCGTGAAGTGCCTCGAGCAGCACTCAACTGCCGAGTGCACACGCAATCGGGACACCGACGGTCCCCCCGCCTGTGTTCTCTGCGGAGAGTACGGGCATCCCGCGAACTATAGGGGTTGCGTCCGCGCTCCGCGGCGCACCAACCGCGCAGGCACCAGGGGAGGTGCCCCCCGCCCTCGTCCGGCCCCCCCCACCGTTGAGTCTTTCAAGCCGGCCCCCATCCCACTTATGTCGGCATGGGGGCGTGGCGCTCGTTGCCCCGCCCCAGCGTTGCCAGCAGCCGCCGTCGCATCGCCACTAATCGCGGCCTCGGCCGCACCCACTTACCCTATGTCTGTAAGGTCGCTAGCGGCCCGGCAGGCACCAGTGTCCACAACATCGGACCTGGAGTTCTTAAAGCACGAAGTGCAACTAATTCGTCAAGCCCAGCTCGCTAGGCAAACCAGTATCACTACGGTGGCGGACAAACTCCGCCAAGCGACCTCACTTTTAGAAAAAGAGGCCATTCTGGCCAAATATCCAGAGATCGTTAAAGATCTATACTAACTCAACCTCAAAATGGATAAGTTCTCCCCCCGTATTAAACCCCGCGCAATCTCACTGGCGTCCTTCAACGCCAGCGGTCTAATAAACAACGCCACCGAACTTAGGTCATTCACATACAAACAAGACATTGACCTACTACTGGTTCAGGAAACGTTCCTGAAACCTAACGTTAGGAGCCCCGCGATCCCAAACTACAACATACTCCGTAACGACCGACTACATGGTAGGCTAGGTGGTACAGCGATTTACTACCGTAAGTCGTTGCACTGCACCCCGGTAAATGCCCCCGCGACTCTCACTAATATCGAGGCGACCATCTGCCAAGTAGCAATGACAGGACACAGTACGCTGACGATAGCTTCCATATATCTCTCCCCGTCAAAATCTTTACTTCAGGAGGACCTCGAGGCGCTGTTTGCTCTTGGAGAAGCCGTAGTTCTCTTCGGCGACTTTAATAGCAGACACGCGTCTTGGGACCCTAACGGTAGGAATAACCATGGGACTCACTTATACAGACTACAAGACCAGCTAGACTACGCAGTTGTTGCCCCATCTACCCCCACCCACTTCTCTCGTGTTAGCGTAGAACACAAACCTTCAGTTCTAGACCTCGCCGTTATCAAAGGCGTTTCCCTTAACGTGTTCTCGATCGAAACTCTCCACGAGCTAGATTCAGATCACAGACCTGTTGTAATGTGTCTGGGTGCCCCCGAGGTTCGGAGCGCGCCCCCCAGAACGATCACGGACTGGGGCCGCGTCACCGAGCTTCTGGAGCAAACAGACTCTCCAGCGCTAGCAAGCATCCCCGACCTGCTCACGACCATTGACGATGCAAACCTAGCAATCGACTCACTGACCAAGCACATCCAAGATTCAGTCATAGCTGCCACCAGAAAGGTTCACTCTGACGCCCACAGGTGGAAGCTCCCGGAAGATGTAAGGGAGCTAAAACGTCAGCGTAACGCGGCCACTCGCACCCACGATAGGTACCCCACCCTAGATAACAAAATAAAAATGCGTTCCCTTCAACGTAAATTCAAACTAGCCCTTCAGGAAATGCGTGACTCCAGCTGGGATAGCCTTCTGGAGACTATCAAGCCTAGCCACCGTGCGTTCTGGGACCTCTCTCGCAAACTTAAATTAGTTAAAACAGTTCAGTCGCCCCCCTTCGTCCGCTCGGACAATTCGCTTGCCACGGACGACAACGAAAAGTCCGAGTGTCTAGCCGATAGCTTAGAAGCCCAATGCTCTCCTAGCACTAACCCTGTACCGGCTAAACATCTAGCTGAAGTAATCAGGGTCGTCTCCTCTTTCGCCCCCCCCACCGCTGACGTAAGCCTGGTTACCGCGGACGAAATTAGTACCTACATTCACAAACTCAAAGCTCGTAAAGCCCCAGGGCTCGATGGCATCTCCAATCGAGCTCTCAAGTCACTTCCATTCCCCTTGGTGGCTCTTCTGGTAGAGATTTACAACCTCTGCCTAAAGAACTACCACTTCCCATCGGCTTGGAAAGAAGCCGATGTCATAGGCATCCACAAACCAGGAAAACCTACCAACAACCCTACTAGCTACCGACCCATCAGCCTCCTAAAGACGATGGGGAAGGTATTTGAGATAGCAATTCACGAACGTCTCAAAGTATTTGTTCATTCAAACAACATAATAATAAATGAACAATACGGCTTTCAGCCAGCTCACTCTTGCCCTCAGCAAGTCCACCGCCTAGTGGAATACATAGCTCCCTGTTTAGAAAAGCCCAGGACGAAGCCGTCCTGTGCCATCTTTTTTGACGTCGCCAAAGCCTTCGATAAGGTTTGGCACGACGGCCTAATTTATAAACTCAAGGCCATAGGCACCCCGGATAGACTTACTTTGCTCATCCAAAGCTACCTCTCAGAACGCACGTTTAGGTATAGGTTCAACGGCACTCGATCCACTAGTCGCCCCATCAGGGCCGGAGTTCCCCAAGGCTCCGTACTGTCACCACTTCTCTACGCCATCTATAGTAACGACATCCCGCGCCCCAAGAGAGCTCAGTTGTCCCTCTTCGCGGACGACACGGCAATCTTTTTCGGCTCTTCCAGCACCAAACTCATTCACCGCGAAATACAACACAGCATCGACAAGCTAGGCGAATGGTTCAGCAGGTGGGGGATTGAGGTGAATGTGAGTAAATCTGCAGCAATGCAATTCACTCACAGGCGCACTTTCACCCCCGACCCTATTGAGACTTTCACCCTGTATGACAGACCTATCCCGTGGGCTCAGACAGTTAAATACCTTGGGGTAACCTTAGACCGTCGCCTCACGTTCAAACCCCACATCACGCGCGTCCTTCGTAACGCCAAACACTACGCTAGCCGCTTATACCCCCTAATAGGACCCAAAAGTAAGCTACATATTAGGCATAAAATCACCCTCTACAAAACCTGCATTAGACCAGCATTGACATACGCAAGCCCCGTGTTCGCACACGCGGACCCAAGGTACCTGCACAAGATGCAGGTCTTGCAAAATCGCGCCTTGAGGCGAGCGACCGGCGCACCGTACTACGTCCGGAACGCAAACCTTCATGTAGACTTAAAAATTGATCCACTCTCCAAGTGGATGAAGAACGCGTCAGAGCGATTCTTCAATAGGGCCCTCAGCCACTCCAACCCGTTAATTAAAAACTCAGCGACCTACGTCATTAAGTCATTTTGGAATAGACGTAGGCCTAAATCGGTCTTGAACGATAGGGACGACCAACTAACCACGGCCATTGACAAGCTCAAGGCCATTCAATCAATAACCTCGGGACCCACCAGGGTCCCACAACAACCCAAACCCAGCCCCACAAAACACCCACCCGCGAGCACAACACACAGCTTAGCCACACCACACACCTCTAGTGTACACACCTCACCCAGACAGCAGTCACAGACACAGACACAACCGGACATCGCTGCGACCGTGGTCGGCCACACGTGGCGACAAGTCCTCCCACAGGTAAAACCCTTCAGGTTAACAGTTATCCCCAGGGTCAGGCCCGCGCCTGCCCTCAAATCCGACGACCTAAGCCGAGGGGGTTCCCTTCAGGGACCCCCCTAGGCGTCGTATTTTGTTTCTAACTCGGCTAGCGCTTCACGCAGCCTCCGCGTCAAACGAAGTTGTTAGGCACCTCCATGGAGCAAACAACATAGGTCATACACAAAAAAAAAAAAAAAAAAAAAACCGATCGACACAGTCCACTCACAGACGCGCCCGGAACCGGTACAAGCTCGAGATCTAAGAACAAACTCTGACGTTTTATTTGAAGCAACCTCCTTCACCACCGTAACCTTTGAGCGAATGACCATTCGACGTTAGAGCAGCCTCCGTGAATATCAGTGTGCGTCGACTCCGTCCAGAGCTATCGAAAGAAGACCCAGTCCCGCACAGTACCTATACATAAAAATCCAGGTCTATTCCTAAATCCTATTGGAGAAATGTATAATACAAATAATAACTGGAAATTAGTTACGTATAGAAATTATAATAGTATATTACTCGCTTATAAAAAACTAATCCCTATTTTAGAACATGTAAAAATTTTAGAATCTAATTATGATTTAAGTAATCATTCTATAAACTTTTTGCCAATTGTAAATACTCTTAAAAATGATATTCAATCAAAAATTTCAACTTTACCTATTAAACGAAATAAACGAGGCATAATAAATGCTGGTGGTTCCATACTACGATCATTATTCGGAACTATGGACAACGACGACCGTAAACAAATATCTCATCTAATCAAATCTGTTCAAAACAAAGAAATAAAAATTGAAGATTTATTAGAGAGACAAATCCACGTTACTACGGAAGCGATGGATGTATATAATACCACTATTAGGGAACTATATAATAACAATGTAATTATAAATCAAACTTTGAAAAAGTTTCAAAATATAGTATATAGTACTAAAACCGACCTGATACGCATGGAAAATCATCAAACAATTACCGAATTGTATGAATACATAATTAACAATTTAATTATAATTAACGATAAGTTAGAGGAACTAGTAAACGCGATAGATTCCTCCTATTCTGGTTTGTTGCCTGTAAATATTTTAAATCACAATAATCTTATTAAAGAACTCTGTAAAAGCCCTCAAGTTAGTAAATTTGTAGAATGGCCGAGCGTCTCTAATATCCATAATATTATAAAATCAAGTCAATTTAATGCATATTTAGATGATTTAACCTTTGTATCGATAATCGAAATCCCTCTTATAGACGATGACGTCTTAAACGTCTACCAAATCCTGTCCTTGCCTAAACAAGACAAATATACCATATCCAAATCCAATACCTATAACGGTACATATTTGTATCACACCCTGTTGGTGCAAAATAAGTTTATCGCTATGACAAAAGATGGAAGGTTCTACACAACACTCGAAGAGCTTTCTACGTGCAAAACCTACACATCAAGCAAATTAATATGCAACTCTTTAATAATTCATGACGAAAACGCAGAACCAACATGTGAAACCGCAATATTAAAACATGACAACACTAATTACAACATCTACTGTAAAATTATGACCACCCGTGGAAACTTCAAAATTATCAAACATTTGAGAAAAAACACATGGCTACTATTGTTCACGGATAGCGTCAATATAATCGAAGTTTGCAATAATAACGGATCAACTACGAAAAAGTTTTCCGGAACAGGAATTTTAACAATACCTGAAAACTGCATCACAACAGTACATACTACGAAGCTGAAAAGCGAAAGTCAAACTAAATTTGAAATAAAGTTACAACTACCAGAACTAAAGATAGACATTATGGAAGAAGTCTATAATCACCCTTTAATTAAACACATCGAGGAGGTAACCATCAAACCTATTCAAAATGGAAACCTCAATTTAGACAAACTAAATCCAGCTGCTTACGAAATGAAGAATATTCATAACGAATTGGAGAAAATCCGTCAATACGACCCTCCAAACTCTTACATGCATACCAACCACATTCTAATCTATATCATAACAATATCGATTGTTGGCTACGTGATCTACCGCTGCTGCTGTAATAACCGAGTTATAGCACCAATACTTGGACACTGCAAATCTTCAAGGTGCCCGGGGCGACGACAACGACGAGCAGAAGCCGAGGACATCGAGATGGAGCCTCAAGAAGACGAATAGTTAAAACTTTTCTAAATTTATATTTTTTTTATTATTTTAATATTCTATTATACTCTTTAGAATTGTTAAGACTATGTTAACCTCAAATTTATAAAACTTAGCATGTAATTTTACTATTTCGAATATTTTTCTTTACTTATTTACTAAATTGTGTATTCAATATTTTAGCTAGTTAGTTTGAGACAATTGATTTTATGTTCATAATATTTTAACTTTGTTTAAGTTGGAAAATACTCTTTTCACTTTTTGAGTATAATTTCCAATCTAAGTCGGGGGGTGTTATACACCTGCACATAGCATTTACCTAACATTAACTTCCCACAGTATTTTTCCATTCATTGTTTATTTCTGAGAACATAACATATTAATGAACATCCTTATCGCTGTCACTAAAACTTTTACCATTATTCTTATGAGCAATCAACTTTATGTTTTTGGTCACCATTAACAATTAATCTAAATAACCTATTAAAATCTGATGTTGTTTGCGCACCATGTTTTGTCGTCACAAACATCAGTTCATCAGTTGTCTCTTAGCAGTAGTCAGTAGTACTTGTCTTATGTATTTTTAATAAAGTATTTTTTTTTAAACTCTATCTTTGGTTCACGCTCGTAACAGCATCCGTCCCACTCTAACGTATAGTAGCCCTGTTTTCGCTCACGCCAATCCATCTTATCTGCATAAAATGCAAGTAATTCAAAATAAAATCCTCCGACGTACTACCGGTGCTCCATGGTGTGTCCGAAACGCCAATCTGCATTCAGACTTCCAAGCGTCTCTTCCAGTGCTCTTCTATTCACAAAAACCCTCTCATACGAAAAACCGTAAGCTATACGGTGAAGCAGTACTGGAAGAGACGTCGTCCCAAAAATGTCCTTTACGATCCTGACGACGACCTCACAAAAGCCATATCCATCCTGAACACATCCAAGTCGGCAAATAAACCCCGCCCCGCCCCCACCAAACATCCCACAGGCAACAGTAGCTAGTCATAAGACACTACACATCTTTTTCAATATCACTACACACATCACTAAGACAGTAGTCATAGATACGTTATATTACATATTCGCGCCCGCCACCCGTGTGGCCGTCCCTACACACCTATATGGTAAAATAATACAACTTTGGTCCACAAGGGTAGTCCCGAGTCTACCCTTATACCCGGCGCCATAAGCCGAGGTTCCCCCCTCAGGGGTACCCTTAGGCTGCCGTGTATCTTTTTTCGGCTAGCGTCAAACGCAGCCATCGCGACAGATTATTTGTTAGGTTTTTTCTAAACAAACAAATACACATCCACAAAGGCCGTGAGGTTATCCGGCCCGCCTCCGTGTCGTGGTGCGCTGCAGAGTGCCCGCGGTCTCTGCGTCCGAGAAGAAGAAACGGAAGAAAGAAGAAAAAAAGAAGACAGGAACCGAAGAGCCGCTGTGGTGGGCCCTAACCGCTGCAGCGGACTGGTATCAGCGGGCCGTGAGTTACCTCCGGCCCGCCGCCGTGACCTGCGTGGGCGGACCCACACCAACGGCTCCTCGCTGTGGTTTTCGCTCCGGGCGGCGGCACTTGGAGTCCCGCTGCCTGCGTTCGAGCCCGGCTGTGCTGAGCGGAGACCGCACCGAGGCTTCGGCACCGGTAGAAACCTAGTAGAGGTAGGTCGACCATTTTGAAACTACCCGCACATCTTCGTGCGGGCCAGTCAACTTTCCCCTCTCACCTCATCTCACCTCACCTTACCACTCAGTGCCACCGGTGTATGTTTGTCTGTATTCCATCCTGTTTGCGGGTTGCTCCCTGTAGCTTAAACTCAGTTTAATTCAGTAAATAATTCAGTCTAAATTCAAATTTATTTGTTTCTGGTTAAGGGTAGGTGACCACGGTCGGTCACCCATCCGGTCACCCATCCGGTAACCCATCCGATATGGCTGACCGCAAGCCCACTGACCCAAGAAGGAGAGCACGTGAAGATGCTCCGGGACATGGTGCGCCAGGAACCACCGGGAGGGCCGCCCCGCTGACCCCGCTCCCTGCACGTGACCCAAGGACCCTTCAGGTTCGTGACGTGGCTGCCGGACCCGCGCCCGCAGCCCGCCACTCCCATTCCCTAAGCCCCGAGGCAAAGGCGGTGGTACCGGCTCTGACCGGCACCAACTTCCCCCCCCCCCCCCTTCCCCTGAGCGGGTCGGTCGCCCTCAGCGACACCGCTAGACCCAGCACGCTTCCTGTTGCGGCTAGGTCAACTCACGGAAGTGCGGCACAGGCCGGTTCCGTAGCGTCTGGCACGGCTCGTGCCGACGCGTCTTCGAGCGGCCTGGCCAAGGCTGGGACCGCGCAGCAACGTGCACTGACGGTGCGCGAACCCCTACCCCGGCGTCCGTCCCGCAGCGCGGGCGGAAAGTCAATCCGCGGAGGCGGCGCAGGTCGGTCCGGCCCCGCGCCGCCCAGCGCGGCCTGTGCTGGGGCGGACACGTTTCCTAGCTGCCGGATTGGAGGGATTGCCGGCGCACGCCGCGTCGGTGATTTCCCCCCCCCCCCCCCCAAACCGCCCGCCTAGCTGCTCTCTACCCCTCCCACCTCAGCTGCTATCTCTGAGGAATGCGCGACACCTGTCGCTAGTATTGAGCAACAGACGCATGCAACAACGCATGCGGAATTCCAACTTCACTCTATAGAAAAATTACCACATTATAATACGCGACCCAAATCCGTCCGAGCTGATGCTTGCTGAACCGCTCGGACCGCGCGAGCTGCTTCACGCGCGGCCCGTGCTGGGCGAGGCCGGCTACCTGAGCGAAGTCGGTGTGCCTGCCGGGAGGTCGGCGGACACTACCACCACACCAATAACAGCTACAATGACGGCTGCAACTACAGATGACCGATTTATTACAATCAGCGCGGCCGCCAGAGCGAACTACTTTTTGTAGAGCCGCCAGCTGGCGACTTCGGCCGGAGGAAAGGCTGGGGAGAGCGACTGCCCCCCGACCGGCCCTATCTTGGCCGCCACGTACCTCGCCGAGAGAAAACATCCCTACTCGCGCCCGGGTGGACCTGGGCTGCGAGCAAAGACAACCTCGATGCCCGACCTCGGAGTGGAGGTGGGGGCATCTCTCCCCGGGGACTTGATGGAGATAGTTCCGTACCCAGCCCCCCCCATCCCCTCAGCCTTGTCAACTTACAAGCCTCCACCGACCACACATCTACCACCGGCTTTGTTGTCGGAGTACCTGCCACCGCCCGAGGTGATACTCGAGCCTCCGGAGATACTGGCTGCCTTCTGGCACTCTATATGGAGTTGGAGGCCCGGGCCGCCAAGAGAGGCAGGGACAGCGAGGACGAGCCTGGAGTGGACGACGAGCAAGATGTTAGGCGCCCCAATCTGGGGCCATCGCCGACAAGGAACCACCCCCTTGGAATGGCGAGCGGAACTCATCGCCACCGCCTTCGAGGGCAGGGTGGGGGTGAAACCGACGCATGTCCGGGCCATACCACCCAGGAAGGGAAGAAACCACACTATCTTCTACCTCCAGTTCCCTCACCTGGATCAAGAAACCCTAAAAGTACTATACAACATCACAGAGGTCCTCTACCTCCCTGGCATCCAGGTGAGGGAATGGAGGAGATCCCCCACTCCGCCGCAGTGCCATCGCTGCCAACAGTTCGGACATGCGTCTGCGAACTGTTTCAGGGAGATCAGGTGTCTGCGCTGCGACGGGAGCCATCCGGCGAGTCAGTGCCCTAGAGACACCGGCCTAAAATGTGAGAACTGCGGCAGAGCGCACGCCTCAAACGACCCCAAATGTGCCATCTACAGAAGGGAGGCCCGGAAGAGAGGCCTGACAGTCCCGCCCAAGCCGCCCATTGCTGAAGGAGGAAGAAGAACGGGCGCAGGACCCGTGGGTCCTGCCCCCCCTCCGCCTCCCCCGCCACCTGTCCTCCAGCCAGAAGAAACCCAGCCGGGGAACCTGATGGCAGAGGCCAATGACCCGACCCCCCGAGGCGCCCCGCTTCCAGAAAGGAGAAAGAGGCGAAGGGGGAAAAAGAAGAGGAAAATTCCGAAGAATCCTCCAGTCGCAATAAGCTCGGAGGAAGCCAGCTACCCACTAAGAGGAAGAGAGCAACAACAACTCACCCAGCAACAGCCACCTACCCAACCAGGACCAGAAAGAACCCAGAGGATAATCGAATCCTGCCCCCCGCCTGCGGCCGTGTCAACCGCGGCCTATGTCCGACCCCCCGCCCGGTTCTCCGACGGGGAGGAAAGTATTATTTACCGTCCCCCCCCCCCCCCGGAAGGGCTCCTCACCGCCACATTCTTGAATGTGTCGGTGGAGCTCTTAAGGGCACTGGCCGAGGGAGCGGACATGCGCCGGGCGGCCATGATGGCTATAAGTGCCCTCCTGGACGCGGCCGACAGGTGGGCACCGAGGACCCTACACTGAGAGTGGTGTACTGGAACCCCGGGGGTATCCGGGGGCGTGCCCAAGACTTGCGAACTCTCGCCCGTGAGTACGACGCTCACGTCGTCTTGCTGGGCGAGACCAAGCTCTCTTCGAGAGTGGGACTCCGCGTGCCTGGTTACTTCGTGTACCGCAATGACGAAACTTCGCCGGCCGGGGTGCCCTACCGCGGAACGGCGGTCCTCGTCAGACGCGACATTGTGCACGAGGAACTAGAGACCGCGGAGCCGATTTCCACTCACGCCTCCGTAGTGAGGCTCTTCCTTCCGAACGAGGAGCTTCGCGTCTTCGCTGCATATCGCTCACCGAGCGACAGGCTGGACGCGAAGGATATCCGCGCGCTCCTTCATGCAGAATCGCCTACAATCATTGTGGGCGACCTCAACGCCAAACACCCGGCTTGGGGCTCTTTGGCAACAAATACTGCCGGTAGAGTTCTGCATAGGGACGTCGAACACCGCGGGTACGAGGTCATCGGCCCTGAATCACCTACCCATATACCCACTAACCCTGACCATGTCTTCCATCAAAGCCGTCAGTTGAACTTGTTGTATATGTAAATAATTGTTGCTGTTCATTATAATATTGTGTACTTGTATAGTATTTGCTTGTATTATGTTTGCTTGTATTGTATATTTGAAACTTGTCATTATACTTAGTGCCTAAATAAAGAGATTTAGGTATTTCATAAAGCCAGAATACTGGATTCGACCTGAGAGATAGTCGAACTTCCATTCGTGGAAAGAAACCGCACGAGATTGGTTATCGAGTTCCAACCAATCCCCAATAGGGAACAATATCACGCCATCCGTGTTCATTGGTCGGACAAAAGAGTCCACAGCGATTGGCCCAATATCACGCGATATTTTGTTGAACATTTGTATTTTCTGAAAGTTGTTGTATATTATTGTATGTTGTTTTATTGTGACCTATAACTTGTGTTTATATGTGAATATCCTTTGTACATATAAATTGTGTGCTTTAAATGAAAAATAAACGATAAAACATGCGGTGTTTCACTGGGCGGTGGGCTCTGATTGGTCGACGCGCGCGCGTGGGAGGTACTCTTGCCGCGGCCCCGGTCCGACAATAGATCGCGCATATAATAGAGGTCGGCCGGGTGCTTAGACACAGTCGGCGTCAAGATCTCGTGGCAAGAGGACCTCCAGCGAACACCGAGAAGAGCCCCGCCGTCAAGTGGCCACCGTGTGTTCCATGTGAAACCAAACAAGAAGCGTTTTCATTTCCTTCGAGTCTTCGGAGTTCGAGCCACCTACCCGTACCCTGCGGTCTCTCGTTCCCTACTGCTGCGGAACAGGCCCTATCGCGTACAGGGTCCATCGGTGGTAAGCGAGGAGTCGATGTTGGCCCTCTTTGCGGACGACAGCGCCTATTTTGCATCTTCCGTAAACCCGCGGTATGCGGCACGGAAGATGCAGCGCCTGCTGGATCTACTGCCTGGGTGGCTGGACAAATGGAGGTTGTCGGTGAACGTCGGTAAAACGACGGCGCTGATGACCTCCAGGAGGAGGCTACCCCCCCCCGCTCCGACTGAGAGGTCAAGTCGTGGAGTGGAGTAATACTATCAAATACCTGGGGTGTCAGATAGACAGAGACCTGAGCATGCGCGCCATGGCCACCTACGTTATTAATAACGCAAAGATGGCCGGCGCCATGCTCCGTCCTGTCTTAAGGTCACCGCTGTCACTCCGGGTAAAATTACTAGTTTATAAACTTTACATCCGCTCCCGGCTGACCTACGCCTCACCAGCGTGGTACGCCTTCCTCTCCGCCCAGCCCAGACAACTCATCCAGATCCAGCAGAACAAAGCCCTGCGCGCGATCACGCGCGCGCCTTGGTTCGTCCGCAACGAGACCATTCGCAGGGATTTGCAAGTTACTCACGTTGAGGAGGTCGTAGTCGACATGGCGCGTCGGATGTTCGAACGCGCCGATAACAGCCGACACGAATACCTCCGTGGTATCGCCCCTGCGATTGGAAGGCCACTCGACGGTTACCACCTCCCTAGGGAGCTGGTGGCGCCCCTGGTCTGGTCCTTGGAAGGACTGGACATGGCTCCGGCGTAGTAAGCACTATCACCTAAAAAAATTGTTTAACGGAGAGAGATACATTTATAAAAAAAAAAGTCTTTTCTTACTGTTATATTTTCTTCCCTCGTGTACTCCTCTTTAAATGTTTATCAATTTTCCAGGGTTATAATAAGTTTTCATATTTTCCTAAATGTAACAGGTTGCTGCTGGCCGCCTAGGCCCATTAGGGGCCGAAGAAGATCCCGGGGGGTTGTCGCCCCCTTGAGACGCTGCAGGTGCAACGGGGGTAACCCCAGCGCCTCCCGGCCCGAGCCTTCGGCTCGGCCGGAAGACACTAGTTAGTTAGTTAGTTAGCTCGGCGTCAGTGGAAAAGCAACCGTCGTGTCGTTCACACGTCTCCGTACTGCGCTCTACGTCAAATGGCTCGCCAGACACGTGCCGACTGAAACTGTCTTCTCATTGCTCCGTGGCGTCCCATCTTCATCCCGCTCGCCCGTACTTGGCCCTATGCTCTCTATCATTGTAGAGCAGGCCCCGGTACATAAGTAGTGAACTCTTCGTTTTTGTAAGGGAGGGTGTGGTGTAGGGGATCTACACACACTTGCATGACACACACACACGCACATGTATTATGTAAACGAGCGCGGGCGCACTTCATATACCTTGCTGCCTGCCCCGCGCTCCTCAGTCGTTCATAACAGTTTGCCTTAATTAGTCCTACATATATATAATTTGTTAAATATAAATTCAGTATTAAACCACCACCCTTCTTTACTTTCTTAACACGCAACCTGGGTCACCAATATAGTAGAACTCACATATTCTACAAGCTCATTATGTGCCGAGCTTTGGTAGAGTGTGCACCTTAACAGTGATTTAATTTTGCAAAATGTCCGATAATTCAAATTTTAGTGAACAGAGGAACTTGAGGAGAAGAGAAATTCAGTTTCGTAACTACGTAAGTTTATTTTATTAAATGTCATTAGGAAATGGTTATAAATATGCGGCGAAAACAAGCTCATTATGTGCCGAGCTATGGTAGAGTGTGCACCTTACCAGTGATTAGCCAGTGATTTAATTTTGCAAAATGTCCGATAATTCAAATTTTAATGAACAGAGGAACTTGAGAAGAGAAAATCAGTTTCGTAACTACATAAGTTTATTTTATTAAATGTCATTAGGAAATGGTTATAAATATGCGGCAAAAACAAGCTCATTATGTGCCGAGCTTTGGTAGAGTGTGCACCTTACCAGTGATTAATTAGCCAGTGATTTAATTTTACAAAATGTCCGATAATTCAAATTTTAGTGAACAGAGGAACTTGAGGAGAAGAGAAATTCAGTTTCGTAACTACGCAGGTTTATTTTATTAAATGTCATTAGGAAATGGTTATAAACATGCGGCGAAAACAAGCTCATTATGTGCCGAGCTTTGGTAGAGTGTGCACCTTACCAGTGATTAGCCAGTGATTTAATTTTGCAAAATGTCCGATAATTCAAATTTTGGTGAACAGAGGAACTTGAGGAGAAGAGAAATTCAGTTTCGTAACTACGTAAGTTTATTTTATTAAATGTCATTAGGAAATGGTTATAAATATGCGGCGAAAACAAGCTTATTATGTGCCGAGCTTTGGTAGAGTGTGCACCTTACCAGTGATTAATAAGCCATTGATTTAATTTTGCAAAATGTCCGATAATTCAAATTTTAGTGAACAGAGGAACTCGAGGAGAAGAGAAATTCAGTTTCGTAACTACATAAGTTTATTTTATTAAATGTCATTAGGAAATGGTTATAAATATGCGGCGAAATCAAGCTCATTATGTGCCGAGCTTTGGTAGAGTGTGCACCTTACTAGTGATTTAATGTTGCAAAATGTCCAATAATTCAAATTTTGGTGAACAGAGGAACTTGAGGAGAAGAGAAAATCAGTTTCGTAACTACGTAAGTTTATTTTATTTATTGTCATTAGGAAATGGTTATAAATATGCGGCGAAATCAAGCTCATTATGTGCCGAGCTTTGGTAGAGTGTGCACCTTACCAGTGATTAGCCAGTGATTTAATTTTGCAAAATGTCCAATAATCAAAATTTGGTGAACAGAGGAACTTGAGAAGAAGAGAAAATCAGTTTCGTAACTACGTAAATTTATTTTATTATTATACATGTAAAGAAAAGCACTTTGTCTGTAGGCTGTGACGTTACGTCGTTACCTCATTACTCAGCGACACTACGTTACATTTGGATTTTATAGGTTATAATAATTAGAAATTAATTAGTGCAAGTACTTTCCTTTATTAAAATTTAACTTTAATTTAAAAGTCACAAAACCTTAAATCTTGTTTCTTTTGTTTTCACAGGTGAGTATCTATTTTGTTTGTAATATAATATAAGTAATAGATATAAATTGTAATGTAATTTAAGAACATATGGTAAATAAATCTTTTGTTTTCACAGAGAAACGCAGTTTCGTCTTTGCTTCAATAATCCTAAATATACAGATGGATACGCCTCGGGCTCGCTCAAAGTTTACAGAAAAACCTAAACAAAAATCCTGTCTTAATATTCTCACGGACCAAATGCTTCTACTCGCTCTTTGCCAATTATTTATAAATCCACCCTCTAAAGGGGTATAAAAGGGCACGACAAATTAGTATGGGACCAACGAGTGAAGCCGGGGTAAATGTAATTTTTAGCAGTATTAGTGGGCGGTGTACAACGCCAAAATGGCTCGAAAACCGCAAATCGATGTACAGGATATAATTTTGGCACACAGGTACTTTAGGTTAAAACGATCATTTTGAGCGGCAGTAATAAAAAAAAATTACAAATCTGTCTCCAAATCAAAGGAGCCCAGCCCAAACTTGGTATGTTTTGAAAATATTTTTTGGATTTTTAGAAAACAGGTGGCCGAAAGGTATCATTTGATACGACACACAATAGGTAACTGAAAAAAAAAATGATGACGTCATAACCCCCCCCCCCCCCCCCCCGGCAATATTATAAGAACTGCCGCTCAAAATGATCGTTTTAACCTAAAGTACCTGTGTGCCAAACGGCTATCCTGTACATCGAGTTGCGGTTTTTTTTCTGGTTAGGCCGTCTACTATATTATGAGTCTTTGGGTATGAATTATCTGTTCCCTTGTAACTCCGAAACTACTAATCAGATATGAACAAATGAGGTATCATTGGACTCGCCTTAGCCTCAAGTCACATTCACCTGTTCTGTTTCACAACTAGCTAAATGTGGACATTTCAGGAGGATATCAAAACACGAATTCAAAGAAATCATTACCCGACCTGCGCCACAGTAAAGACAGGGTTATCCTTTTCACGCGTATCTATGTAATTATTAAGGCATGTATTCTTTATACCCTCGAAGCATCCCAAATTTTTTATCCAAAGTGGAAAATAAAGAACAGGGTGAAGTTCAGAAAATTTTTGAGAATGTTTTATATGATATTAATCGCATTCAGAAACGATTTGTGTTTGAAGATGTACACAATGATTCGTCTTTTTTGAACTTTAAAAATGCCAATGTTTAACGCCTACATCATTATAAGCAATTGCTAAAAAATATATACATTTCCACATTGCTGTAGATTTCATAGAATTCGACAAGGAATGGAGTCTCCTTTCAGATATAGTTACGAATAATTCCACCGATACTGTAGAGTGGAATACTGTACCTCATTTAAAATTTGTGCAAGCTAATGCCACAGCAAGTGAAGCGAGAAAGATTAGATTAAACATGAACAAAAGTGATGAATAAAGTATAATGTACCTAACACCCACTGTTTGTATTATGATTTCCCCTTTCAAGCCCTTTCCCCTACTTTTTCCCCTTTGGCGCCTAAATTCCCCTCAAAAGGGGAACTTCCCCTCATTGTGGAAACGCTGATCCTAATGGCTAGAAGAATTTTATTCAGATTCCTAAAAGAATACACTTACGGGAATAATACCGATTAGTTTTAAACTACTCTGATCGAATTTAGTTATTAACATGATATGGCTTATTCAATTTCTCTCCACTAAATAGATTGACATACAATCTACAGCAGTAATCAAAACCAGCGCTTATTCGTATATAAGTAATCAACTGGGCACAATAGTAACTTCCACATTATGGTTTATTGACATGGCTGTGTGAGGAATATAGTTTAGCCTGCACATGAACAAAAAAATAGGAATTCGTTTTAAAAAGTTAGGCATTACTTTTTATATATAACGACGAATGAAACCGCTACAGTAACAGAAGTGGATCACATTGCTTAAAATGATGGGACTGATAAACCCAGTATTTGGCATGAGTTTGACTAAAAGTTGTAGATGCTGTTAAAAAATAACATCCGACTGCCGCTTCAAGAATAGAAGTGGACAAATATTTTGATGAGCCTCTTATCATCCGAAAATGTAATAATCCTATGTCATAGTGGAACACGAAAAAATACATGCATCCGCGTTTATATAACATAGTGCAAAAAAATGTATTGCAGCTACGTAAACCTCATACGGCGCCAGTGCGTCGTTCGAGGACAATTAGCAGGAAAATTAAACTGCTCCATCGAAGAGTTCTTTAAGTTCATACCAAACTCCCTTCTGGAGGAACTAAGTCCGCCACCATCCACAGCCGACTCCGATGATCCTAGGGAATGCCCTTCAGCATCCGACATGGAAACCCATGACTTCACGCCAGTTACGAGCCGTAACAAAAAGAGGAGGAAGCGCCTCTCTGGTGCCTCGGACGCACAATTGAACACCCCAAACGACGCCCCTCAGGCTACTCCTCTCACTGCCCCAATCCCAGCCAAGAAACCATTCAGGTCTCTTGACTTCGCCCCAAGGTGCTGGCCCTTCTGGCCAGCAGCCTTCCTTACCAAAAACACAGACAAAAACAGACTCACCTTCTTCTCCGGCTGCCCCGCCCGTCAAACCCCCACCACCTATATTCCTTCGTCAGAAAGACATTTGGGTCGAACTGACTGACGAATGCCTGAAAAGACAAATACAATACTCTAAGGCAATCGCCACCTCGCGTGCCATCAGGATCCACCCAACTATCATAGCCGACTATAGAGCTCTCATAGTCCTCCTCAATGATCACAGTGTGCCATATCATACCTACGCCCTCCCGGAAGACCGTCTTGTACGAGCGGTCATCAGGGGCCTCCCTACAACCATCACGACGGACGACATTACTACTAGCCTCCGAAAACAGGGCTACCCCATCCAAGCGGTCCACCGCATGACAAACCGAAATAGAGAACACATCCCTCTAGTCATGGCCCTCCTCGATTTAAACGAAGAGGGCAAAAAAATCTTCACAACACTCTCCACAGTGTGCGGTTTAGCCATCCGCGGCGTCGAAGCCCCCCGTAAAACGGGGATCCCAGCACAATGCCACCGTTGCCAACACAATGGACACGCCGCCCGTAACTGTACGGCTAACCCCAGGTGCGTAAAGTGTCTGACACCACATGCGACAGCAACATGCCCAAGAAACAGACAGACTGACGGCCCCCCAGCCTGTGTGCTGTGCGGCCAAAACGGACATCCGGCTAACTACCGACCTAAAGCCCTCAAGGCTAAACCTCGCGGTGGTACCCGAGGCGGAGCCCCACGTCCCAATATAAGTACCCAGGAAAAAATCATCCCCGCCCCGCTACCCGCCAACCCTGCCTGGCAACCACTTAACAACAATGTGGCATACCAAAAAATAACCAAATACTACCCTCACTCCAAAATCCAATCTCCACAAAACTACCTACATACCAATCTCCCCCCACCCCTCATACCCAAGTCCCTACCACACCCCCTTCCCCCGCCCCAATATCCTATGCCCCAATATATAGAGCTTCTCGCACAAGCGGCCCTTAGGTTCGATCTCGGCGAAATAGCTTTCGCAGCTGACAAACTTAGAAAAGCTACCACAGTAGCCGACAAGCTGTCGGTTATTATGGAACACAACGCCCTTTTAAGACAAATTCAACAGCTCCAGTAAATACCTTCCTAAATCCCTCTCATTAGTATCGTTTAATGCTAATGGGATATCCAATAACAAACTCGAACTTAAATCCTTCACTAACGGACATGACCTTGACCTCCTGTTATTAGAGGAAACCTTTTTAAAACCAAACATGCCTACTCCTAGTATCCACAACTATAAATCCATTCGCACAGACCGAGCTCACGGCCGTCTGGGAGGGACCCTTATTTACTACCACAACAAACTACATTGTACACACATACCCACGCCTACTTCCATTACACACATAGAAACAACAATATGCCAAATAGAGCTGACCGGACACAGACCACTGATAGTCGCCTCGATATCGCCGAGCAAAAAGTTGATCCGCGAAGACCTTGAAGCTCTGTTTGCACTTGGAAAATCCGTCATTTTGTTTGGAGATTTCAATTGCAAGCATGGATATTGGGAAAAAGTTGGAAGGCCTAACACAAACGGCTATACACTCTACTCCTTACAAGATCACTTACACTATCACATAATAGCCCCGCCCACTCCCACTCATTATTCCCATGTTAATGTAGAGCACAAACCTAGTATACTAGACTTAGCTATTATTAAAGATCTTACACTAAACATCAGACATATAGACACCCTCCCTGAGCGAGATTCCGACCACCGCCCCGTTTTGCTTCTTCTAGGATCTCCCAAACAACACTCACAAATCCGTATTTTCACTAATTGGAAAACAGTGGCCGCACAGTTGGAAAATATAAACCCCTGAACTGAATGACATACCTGAATTACTCACATCAACAGACGACATTACTCTAGCCGTACATAATCTAACTTCTCACATTCAAAACACGATACACTCGGCCTCCAAACAATGCCCAGTCGACACGGACAGCTGGAAGCTCCCGGCAGACATAAAAGAACTTAAGAGGCGCCGAAATGCGTCGGTCAGGATCTATAACACACATCCATAGACAACAAAATAAACATGAGATCCCTCCAAAATAAATTCAAAACTGCAGTAACCGATTTTCGACACTCCAGGTGGCAGACTCTACTCAGTGAGATAGAGCCCAGCCACCTGGCATTCTGGAAACTCACAAGAGCCCTTAAATCCAATACACATCCCACCCCCACCCCCCTCACCCGACTTGATAACACATTAGCTTCCACTGACCCGGACAAAGTTGAATGTCTCGCTGACGCACTGGAATCCCAGTGCTCAGTTAGCAACAACTTTGTACCCCCAGCCCATTTAAAATTTGTGCGAGACTCTGTTGACTCTTTCCTAGCCACCTCTCCCGGAGAGCCCATCGCCCCCACCACATAATCTGAAAACAAAAAAAGGACCCCGGTCCTGACGCCATGCCTAACAAAGCCCTTAAACTCCTACCCCCTCCCTTAATCAACCTTATAGTAAATGCCTGCTTCTCACACAATTTCTTTCCATCAGAATGTGTTCGCGACAGACACACAACGTGATTTAGTGCATAAAAGTATAGTTTGTGTATTGAACTCTGCCTGTGTTTTGAGATATTTTTATTATATTCATGTATACTTCTGTATTAAATTGTAAATTTGTGTGTCTTTCTTGTATTGTTAAAAAACCGAATAAATAAGTGAACGGCGGGCCCTGATTGGCGGAGAGCGCATTCGAGGCGGTCTGGTTTTAGTGCCGCGCGGTCCGAGCGCGGCTTTGTTATAAAACAAAGCCGGGCGGACCGCTCGGCGTCGAGGGAGCCGTTTCTTTATTTGTCACATACCACACAGTGTGTAGAGTGTGTGTAGTGAGTGCTACATTGCGTGATTGTGGGCCGTCGAGACCATCCTCCGGCCCACCTCCGTGTCGCGGCTTACCGCGAACCCTCCGCCACCACTGCACCAAAGAAGAGAAAAGAAGAGAGGATCCGAAGAGCCGCTGTGGTGGGCCCTATCCACCACAGTGGACTGGCATCAGCGGGCCGTGAGTATTTACCTCCGGCCCGCCGCCGTGCACTGTGTGGCGGGGCGCGCACCAGCGGCCTCTTGCTGTGGCTGCCGCTCCGGGCGGCCTGAATCCGGGCGGCGGTACATACTGTCCCGCTACCCGCGTTCGAGCCCGGCCGTGCTGAGCGGGGACCGCACCGAGCATTCGGAAGCCCCGGTGGACCACGACAAGGTAACTCGTTTGTTGTTATTTCTTGGTTAAGTGTGGGTGACCGCGGTCGGTCACCCATCCGGTCACATCCATGGCCGACCGAAGGTCACTGGATGAAGCGCGTAGGGCCCGGGAAGACACTCCTGGTCCGCGCGGCGACCGGTCCGGATCCTCGGCTCCCATGGTGAGTCATGGTGCGTCGGGAACCACCGGACCGGCCGCCTCGCGGCCCGCGACTGTCCCTCGAGACCCAAGGACCCATCAGGTCCGTGGTGGAGGCGCCAAGTCCGCGTCCGCGTCTCGCCACTCCCTATCTCCCTTGAGCCCCGAGGCTAAGGCGGTGGGACCGGTTCTGTCCGGCACCGCCTTCCCTCCACTTCCCCTGAGCGGCTAGGGTGCCGTCAGCACCACCGCTAGACAATCGCGGAGGTGCGGCACAGGCCGGCTCCGCAGCGCCCAGCACGGCTCGTGCTGGCGCGACACCGCGCGGTCCGGCACATGCTGGCACCGCGCGCTGCCGACGCATGCCCCCCTCCCGCCGCGTGCGCCTCGCAACGCGGGCGGCAAGGCCTCCCGCGGCGGTCGAGCGGGTCGAGCGAGCCAGCGCGACTCCGTGCCACCCAGCACGGGCCCCGCAGCACTGGACACCCATCCTGGAGAGAGGCTGGAGGGACTACTCGACGTGGCATTGGTTGATGAGAACGATGGCGCGCGTTCTACAGTTCGTCCGCCTCCTACGAACTCGCGCTCGTCCTAACCAGTGCCACTACAAGAGGACGGCGAAGAGGACGGACTCCGACCCTACGTGGGGCAAGAAGCCTCGCCGGGGAGAAACACCCGCGGCCCGGCACACCGACGCCCCTACCAGCCGGTTCATCCCGCTCGATGCCGAGTGGATGAGAGCAGCGGAAGAGCTATGGGTCCGAGCATCTCAAGAGGTCACGCTCGGGCCAGAGGTCAGTGCCCTAAAGAAAGGAGCCCCGCTGCCGAACGACAGCCGCATTCGTAACCTCGCCGTGTATCTCGACGCGGAGGGAACGCTGCGGCTGAAGTCTCGAGTCAAGAACGCTGCCGGCATCAGCGAGGAACAGAAGTCTCCCGCAGTACTGGACGGAGATCACAGAGTAGCCCGCTTGTACATCGACCAGCTGCACAGGCGGTTACACCACGGGGGCGTCGAGTTAGTGGTGAACGAGGTCAGGGGACACTACTGGGTCCGATTGGAGGTAGCGTTCATACATAAGCAAGGAGGATTCACACTACGTCAATAGGCATCGAACTCTGTAGCTGTACGCATCAGATTGGCAGTCGACAACAGTGAAGACATGGTGGTCCTCGAAGAGGAGAAGATATTGGGTATGATGTGGAAGACAGAGCCGGACGTGCTGACGTTTCATCTCAACTGACACAAGATTCCAGCAGCTATTCTCGACGGTGAGAAGATACCTACAAAGCGAGAGGCACTACGCATGACGATGAGTATCTACGACCCGCTGGGAATCGCGACGTCCGTGACGATACAGGCGAAGCGTATCATGCAGGACGTGTGGCGCTCTGTCGAACGCGCGGGACTTCCAGCTGCACGTTTTCGGGGACGCAAGCTCGTCGGCCTTCATCTACGGGGCCGACTGGCGCACCACCAGCGCCCGTTCACATTCACAGGTCTAGAGTAGTCTAGTAGCCCGATGACAGTGAAAGAATCACTAAGCGAAGAGGGAAAACAGCAATCAATACTGAGTGACCATACAAAAATTAGCTTGTGGTCATAACAACAGCCACAGAATTAAAAAAACAAATAAAGAAGTTAGCAAAAGATTTTAAATTTAAATCAAACAAACAAAAAAGAGAAAGCTTCTCAAAAGGCGAGTTCAAAAAAATCTCTATGGGCGGGCGCGGTCCCCACCTTAGTGTTTAATATTGTTTATTCATTACATCAATCCGACAACGCCCCGCAACTTATGCAGTATACTGCTGGACGTAGGCCTCCTCCAAAGACAGTCTGTCTTAGACAGACATTATTCAATATTATATAGGCGTCCCCCAAGCCAAGGTGAACAGTGAACGTCATGGACAATAATTATATAAAATACCTCCTTGCCTCGAGCAGTGGGGTTTGTCTGATTACATAGAGGCATTTATTCGTGAAAGAGTCGATGAAGGATGTCTCCGAATTCTAGATGATTCAGGTATCAAAGATTTAATACCACTGTTGGTAACAGGGCACGTTTCAAGACTAACTTGACTTGGCTTTCCAAAGCCGAATTAAATGATCCTAAGTCTCAAAAAACATGTATACAGGTTTTAAACTTAGGAGAAATAAATAATATTATTAATTTAGATAATGTATAGACACATATTATAATGTCTCAATATTAAATGAAAGTGCTGATGTGACTGATAATAACTCTATGGTGGCATTGTTGAACAGCTCCATTGACGGGAAAGCTATATTAAATATTGATAAAAAATGGAGGCTTACTTGACAAGACCTTAAGAAGCCGTTTAGCCAGACTAATTGCGACCAAAGAACTTACGAATAACCCTAGTGGTGTAAATCCTGGAAGCAGGCTAATGAAATTTGCACATGAAATTGCTAATTTTTTGAAAAGGAATCTCCAACTATTTATTATATTCCCTACATGAGTACAACTGCACCACAAATAAAAATAAATGCGTCAAGCAGTATGACGCAATAGTAAACAGAAGAAAATACCTCCGCAGTGTTATCAAACGAGAGTTATGGCAATTATACTAAACATGAAGAAAAGCTGCACTGGTTAAAGAATGCTGTAGACCCGTGGCATCTAGTGGAAAAAAATTGGGCAGCCACAACACGCAAGAGATTAGCTGCACTTCAATCAAAGTCAATAAAGTTAAAAGTCAAACAAAGTTTTACATATTTTTTTCGTCGTTAAATATAATTTAATATTATAAAAAGCTCACAAATACGTATATTTAATTCAGAATATAGCTGTTCTAGTTACTAAGTATATTGAGAAATTTTCGTGCTCGGCTCAGATACACGTATGTAAAACTATATTGACAGTGGTGCTGTCATAAATCACCAAATTATAAGAAATTCGACTTACTGGAGATCTATGGTAAAACAATTTAAGCACATCCTAATACCGCCACTAACTTATATTTTCCAAAAATGCCTGACTGAAGGAATCTTTCCTAAATGTTTGAAAAAAGTTTTTGTTGTTCCTGTATACAAATCAGGTAGTAAAAATAAAGTAATAAATTACAGACCTATTTCTTGACTACCCTAGATTTCTAAAATATTAGAAAAAAATATAAATAGTAGATTGTGTTACCCACCGTTGGGGCCGCGTGAGTGTTCGTGCCAATAATGAAGCCGGTACTCTCTAGGGACACTTGCACCGTGACATCTGCCACCTGCGCCACAGAGGGCGCGACCGAAGCAACAACCAGCACCGATACCTATGCGACACAGTACACATCGGCAGAGCACGTGGCTACCGAGCGGAGCCAGGGGGCGAAGCATTCCCAGTATGCGGTCGGTCACGTTGCAGCAACAACTGAAGAGGAAGCTGGAGCTGCTCCAGCAGCAGGAAGAGATCCTCCAAAAGGAGATGAAGCTGACGGAGGAAAAGGCGCTGCTGGAATCGGAAATCGAAGCAGAGAGCGATGCTGGTGGACACTCAGTCCAGGGTGAGAACGGCGGTGTGGGTGAGCGGCCACATCCTGGTCCTGACTATGGAGCCCACCTCCACCAACAACAACAAGAACATAAGGTCAGTGATAGTGAGGGGGATACCTAACCCCGGGGGTCAGTTGCCAGAGTTGCCCGCGGCGCAGCCATTCCGGGCGACGTACGAGTCTGCGCAGCAGCTGACCTGAAGAGAACCTGATGCGACTACGCCGACGGAGGTGATGGATCTTTTGGCGAGCTGCTTTGGCCGGGCTGAGGAGCTGATTGAGCATGAAATGGAGAAGCTGAGAACGCTGCCGAGGGTGACGGAGCACGCGCGTGACATCGTCCACTTCGCGACTCGTGTGCGCAGCAGTATGGCCACTCTGCGGGCGCTGGACCGGCCGTACCTGATGCGCAACTACGGGGCTGTCCGCCTCATCATCGACAAGCTGACGCCTGTGCTTCGTGATAGATACCTGCAGTTCGAGAACACGCAACCAAGGAACCAGCAGGACATGACGACGATGTCGAGGTTCATGCAGGAAGTCGCCGCGACGTGCAGTAAGTACGCACCACTAGAGACCATACCATCTTCAGACCGGCGGGAGAGCGGCAGAAGAAGAGCAAAGAAGAAACCGAAGGCGTTTGCGGTGCTGACCGAAGCTGCGCGGCCGGTGGGACCGACAAGGCGCGCAGGTCCCGCGCGACCGACGCACTTACGGGTATTTGAACGATCTACGCGGCCAAAGGCAATATTACAAAATGCAGTACGTATTTCGTAAATACAATGATTCATGACTTGAAGAAAACATTGAAATACCCGTGGTTACACAAAATCGGCCGGGCCGACTACGTAAGTTATTTGAAGAGTCAAGTAAAAGAACGAAAAGGAAGAAAACTGAGGAGATTCGTTCTAATTTGGAAGAAGAAGTGACCATGCTGCGCAAGGTTGAGTTGCGGAAAACTGGAAAACAGGGTGCTTCTGATATGTCCTAGGGCTACTGCTATTTCTATTATATATAAATGACATGCCCAATATTACAAATCAGCAAATGACATAGTTCGCCGACGACACTCTGTGACAGTAGGTACTGTATTGTTTACCGGCGAAAATTTGACAAACTTAGAATATGACATTAATATTGGATAAAACTAAAATAATGACCTTTAAACTGAGACATAATAATTGTATTGATTTGTACATTAACTACTTAAACACAAAGATAGGAGAGACGGAAACAACAAAGTTTCTAGGATTACATGGAAATTTCAAATAGACCATATTTGCAAGCGATTGAACCAACATGCATTTGCTCTCCATAAATTGACTAAAATTACAAATTAGTCTGCTGTGAGAACTGCATACATGGCTTACGTGGACTCTACGCTGAGATACGGAATATAAATATTTTGGGGCAACTCTACTAATAGTATACTTGCATTCCGAGCACAAAAAAAGTGTATTAGATCAATGTTTAAAATAAAACAGACAGACTCATGTAGACCATATTTCAATAAGCACAAGATATTGACGTTGCCATCAATATATATATATACGGATGTGCAGTATTCGTAAAGAATAATATAAAAATGTTTACATATTGCACCAGTGCTCGACACAATGACAAATTGATAGCTAAAATATTACGAACAGAATTTTTCAGCAAAAATGTTGTCAGCATGGTAATTACAATTTTCAATAAATTACCCAAGGTTATTCGTCATATTGAGGATATGTCTTTGTTTAGGGCAAAACGACACATATTTTTATTAGACAAAACATATTACACTATCAAAGAATACTTAAATGAGTCAAATAGATAGTTCATTACCATCAACTTACAATAATTAAAATAATGTGTTTGCATAGTTTGTCGTATTATAGCATGTTAGTATTAAGTGATTATAAAAAAATTGTACGCCCATGAGGCAGGACATAGAGACCAAATATGTAACACCTAATATCTGTACACTTATGATCCACAAATAAGGATAATTTGAATTTGAATATTCTAAAAGAAATCAGCAGTACCTAGACATGTGCAACAAAATATAAAAGGGCATTTTCTGAAGCAAGCAAAGAAGAATCTTGCTCTCTGACACCATTGCAAGCGTTGACAATGTTCGTAGAAGCTGACTTAACTTGTCGACAGTACGAAATAATTAGAAACATTAACAAAAAGTTATTTCCTTGTTATAGCCTTTTACAAAAGGCAAAGCAAGATTGTTACCCACCCACAGAGTCATCTGTAGTTACAAGTGCATGTGCCGAAAGCCAATTACAACCTTTGGTAGATCTTACCGTTAGGCGCTTGTCAACCTTTCTGAAAGATGTCCTGATGACATTAAAAAAGCAAGAACGAGATAGTAGCCTAAAAGCTTATATGTAAAAATGGGGTTGTGACGGATCACAGCAATCGAAGTACAAACAGAAATTTGAAAATAATTCTGACTCAGACGCGAATTTATTTCAAAGCTGTTTCGTTCCTTTACGATTGACTTGTGGCCAAGAAGATGAAAAGGTTGGTTGGGAAAACCCAACATCCTCTTCTACACGGTATTGCCGTCCTATAAGATTATGTTTCGTGAAAGAAAACACTGATGTAACGGAAGAAGAAATGAATTACGTGAAAACTTCTGCTAATTTGCTAAACGCAACAGAGGTTGCTTTAAATGAGAACAACTTTTTAGTAAAACATGTGTTCCTCATGACAATGGTAAACGGTAAGGTCTGCAATGCTGCAACTGGCACGAAATCCACCAGCAAATGCGGTGCAACTTCTAAGGAATTTAAGAGGCTACCTTCATATTAAATCATATTTTTCAAGTGAAACCTAAAGCTCTTAGAAATATAGAAAAAACTACATGTTATAATTAATCATATTTCATATTAATCTGTTAATCATAAAACATGTTTTAAGAAACTTTGCTCGATAAAAAAAAATTGCAAAGTATCCTCTGAAAATAGTCTCCTTTCCAAATTTCTCAGTAGTACATGAAGTATTGTTTATTAAATTAAGTACAAATCTATCATACATACATCTATCACTAAAGTAAGATGTTAATTTAGATTTGCAATAAAGCTACTCCTTTAATTGATTTGTAACTTAGGACGTTTGTTCCAAGCACCTTCCGTGCGCCTCTTCTCTTTTGTTTCTATTCAATGCGACAGAGAGAGATTCAGCGGAGAGACCAATCGATCACGTAGCGCTAGGCCACGCCCCTCAAACTATGATTTTATTTGAATGTATCGTCTTAACCGATTAGATCTTTTAAAAGACATTAAGCCTGAAGCTATAGAGTTTGGCCTCTCAGTTGTACTTGTAGTCCAGTAGTTGTAATTCGTCTTTTTGAAAGCATTCTCCACCTATCTTACAAATTGCCTGTTAAAAAGTACAGAGAGCGGAAATCTGAAGACGAAAAAAATTGTCGAAAGGCAAAGGAAACTAGAAATCCAGCCAAGATTTCGCAAATAAACTGGCGTGCTAGTGGATAGTGCCTTTGGCAAATTTTGGAAACACAAATTATGGCAATTGATGAATTGTTAGAGTGCAAATCGCTTAACGATACCTCGGCAATATGGTTGAGGTCAGAGAAGCCTTTCAAATCGTTCGAGTATCTAAAAAGGGCGCTGAGCAAGGATTTCCCAGATGAAGTGAACATTAAAGAGATCCACGAATTAATGACAAAACGAAAAAGGCTGAAAACTGAAGGATTCCACGAATACCTATTGTACATGAAAGAATTCGCAACAATTATTGAGTATGTGATCGATGGCATATCGGACTATGAATCGAATAAAACCATTTTATATACGGCGAAGACCCTACATGAACTCCGTGAGAAATTTCAGTTGTATAAACGCATCAAAAATAAGGTGAGCGAAGCAAGAATTAAACAAGAGGATGCACAGGATTGTATTTTGATGGAGATTATTTGATGATTCCTCATAGACCTGCACATTTTGAACCTGTACAAATATATCCTTCTCTATACAAAGAAAGGTGCAAGATTAATAAATCTAAATGGTTACACCTTCAAGAATTAAAATCAGTAATCCCTCGGGACTGCCACCAATTTTATGACAATTTGCCATACAAATAATAGATAATTTATAAATCTTTCTATATTTTTGTATGTAATTTTTAAAGAGTTCAGTTGCTCCTTAAGTTTTTATATTTGTTTTTTTTATTTTGTTTTGATTTTTTTTTTATTTTGTGAAAATTTATGTGTCATTGTATCCTTTCTGGGTAGAATCGAGAATTACTGGGCGAAGGGAGATTTAGAAAGGCAACGTCAATTTATTAATAAATACATAATTGCAATAAAACCAAAGTATCGCGAAGGAAGTACAAGAAAAGACTATAACCATGCATTCAATTTTGATACAAGTCAACTCTTTGGTTTCTTGTTACTTCAAAATGGTCCCGGTGAGAATGACTGGACCACGCGGAACGTATGACACGTTCGCGTTCCTCGACGACGGCGCCAACGTGTCCCTCATCGAAGGTAGCGCCGCACGACAGGTAGGCCTGCAGGATCCGCCAGCGGGGGATCGGATCAGACTTGCAGGCGGGAGTCAACTGGACACCACCGGGGCGATCCGAGGCCGAGACCGTAGAGGTCTGTGCGGCGAGCGACACAGCGTCACGGCGACAACGGTGAGAAAAATCGTCATGCCAGCAGCCATAATACTAGAAAACCTTGTGAAGATGAGAATATAGAGAAATTCCGAAACTATATGAAAAGAAATTGGTTAAAGAAAGACTTCGTGCATGTTTGGTTTGTTATGTATACGGCCAACAGCACCGGACTACAAGTTATCTAGAAGGCTGGCATAATAAATTAAATCACGAAGTCGGCAAGAAGCATCCTAACGTCCCTCATTTATTAAGTGTTTTGCGAGAAGATTCTTTATATTATAGTGTTTCTAAAAGCAGAATAAAACAGAATATTCCACTGAAACTATGAAAAGCGAAACAGATATTTAAACTCAATTAGAGTTTATACAGGGAGATATGACAGTGGGACATTTTTTGGAAACTTTAAGATTATTCCTCCTAAGCATTAATTTTCAAATTATAACCATCCCACAATGCCCCATAGGGTAGCCCACGCGGGGCAAATGCCGTTCTTCATTCACATATCGTTATCGAGAAAAATATATCCATAGTCGTTCACAATGCGTCAAACCATGATTTGAGTTAAAATTTGTTGTTTAATCATAATATTTAATCTTGTAGGTATGCTTGAGTTCTAAGTACCTTACTATGCCCCCCCCCCTTCCCTTCTACTTGTAATGTTCCCAGGTAAAAAGAGATTTCACAAGTATGTTTGCATTGTGCAAAAACTGCTCAATGAAAAAGGATTTTATGAAGTTATGAGAATGACCTGCTGTGATACTACCAAAACAATTTTTAAGGAAAAGGAAACTGCTATCAATTTAATTAAGAAAACACAAATTGTGAGTGTCCTTCTGCAGCTGCCAAATATGTATGTTTTTGTTGTTTTTAAGGGTCCGAACATCTTGAATGAAAAACGGAAGCCCATATAAGATCACTCGTGTGTAGGTATGTCTGTCTGTCCGTCTGTCACAGTTTATTTTCTTTACTTTCTACTGGACGAAAATAGTTAAGAGTTTCATGACCCAATCACGGACGTGTAGGGTAAATAATCGAATTTCGATTTTGGGGAAAATTAAAATTAAATGAAAGGGCTCCATAAAAGGAATACAATTTTTTTTAAATTTAAAAATGCATAGCATGCAATTTAAATTATATTAAAGTAAATATACGAAAATTGATATTCCCCCCCCCCCCATCCTCATCTCCAAAACTAGTCAAAAATTAGTCGTACTCTCAACTTGGCCAATTATTATTGCTTTTAAACATTATTATTTTATTTTAGAATTTTATTGGAGAATTTTAATTTTTGTATTACTTATATATCATTTATTTTTATTTAATAACAATATTATTATAAGTAGCTAAATTAGTTACCTTAGTTACATTGAAATGTTAATTATTGGTGTTTTAGTGTCAAGCACTATTTTTTGGTATGTGAACCTTTTTATCTTATTTTAGTCATCACATACCTAATATTATCCTGTATTTTAAATTAGTAAGAGTTCATTTCATTATTACCAAAGCTGATTAAATTAATAATAATAAAAACGGTCTGAACATCAAACCATTTTTTTTAGTTAACCTGTCTCAACCTTTGGCAGTTTTACATTAGCATAGTCTTACAATCTATTTGTGGCAATGTTGTGGCATTTTATAGTAGATTAGATACTTACTGAATTATTATACATTTTATTTGTGGCAATGTTGTGGCATTTTATAGCAGATTAGATACCTACTGAATTATTATACATTCTATTTGTGGCAATGTTGTGGTCATTTTATAGTAGATTAGATACCTACTGAATTATTATACATTCTAGTTGTGGCAATGTTGTGGCATTTTAGAGCAGATTAGATACCTACTAAATTATTATAGCATAGCCCTCTTGAATTAACATCAATACATTTTACCATTAGAAATTATAATATAAATTACAGAAACCTAAAAATAATAATTCCTATTAAATTTACAAATACATATCTATATTATTAATTTATATATAATCTATATTACACATAAAAACATAATAGTTTTTTGTTCCCACACAAAAATTACAAATACAATGTAACTTGTAAATTACAATTTTAAAATATCACTGCTTCACATACCCTTCCATTACAGCATATCTTCAACATATTCAGGCTGAAAAAAGAAAAGTAAAGTGAGCCAAATGAGGGAGACATCCACATCCTTTCAAATACTAGTACTTTTGATTTCTAATTATAAATTTTCCATGAATTTCTTCTTGCATTTCTCGTTTAAAAGTACACCAGGCTTTGCAGGTCTTGCACTGAAGATGCAATTAATACCACATCATCAGCATATAAAAGACAGCAAACTCTAGTAGGACCCGTTTCTATCCCTAAGGAACATTGTTGTAATTTGGCCAAACAATTATCGAAATACAGATTGAACAGACAAGGTGACATTACACAGCCGTTTTACACCACAATGTATGTTAAAAAGAGGGGCATTCAGAGACATTTGGCAAACTGGGACTAAGATAAGGAATAAAGTAAAAGTGAGGTTATGTATGTATTATCATACTTCCAAACAGATTATTATAATATTTACTTGTAATAGATATAATATTTTCTGTGGAATTTATTGTTTACTGTAGAATGCCAAGCAATTTGCATTTGCACATGGATTTGCCAGGACATTCAGTGGTTCAGGGAACTATGGAAGTATGGATATAGATTATAAATACTTACAGTGACAAACCAAAAAGTATTGCTCTTCAGAAATATTAATCTAGCGACATATCCCATCTCTGACTCCGGTGCTATGGTATGCAGGTGTAAATGTTTGACACTCCTCAATGGTGGCCAATGGTATCCAAACCTCGCATCCTGTACTGCTAATCCATTCTTGATCAACAGATCTTTTGATACCATGTACATTTTATTCACTGAAATGGGTTAATATTAAAGAGTTAAATATTTATTTAAAAAAAAAAAAACTAAACAAATTTTGTATGGTGCCTATTGAACAATACAGGTGGCAAGTCTGTTGCTGCACTTAATGGAATATGTCATAGCTTTACGCACTCTCTGAAGCACAAGTTGATTTAAGCACATATTCTTGAAGAAAATTGGTGCTTACCGTTTTTGCCACGGTCATTGTTCTACTAATAAGGCTAACAACTTCTTGTTTTTTTAATATTAAGAGAAAACTTCTTTGTCTCTGCTGGCCCCTACAAACTAACCCCCTTACTAACAATGTACAAAGTTATACAATGTTTTCTCTCACTCTAGCATAGGTGTTATAACTTAATACAGTGTTTATTAGTATAAGCAGGTAAATTTGAAATAATGAAAAGCAACCAAATCCCAATGTGTGATAAGCCAAGAATGTATGCCATTTGTATCCTCCCAGTTCTGAGATTCAGATGCCAGACATGGTCTCAACATAACATGGAGAGGAGCACTTCAAACATCAAACTTGGATACAAATGGAAAGTGGAAGAAATAAGTGATATCACAGAAAGGATCAGGAAATCAAGATGGTGTGGTACCCTAGAGAGAGTATGAGACGAAGAGGCAGACCGGTAAAGAGATGGGAGGATGACCTGACTAGTGGATAGAGGAAAGAGACAGAAAACCGAGACAAGTAGAAAAAAATGGAGGAGGCCTGTCTTGGGAATACCTGATGCTGAGGAAAGTAGTCAGAGAATAAAGGCTATTTTTATTTTATTATTATGTTAGCTTTATTATACATGGGGCAGAATACAGGTTTTAAGCCAACATTCAGAAAAAGCCAATTTTAAGGCTTAAATTACTACAAATTCATAACATCGCGCATAACGGGCGAAATGCTAGTATCAAATAAAAACTTACCAAGTTCTTTATGAGTCGAATTTAAAGATTTAACATCTTCTATATGAACCTTCGGTATGGTCAATATATGACAACTTGTTGCAGGTTTGATATCTCTGAAGCAGCACACTTCATCATCTTCATACAATAATTGTGTGTGTTCCAGTTTATTAACAATGTTGCAGAAAACACAGGAAGATCTTTCTGGTTGTGTATTGGTAGACATTTTGTTATCACTTTTTATAAAATTATATTTGAATAGATCCTAGGATTTCCAAGCCCTCTAGAATACTCTAGATAATTATTGTAATTCAGTCTGCAATGGTCGACAAATAGTCTGTGCTCAAAATGTCTCAAATAAGTCAACAAATGTAAAAAGAGAAAAAGAGGAAACAGACGCTACAGAGTACAGTTTACTGACGAAAACTCAAACAAAAAATGAAAAATGAATGGCAATTGGCAGTTTGCTTTGCTTTGCATGACATGGGCTGTGCAGTTTGCACTTTGCAGCAGTGTTGCCAACCAAACCTGATCCATGTCGCAAAAAAAAAAATCGCCTCTTTTTTAAAATCGCTCAAATATTTATAAATCAGGCAGCCTAAAGTGGCTATTTTGTTATACATACCTACGAAAGTCAACTTTTATTTTTAGCATGTTGTTTTTTAAGACTAAAATTTAATTTAATCAACAACTTAATAAAAAAAAGTATATTCTTGGTTACTGCGGTAGCGTGGTGTTTTATATACCAAATTGAATCAATCTACCTAATCATGCAAACTCAAATGCAACTTAATCATACTTACAAACAGTAATAAAATCGGTCCAGTAGTTTTTGAGTCTATAACAATATACAATACATATATACAAACAAGCAAACATTCATTTTTATAGTACCTAACAGAATAGATACTAGCCATCGTATAGTATCGCTGGGGGTCCACATCCTTTGGGGTTAGCATACATTTTGACAGCGACACTTTCGTTTCGGTCGAATGGCCTTGAACAGGCCAAAACGTTCATGTCCAACAAGGACCGGCCAGAGATAGCCCGGGGCCGAGAGGTCCGGCCCAACAATGTGCGGGAAACATCTGTGTACTTGTCTTTGTCCGGCCAAGCAAATTGCTCGGCATTCTTGTGCAGGGCATGCCCGGTCCGGGCTATCTCTGGCCGGTCCTTGTTGGACATGAACGTTTTGGCCTGTTCAAGGCCATTCGACCGAAACGAAAGTGTCGCTGTCAAAATATATGCTAACCCAGCTTACCTATAGTTCCACGCTCTTATCTGCATCGCTCGTCTGCTAAAACTGATATAAACACAGAACTTCTATGATATAAACCTAACCCCAGCCCTTTATTCTCGTTCTATTTGACAGTTTATTAATAATAAAGCCAATGTATTCGACTATTGCTTTTTGTTAAAAACCGAGACACGTAATAGAGGGTTGGTTGTTCTGCAAGAAACCTGTTGGTTACATAGAGTAAGTAGCAATCACTATGTGTCAAAATATATGCTAACCCAGCTTACCTATAGTTCCACGCTCTTATCTGCATCGCTCGTCTGCTAAAACTGATATAAACACAGAACTTCTATGATATAAACCTAACCCCAGCCCTTTATTCTCGTTCTATTTGACAGTTTATTAATAATAAAGCCAATGTATTCGACTATTGCTTTTTGTTAAAAACCGAGACACGTAATAGAGGGTTGGTTGTTCTGCAAGAAACCTGTTGGTTACATAGAGTAAGTAGCAATCACTATGTTCTTTAATAAGAGTCGGGACTGCCATACATTAAAATAATATTAAATTAGGGCTGAAAGGTACTGCCAACCTAACAACATCGTACTGTGGATTGGTATAGACATATTTGCTATCTCTGTCATCTGTATACGAAGTGAAAGAGATGGCGATACGACACCATTAATATTGGCTCATTTTTCCTTGCCCAATTTTTTTGTTCTAAGTTGCGCCAGCCTGGTTAGTTATATAGCACCTAAAATCGCTCAAGTTTTTTTCGGGATAGCCTAAATGATGACTATACTCTATAAAATGTAGCTTGTTTGATTTGACAGGTGTTTTTGACGTTTTGCTAGTGATGTAGGTACATTAACTTCGGTAAAAGAAAATATCGATGGATAATAATTATTCAGTTAACTGATGCGCGTTTAGTCAGAATTATAATATCAATTTGTGAAGTGTTGCCAACTCATATACTTTACAACTAATTTACTTCTTATTGTGAATTTAATAAACATTATGTTAAACAAATTGTCATATTTTATTGAGTTCGAAAGTGAAGTAAATTTGCCTAAATCCAAGAATATTTATATCATATGTTATCATAAAGGAAAACGAATGTTATTTTATTAAATTTTGTACTAACATTTTCATACGCTTATTTTATCGATAAATTGATAATGTCAATCGATTGTGCTTCCCTAACCAGTTTTCAAAAGCGTTTATAAAGCAAGATTTTCATAAATTAAAAAAAAAACAAGAAATAATTATCCGAAATAATTATTCTTAATGTAATTGATTTTAACTAAATATATAAGTATTAAGTTACATGTAATGGTATTTTCTTTAATTTATTACAATATCATGATTTTAATGTTTTTTTTCCAAAATACTTTTCCTTTTTATTATGATAAATGTCTCTATAAAAAACTGGTACCTATGGTATCTGCCAAATCAATCAAGCTAGATTTTATGGATTATAGTCGCCATAGAGTACTAAACCTAAGGAGGGGCCATAGACGGGCTCCCCCTTTCGCCAATTTTTTGCCCTGCCGAGTTAGCATACATTTTGACAGCGACACTTTCGTTTCGGTCGAATGGCCTTGAACAGGCCAAAACGTTCATGTCCAACAAGGACCGGCCAGAGATAGCCCGGGGCCGAGAGGTCCGGCCCAACAATGTGCGTGCAAATTTGCTATGCCGGACAAAGACAAGTACACGAAATTTGCCCGCACATTGTTGGGCCGGACCTCTCGGCCCCGGGCTATCTCTGACCGGTCCTTGTTGGACATGGCAGTAATAAGTTACCTTAGGTTTCGGTGGTATCGTTTTGTGTCGCGAGACAGAGCTCTAGAAAAATTGTTAAATTGTGATGTTTTAAATGGGAAAGGCGATGTAGGACGTCTAATTTGCGAACATAGTGTTTCCAATTATTATTTATAATTATTATGTTTGTATTTTAGCACACTTTTCATATATATACCTAACGTAAAATCCGTTGCGACAATAAAACGACAGAAAAATACAGTGGTACAGGGGTTAGTACTAGGCGTCTACCTCCCCTCCCGCCAAAAGTGCACATCTCCATTGGTAACAAAGTTAGAAACGCCAATGGCAATTTATGGTCGCCCTACAAGACATTCTTCGAAATAGCCTAATCTGGCACCACTGCTGGGTTAGCATATATTTTGACAGCGACACTTTCGTTTCGGTCGAATGGCCTTGAACAGGCCAAAACGTTCATGTCCAACAAAGACCGGCCAGAGATAGCCCGGGGCCGAGAGGTCCGGCCCAACAATGTGTGTGCAAATTTGCTATGCCGGGCAAAGACAAGTACACAGAATTTGCCCGCACATTGTTGGGCCGGACATTCTCGGACCGGGCATGCCCTGCACAAGAATGCCGAGCAATTTGCTTGGCCGGACAAAGACAAGTACACAGAATTTTCCCGCACATTGTTGGGCCGGACCTCTCGGCCCCGGGCTATCTCTGGCCGGTCCTTGTTGGACATGAACGTTTTGGCCTGTTCAAGGCCATTCGACCGAAACGAAAGTGTCGCTGTCAAAATGTATGCTAACCCCACTGGTTCGCAACGGTTTTTGTTGTAGTCTTCTTTCCGAGAAAAAGGCAAAGGTCTAGTTTTAATAACGGTTAGTAGTGTTGACTATGGGATTCAACATACAGCCATCGCTTTGATTCGATTTGATTGATTACGAAAGTCATGTTATGCCATATAGAGTACTAAGCCTATGGAGCGGCCATAGACGAGCTCCCCCTTTCGCCAATTTTTTCCCCTTTGACCAGTTATACTGACCAGGTGCGCAGTAATAAGTTACCTTAGATTTCGTTGGTATCGTTTTGTGTCGCGAGGCAGAGCTCTAGGAAAATAGTTAATTGTGATGTTTTAAACGGGAAAGGTGATCTAGGGCGTCAAACTTAGTGTTTCCAATCATTAATTATAATTATTATGTTTGTATTTTAACATAATCATCATATAACGTAAAATCCGTTGCGACTGTGGCGACACCTAGCGACGCCAGCGAAAACTCGTAGCTCTACGCTCCGACAGGGCCAATAGTAGATAGCGTCGGTCGATGCAGAGCCATCGGGATTGAAGGAGATAGGCCAATGGGAACGTCGCTAGAGGTCGTCACGTCAGAGAGACGCGGTTCCCTTCTTTAGTGTGAATGTGATTTTTAACTGAATAAATATCTTGTAAGGACAATCCGGATTTCAGTGATTCCTAAAGTATAACATCCCCAAACGACAATAAAACGACAGAAAAATACAGTGGTACAGGGGCTAGTACTAGGCGTTTACCTTCCACCCGCCAAAAGTGACAGAAAAAATTGTTCGGTGATTATACCCTTCACGTCTCCTTTGGTAAATACTCAAAGTGTTATGCCCGTCATACTTTCGTTGTGCTGTATGGTTACATAGACCTTTGCCTTTTCCTCGGAAAGAATACTACAAAAAAAAAAAACTTTCGTTGCAAAACCGGGTTTTTATACCGCGGGTTTTGGTTTTCCACGTGACGCCTTTGTGATATACGCACGCGTCCACCAGGATGTCATGGGGAATCCAGTTTAATCCCGCCCGCGCTGTAATAGTTGTGATTAGTCAGTGATTAATAGGACATATTACGGCCGACGGGAGCATTCTACCTACCGATCAATCGGCTTATTGTTACTGTGACGTCTATATTACTTGACATTGGCGGAATCATCAAAACCCTGATGGAGCCATTTTGAAAAAAAATAAAATAGAATAGAATACCGCCGGTTGTGGCGTGAACGATTTTCACACTGCTGGTGGAAACTAAAATTGTGAAACACCAATGTGAAACACTGAAACTATTGTTTTGAATGCAATGACGTACTATAAGTAGACACGTTATACCCATACTAAATGCAGATAATAAACAGCTTGAACAATACTATAGCTACCTATTAATTACTTACGTTTATATATTCAAGCGATGAAAGGGATAGAGAAACACAGCTGAATACCGAAATCCATTTGTTAAAAAGAGATAAATATATGTTTTAAGTTGCGACACGTCATCGACGCGTGACCTTCTCCGGAGGAACTAGGGGAAGATTGTCTAAATGGAACACTCAATATTTTACTTAGAAATATTTTTGGAATAATAAAATATACAATATGTAATTAAAAAACTTTTATTTTACTAATAAATATAATGTAATAATCAATGACTTTACAACAAATAGACCATTTGTCTTTCAATCACGCTCAAACGGCTGAACAGTTCTAAATGAAATTTAGCATAGAGGTAGATTATGGCTTGGTATAGGATATTAGTATGCTACTTATTTATGTATTATGTAGTATAATTTAAAATTAAGTCTTTAAATATTTTTTTTAATTTTTTTTATTCTGGACAACAAACAACTATACAACAAAGATTACTACAACATAGATACATATTAAAAAAATAACTGTCATATAGTCAGTGACGTTTGTTTATACAAAAGTATTGTTTATACATACATTCAAAACAGGATATTTTTATGCAAATTCCAAAAAATATAGAAATAACAAATAATACAAAAAAAAGTTTACTACAATTAACTACTATTTAGAATGTTACAGATATTTTTCCTAAATATATACAAAGAATGTGAAAATATGTCCACTTCGCAAAACTGCTGGTTGTATCGTTGCACCATACGTCTAAATCTTAGAGTAAAAACTTGGCAACCAATCATATTCTCGTCTTTGGGTTCTGATTATCTCTATCCATTTTTCTCTTATTAATCCGCTTCTAGGGAGACTAAAAGATAAATAAATACAATAAGATCATAATACTATACATACAACAATAATATAATATATAAATTTATAATAATGTAAATATAATTATGTATATACATTTTCCGTACATTTAATAAAATATATAATTTTTTTAAATAGGTTCATGTAATTTATTGACAGGTCCGATATTGCCAACCATCCCCATAATCAGTCGCTGAGTCTGTCGCGGCCATTTCGTTTTGTCTTCTCTATCACTCTCATACAAAATGCATCGTTCGTCTCGCTCAGGCAAGCGGCGAACTGGCAACAGCGCATTATTATTAATAAAATATTGTTATGTCCATAATTATAAAATTTCTGTACTTACCAATGAAGTGAGATATCATTTCTATCCTTTACAGTTGCAGTATAATTTCTGCAAAAGCGGAACACACAAGATGTCATTTTTCTTGATGTTTTTGCGGATTATTTTACTCAAGAGAGACATGTACACTAGTCGTAGGATTGTGCGTGACTGTGCGCGACCAAATTTATAGTGGGACACTTACCTCTCATTTGCATTGCTATAGCTTGAGCGTCAATCACGCATCTACCTCAGTTTATATAGTATATCATTGTTTGAATGTATTTGCAGTAGTTTTGAACATCGGCTAAGTAATCGATTTTTCATACAATACTTAATACTCTTTAATTTTTGTATATAAGTAAGTACTATATTTTAAGCTGAATTATTGTTATATTATTTAAAACACATTAATATGATAATGATGTACCTACATTAAATAAAATTAGAATAAAACAAATAGGTATGTGTAGTGTTTGTCGAATTATGATCGAAGTGACACACAGAAGTGACGGTAGTTGGATTAAAACACCGACTTGTCTGTGGATTTAAAATTCACATTATTATTTTGCCATAATCATGGCTAGGCTTGCGACTTGCGAGAGGCTTCGACAGGCGGACCCCGGCAGTGGTAAGTAGGTAGGTAGGTACTACATATATAATTATAGAGGGGAATACTTTCTTGCAAAAGTGCGCTAAAACTTCAATTATAATTTGTACTTCTTGTATATATGTTACGGGCTAAAGCCGAATTAAGACGAGGAACGACTCAGAATTTTTTTATCGTAAGCCACGCCCTAAACTCGTGGTTCGGGCGCATGATTGGTTCGAGCGCAACGATCACGTCATGCAAGAAAACGACGGCGCTTTGTCCGTTCTTGCAGCAGAAGGCATAATGTGTCGCTTCTCGGAATAAATAACGTAAGCGGCACATTACAAATAAATAATTTATTAAAAAACGATCACATGCAGGGAAAAATGTTCTTAATCAATACTAGGTACTGAAATTACCTACAGATTCGTATAAAATTTAAACGTAAATCCCCTCAGAATATGGTCGTATGACTAAAAAGGTGTTTTTGAAGAGGTGATTTCAAAAAATTAAGTTATCGAGAAAATTTTCACCAATCATGTTTTCATCCTACACAATACTAGATAAAATCCTCTAGTTTTCGATGCCCAAATTGTATGTTCATAGCATTCGTAAAATTCGGGAATTTCAGTTCAGCAATCAACCAAAATTCAAACTTAACAGCAAACCACTTGTTGATTTTGGTCAAAACCGTATGAGATGCATATTTCCGTTTCCGACCTTTGCCCGGGCATCTCTTGATGTGCTGCTAAACGTAGTTGGGCAAACATTGATAGAAAATTACAAGCACGTGTAACTTGCCCCGCCCATGACACTTGTTGTGATTTTTTTTAATGCCGAAGAGAGTGTATGTTCCTCTTTTGTTTATATTAGGTATAGGTTGTAATTGTAAACTTTTTTAAAATAGGTACCCTAATAGGTACTCGTATTTTTGTAGTCATCATAATTTAAGTTGAGCTAGTAATTCTTACCTCACCAATAAACATTTTAAAGAACGAGCGTTTTATTATGTTCTCTATGACTATGACCCCTGTTTATTCTAAAAAAATACCCTTTGTTCGCATAAGGACAGATTCTCAAAAAGACAGATTCGCAAAAGGAATATTATAAGCCATCCACATCGATGAAGCAATCATACCACACTGTTATATTGTTTTTCGGGATGTACACTACTAGCTGTGTGTGCCTTGCGGTTGCAGCCATGTTTATGGTTACTGTTACTGCTCAGTTCCTTTGGATCGTAACGTGATGTTACTTTCTATAACTTTCTTCAAGAATTGGGCTATCAAATCCAAAAAAAAATTTCAAATCCGATTGCTAGTTCCAGAGATAAGCGCCTTCAAACAAAGAAATTCTTCAGCTTTATTATTTGTTTAGATTACCTATGTATATACCCATACATATTTCCAATTGTTATGATTACATATTTTGTTGTAATAGATAAATAAAATAAATGGTATATAAAATTGTGTTAATATTTAGACAGATTGCTTTAATAACGTCAATGAGTTTTGAGTAAGACAAAAGATACGCTGGTCACGCTATACCTGTACCGAACACTAAATAAGGAATAAATATTGCACAAAATTGTTGATACCTTACAATTTACATGATGTTTTAACGTGGTCTTTTAAAAAAAAATACCAATAATCGAAAAATTATCTGCTACAAAGTTTATTTTTGATGTGAAAACTTCTTTAGGCGCGTTAAGGCTGCAGTCTTGCTGTACAAAACTAAGATTTCGACTTTTTAAACTAGCAGCGGCGGCGCTTCGCTGATATGCAGACGGACGGTCGCGAAAGTTCTCTACTTATAATTCGACACTCGCTTAGGGTTACTTATGGAAGAAATTATGACATGGTGTTTTAGAAATACTATAACATTAAATTTATTTACACAACGTTAAGAACTAATTAAATTAAAATAGTTTTTTTTAACGTAACTAAATATTTAAAAAAAATACAATAAAAAAGTCGCCATATTACATGGGTGAACCAGGAGAAAGACCAGTTAATAAAAAGCTAAGTATTGCAAAGTCACCATATTACACTGGTAAACCCGGAAGAAAAGCTATTTTTTTTTATTCTGGTCACGGATATCGATTTTGGGAACAATCGGTCCAGTTAAAAGTATTCACTTCTAAAAAATATTTTTTCTAATCACGTAAAATAAATCAAGTAGAGCGACTGTCAGTACGAATCAATTGTACGCCATAAGACTCTGTAGAGTGAAAGAGAGATTTGTTAGAGCGAAAGGTAAAACAGGAACGAGCGTCATCCCTACGTCCATTCGCTGCGGCCGCTCGGCGCACACTAAGGAACTAAAGGAAGAATTATTTGTTTTATATCATAATTTTAGCGGCTTTTGCAATTTATTGTTTTTTTGAAAAATATATTTTTTGGAATTATTTTTCTTTTGGAATTTGCTTACCAAAAACTTGTTGTTTATTATATTTAATTATAAGTTACTTAGAATAAAATTTAGTAGCCAAAACAATCGTTTACCGGTAGGCAAAATTACGGGAAATTTGACAATTTAAAGCTCTTTAATTAAGCAAATGAAAGATTTTCTGAAAAATCTAGCGAGCCCACATTAACATTGAACATATAAAGATACTTCTGTACTGATTTGATTTTCCAAATATTTTATCAGTTTCGCTTGGTAAGTGCTCAAAAATGACAGTAAGTGCATTAAACCAAATCAGAGGTACATCTTGGTCAGGTTTTAGACAAGATAATTAGTATATTATAAGTGATATATAATTTTCACTAAATTACAATAAACCAAACATTATTTTAAAACTAAATTCATTTTTGTAACATTTGTCTATGAAACAAAATAAAATATTTAATCTATCACAAAATTTACGCGCGTACCTTGCACAGCCAGACTGGGGCCTTAAGCGATTGGTAGGGGGAAATCTTATGGATTCGCGACCTGTGTTAGCGACATGTTTTCGTCACAAGACCATGGATTGCTCGACCCGAGAATCTCCGGGCAGGAATACGTGCATTCCACGGGCATTTTTGGCTATGCATTTCTGGCCGGCTCTGTCGTCAGTCTTATGACTGTCGTTGGATTAGATATAGAATATAGAATAATATATAAAATACATAGGATATAGAAATGGCGATACATACAACAATCCAACGATTGTGAGTAAAAGGAAAGTTGTTTAAATGCCAATCTATTAAACATTTTCAATAGCGCGATACAGTTTTCAATTTCAATATTGTGAGACAGTAACGATGCAACATCTATCGACGCGATGTGCCGCCACAAAAGAAAGGAATAACGCGGTTTAGCTTTGCTAAGCGATATTTAAAAAGAAATAAAGCAAACATATTATAGCTATGCTGCTTATTCATATGATAGACTTGCTGTTGTCAGAACGAGACAAATATACTTTTCACAAGACGTCAAATTACAAGGTTGTGTGTGGTTGTGTTAACTTCTCTATCTATGGATGTGTTAGTCAGATCGTCGATATCGATAAAATTAGAGTCACTATAAAAGTATAACTGATTTTGTAAAATGTCAATAATATTAATAAAAAAATTATTTTAGTCTTTAATTTTTGTATTCAATTCGTGGCGAACTTTAATTCGACTTTAATACATATATTGGTGTATATTATAAACTCCTTTAATTAAATCTAAAGATAAAAAATAACTAAATAAACCAGGTCCGCGTGGAATAGTGACAAGAATACTGGCTGCATTTCCTCGCTGAGTCGCGATGCTGATTCGTTGAGCGAGGAAGGAGCCGGTCCTCTTGTCACCAGAAGAGATGATCAGTCGAGGGGATACATCTTTAATATTTTTTTTGGCATTTGAACCCCACGGTCCTAGAGTTTCTACACCAAACGGCACATAATTTCTAGGCGAACTATTAATGTTTTAAAACTTCTGCCTGTATCTCATTGCGTAGCCAATAATATTCTTATTTAACCAGCCGATTTACTTTGCGCTAAATTATTAGTCACATATAAAAGGCTACAAAAACGTATCTGCCATGTGGTATTTGCATCCAATAACAGCTGTGAAACACCGCAACCATGAGGACACTAATAATATTAAGTTTACTTGTGGTAAGTGTTTTAAATCAATCAGAGTCTCCATTATAAAAAAAAACTTTATTGACCGGATAGTGAAAACAATAAGTAGGTAGGTATATAAAAACAAATTTTATTCAAATTCGGTCGTCAGTCAGTTGATTTGGCTATTTTATAAATGTTCGTGATAGTTTTTAGGTTAGGTTAGGTTATTACGGAAAGAAAATTTGAAAAGTGGCTCGAAATATTAGAAAATTCGTGAAAAACTGAAAGTGCTTTTTTCTATGGGATTTTTGTATGAGCAAAACCATAATAGGGCATGAACTCCACGGGGGAAGTCGGAGCAGAATGCAAGTTTATAATATTAATAAAATTATCTTGCAATTGAATCTAGTTTTTGTTGTTTCAGGTTTTAGCTGCGGTTCAAGCAAAACCATGTAAGTTGTCTTGTTGTTATTTTTAGTACCAACTGATATAAAATAATTTTACAATAAAACTATTAGAATTACATACATACTATTATCATAATGATGTTATTACCTGTTTTCAGCAATTGCTTTGATGAAAAGTGTCGCTGCTAGCGCTATAAAGGAAGCAAAAGAAACAGACGCTGGTGAAAAAGTTCAAAAATCCCTCGATAACAACGATGATAAAAAAGTATCAGAAGGTAATAAATCAACATCAGATGCTGAAGAGAAAGGAAAAAACAAAGAAGATGATTGCGACAAAACTGGGGAAGACAATTCAGAACATCATAAAAAGAACAAACACAAACATCATAAAAAAAATAAACAGCATGAACATAAAGATAAAGATGACGGAAGTGATACTGAAACTAAGACCAACAAACAAAAAAATAAGAAAGTGAAGAAGAACGTCGTGGTAACGAGAACGGTTGAAAAAGTCAATGTCAACGGAACGATGGAGGACAAAATAATTATTAAGAAAGTAATTACGAAAGATATTGAAAAAGATGTCGATAAACATAAAAGCAAACATCACAGTGGAAATGGTACAGACATTGATGTAGACAAACATAAACAAAAGAAAAAACACATTACAAAAGTAATTGAGAAAGAAATAGACATAACTGAACACAATGGTGAAGTCGATAAGGATATACATGTTAAAAAAACTATCAATAAAGAAATCGAAAAGAGCAATGATGTAGAGGAGACTGATCATAACGGTAAAAATAATGAAAGCACAGATCTGAAAAAATCTTCCAAGAAAGATATAGTTATTAGTAAAATCATTGAGAAAGATATACACAAATCAAAAGTCAACGGTAAAGAACAGAAATCCGTAAAGAAATCTGTAAAAAAATCAAAAAAGGTCGATGAAAATAAAGACATAGAAAAGGTTAATAAAAAAGACGGAAAAACTACGATTGAACGAACTGGGGACGATTCTAAATCATACACAGAACAATTTAAAGAAATAGAGAAGTCGACAAGCAAAACAACTGGTAAAGGCGATAAAGGAGCACCAGAATGTACTAATAATGAAACGGGTGTAAATAAATCAGTTAAATCAGCAACCTCTAAAGTCAAATCTGTTGTGGATGCAAAAATTAAATTTGACAAAGCAATAATCGCTAAATGTGGCGGCAAAGAAATTTTAAAACAAACAGAAAACACAGTCCAAACTCACCAAACTGCGAAAAACGACCATGATCTACTCGAAACTTCAGTGAAGAATGGAAATGAATCAGAAAAATTAAAGACAGAACATTCTGCTAAAAAGGAAACTAACGATAGCAAAAAAACTAGTAAAAACAAAGAAGTAATTGACGATGGAAATAAAAAAGTTTCAAAAGAAGCAAATGCGGAGTTGCAAAGTCATCAAAACAAGAATGAAAGCAAAGATTCAAAAGATTACGAAAAAACTGCAGCAGACGGAAGTAAAGTTTCTGAGCATGTTAAGAAATCCAAACAAGATCTTTCGTCTGTACAGCATTCTCACTCTGTATCTAAGACTGTTATTGAAGATAAACACTAATTCCATTATTCATAAACATATTTTAGCAACGTTTTTGTTAAATTGTGTTTTGTTTCTTTCTATTATTAGTAAAGACAGGTTTGTTAGAGAGTGACAAAACATATTTTAACTAAAACTCTTCTAAAATGTGTTTATGAATATGGCCATTAAACTTTTGGCACAATATTAAGGACCGTTGCTATCATTCATCTTGTATCTGTCAAATATGGCAAATCTCAGTTAATTCTGAAAATATTGTATAAATAAACTCATCTTTCCAGGATTAACTGAGGTTTGCCATATTTGTGACAGTTATAAGATGACCTTGACCAACGGCCCTTAACAGAGTCTTATGTATTAGCAACTGCGACGGTTTGCATAATACTTTCTGCTAAAATGCAACTTAATTCACAATTGACGCTAGGGGCCGTAAATAATTAAGGATTAAAAAAATGACAAATAAAACAATTTTTGATGACATTGACACTTTCATTCATACTAGAAATGTCATTTACTTGCGAGCAACTTAAATACAAGTGGGTTAGCTGTGTTTTCAATAAGCTACAAAAACACGCAATAATTAAAAGAGTAATGGTTAAAATAGCGCTTTAAAAAAATTAAGAGCTTTGTGATAGATTATGAAAGAGAAAATATGGGCAAAATAACCCTTTATTTTACCACCCATATTTCCTATTCAATAAAATCAATTGTACAAATAACGACTATTTCACTTAGATATATTGAATAAGTAACTATATGCTAAATTACAGTTACACAGGTGGATTATTTATAGAGAAATTAAGAATAGTAATATCCCTATACAAATTATTGATATAGAGCTCTTAAGGACCGTTGATCAAGGTCATATTATTAAAAATATGGCCCAATCCAATTTAAAATAATGACTATCAACTGTGTGGTAAGGAAATGATGTATAAATAAACTCAACTTTTAAAGATGACCTTGACCAACGGCCCTTAAGTGCTAAATTGTAGCTGATAAGCTTGCCGATCTCATATAAGGTTTATTTGACTCTCAAGTAGGGGAAAATTCTACTAATTTTAATAAATTTTTAACGGAGTAATTTTTAGACCAGTTGGTCCAAAGATCGTCGTCACCCAGTCTTCGCCCAGAGAATTTATTAGCAAGCAACCGTTCAAAATTCTTTGAGCATAATAAACAGCGAGGAAATGCAATGCAGCCAGCGTTCTTGCCACAATGCCACGCGGACCTAATATTTTAGATACTTGATTAATTTTTAAATATATACAGTACCTAGTTAAATTCGTTTTTTATTTTAAAATGTACTTATGTATAAAAAAAAATATAAGATAAGACAGACCAAGATTCACGTACCAGAAACACGAGAAAGTACGATTCCTCAACAAAATCTGTCTTGCTATAATAAACGAATCGGACTTCGGATGTATGAGTATCATACATAAACTATTACAAAAAGCAAGTTGCAGTTAATGTTGTTTTAAAATATATGAAATTATCTATGAAATAAACGAAATAAGATATGCATTTATAAAAAAAAATTAAGTCGCAAATTCGGTTAAAAATACGCGAAAAATTTAGGACTTTCAGGTCTTTTATGGCTTAAAACATATGTTAAACTGATTTTGAAAATTGTAGTTCGTTTATATCATGTTTAATATATAAATATTATGAAATCTATTTTAATTTCGAACCCAAGACATATAGTTATCGCTTTATTTACATATAGCTGCAGCATGTAATTAGTATGGGAAAAACATTTGGAACAGTTGCTCTGAAATTCATCTACATAAGATACAGAAAATCAGCCTGCTCTGCATCTCTTGCAAGTTGCATCCCCGGCTATATATAGGTACAATAAAAGATATTCTTTTAGTGAAGAACTAGCATTCCGCCCCCGGCTTCGCCCGTGGATATTTACGAACAAAATAAAATATACCCTATACCTACCCCTACCCCTACCCCTACTCCACCCTCATCCCTACCCCTACCCCTACCTTACCCTACCCGTACCCCTACCCCTACTTCTACTCCTACCCCTACCCTCTACCACTACCAATACCTCAATTTTTGAAATCAACAAAGTAGGTACTTTAGTTTTTGAGTTTATTCATTACAAACATACTGTAATAGATTTAGGGTAGGGTTTTGCCTTCAGAAGAAATAGAATAATAATAGGAACGTAATATGCATTTTACCACATATATTTGTTTACAAACACAATGTCACCGAATCAACAACGGTTGCTAAGATATCAAAACTTTATAATTTATATAAGACATAGACTACACAATATTATTCCATAAATGATGTGATTATTCTCTACAAAGTCTACCCTCCAGTACGAGGGTTTCCTCGAGTACTCACTTCGTGGGAAGAATAATTATACCTGTAAGAGGACGACGCAGTATACCATTTCGTGTTTTTATATCTACTACACGTACAATAGCATCCCCTCCAGAATATGTTTTTACTATTCTGCCAATTGTCCATTCATTACGAAGTCTGTTTTTGTCCACAATAAGACAAACTTCACCCACTTGAGGATTTTGCTCACTCATTATCCACTTTTGACGTCGCTGCAGAGTAGGCAAGTACTCTCGTCTCCAGCGTCTCCAAAATTCATCTGCCATCGCGTTAACTCGGCGCCATTGAGATCTAGCATCGAGGTCCTTAGGCTGAGCTCGACACATGGGAGCTCCACCTGCAGCTGTCCCGATGAGCAGATGATTCGGTGTAATCACGACGGGGTTATCAGGGTCATCAGTTACATAAGTGAGTGGTCGACTGTTTACCACAAGTTCGACCTCAGCCAGCAGAGTTATTAGAGTTTCTTCTCGTGGAACTCGTTCTTTCAGTGTCACTCGTAGAGCGTTCTTCGTGGTGCGTACCAAACGTTCCCATGAACCACCCATGTGTGGCGCTGCGGGTGGCGAGAAAACCCACTTAATTCCTCTGGCTGTAGCATCATCTTCCAGGCGGTTATGATCCATTTCACGTAGTGCGGCTCGAAGCTCCGTGTTGGCAGCTACAAAATTCGTACCCCTGTCGCTATACATGACCGATACTTGTCCGCGACGTGCGATAAGTCTTCGAAGAGCAAGGATTGTAGAATCCGCACTTAATGACCCTACTAGGTCTAGATGTACAGCACGGGTTGCCAGACAGGTTACAAGTACACCCCAACGTTTCTCTTTGCGCCGCCCAACTGCCACCTCCATAGGGCCGAAATAGTCTATACCGCAATGTACGAACGCTCGTCTCGTGTCGGTTAGACGAACTTCTGGCAGATCACCCATCTTCGGCGTGGAAGGTTGGGCTCGACGTATTCGGCACAGCTGACATTCGTCTATTACTTTCTTTGTGGACGGACGCAAATGCAGCACCCAGTATCTCTCTCGAATAGTGTTGATTACAGCTTCGTGATTAACGTGATGTCCACGAACGTGATAGGCAAAAATCAAGAGACGAACGGTAGGATGACGTCCATCTAAAATTACAGGATGTCGCTCACCGAAACTTATTTCCGAAGCAGCACGTAGTCTTCCTCGTACACGAAGCATACCGTCCTCGTACAGCATAGGGTCAAGCGCCTTAAGACGGCTCGTTTTAGGCAGTTGGCGCCCTTCATTCAGTGCTCGTATTTCATCGGCGAAAATATGTACTTGCGACTCCTTTAGCAAGTAATGTTCAGCGACGTCCAAATCATCTGCTGACAGCTCGGTAGAACAACGTCGACAGCGACATCGGTCGATAAAGGCGAGTACTCGCGCGGTCACACGCAGTGCTCGTGACCAATTTGAGAAGCGTTGCATGTCTATCAGTGGCGGCGCAGGCTCGGTCATGACGTGAACCCGTGTCAACCGTTCCGGGTCGACTTCCAATGTTTCTGTTGCTAGAACCGTCGATCTTGGCCACTGCGTCTGTGGATCGGAGAGAAAAGTAGGACCCAAGAGCCACATGTTTTTAGTGTTTGGCCATTCCAATCGAGTCGCTTCATCGGCTGGATTTTCAGATGTCGGTAGCCAGCGCCAGTCGCTTGTAGACGAAAGACTATCAATTTCACCTAAACGGTGCGACACAAATTTCTGGTAATCACGCGCATTGGAATTAATCCACCTGAGAACAGTTTGCGAGTCAGTCCAAAAGAATTTTTTACCTATTGCTACACCCAGATCCTTCTCAATTGTAGACGCCAGTCTGCATGCCAAAACCGCGGCCTGAAGCTCAAGACGCGGAATGGATACTATCTTCACAGGAGCAACACGAGCCTTTCCAGCAACCATAGAAACACTGCGAGTCCCGTCCTTGTTACTTCCGACTATAAAAGCGACCGCAGCGTAAGCTAGTTCTGATGCATCTCCAAATACGTGGAGATCAATGCCATCAACATTGATCCCATACCACCGCGAAATCTTAACATTAGTCAGCTGACTCAAATTGTGAAGCCATTGAAACCACTGCATAGCCTCGATCGCCTGCAGCTGCTCATCCCAATGAACGCCTGACTTCCAGACTCGCTGCATTAAGATTCGTGATTGTATGATACACGGATATAACAACCCTATAGGATCAAAAACCGACATTATAAAACGCATAAACTCCCGTTTAGTTGGTATCACCTTACCTTCTACTATTTCTGGCGGTAAGCGCTTGAAAGATAGGTCAAAAGCTAAATTGTCGTCGAATGGAGTCCAAATCATTCCTAAAATACGCTCACCTTCGTTCGGTGACTTTTCCATTTTTACACGTTCAGGTGTATTGGCACACAAGTGTTTTCTTAACTCAGGTGAATTCGTTACCCAACCTCGAATAACGAAACCACCGGCTGCGTGTATGCGAGTCACATCATCTACAAGTTGAATAGCTTGCTGTACAGTACTCACACTATCGAGATAGTCATCCATGTAATGTTTGTCTATTATGGCAGCTACAGCCTCAGGATGTCTATCTTTATACTCACTGGCATTTTTGTTAAGGACATATATTGCGGAGGTAGGGGACGACACGGCACCAAATATCATTGAGGTCATCGCATATATATCAGGCTCCCTTTTCCTGTCTTTTCCTCGCCATAAAAATAGCTGCGCTCCTTGGTCTTGGCACGCAAGAACATATCAGCTATGTCACCTGCAAAGGCAATTTGGCCAACGCGAAACTTGAGCAAAATGCTCAGCAGCGAATTCAACAGGTCCGGCCCACAGAGCAAATTGTCATTTAAACACGTACCTTTAAACGTAGCGGCAGCGTCGTACACTAACCTCAACTTACCTGGTTTATTGGGGTTAACCACGCCGAAATGAGGTAAATACCAAACAGGGTTAAAAGCTACAGGATTATCAACTTTCTTCGCGTAGCCCTCACTTAGCAACCTATCAATCTGAGATGAATATGCAGCAGCATAATCTGGGTCCCTATCCATCCTCTTTTCCACACTGAATAACCTTTTCAAAACGTATTGATAATTATCAGGCAAGTCGATAGTGTCGTGATTCCACAGCAGCCCTAATTCCCAACCTGAAACAACTCGGTGGCTCGTAGACTCGAGAATATCCAAAGCTCGGTTAGAGTCTTTGTTCTTCCGACCTAACGTTGAAATACCTATCGCCTCAAGTTCAAACTGCTGCTTCACCAATTCATGCAGATCATTGCCAATGCGCAAACAATTTACAGACACATGTGTCGCACATGTAGAATAAGGACCATGTACGACCCAGCCTAACTTAGTATGAGAAGCGACTGGCGAACCTGACTTACCCCTCCTTAAATCCCAGCCGACAATTAGCTCCCAATTGTCCTGACCAAGCAAGATCATAGGCCTCGCGTTCTCCATCTTTTTGCAGTCCAGATCGCGTAGGTGTTGGTTGTCTCTCATGATATTTGATGGAATGGTTTGTGACGGCAGGTCAATATCGCATAACGTCCGGACTGACACGCTGTGCAACTCTCCATTAGGTCCACAGATGCCGATGGATACTCTTTGCGATGTGTTGTCCTCAAAACGTAGTCCTTTCGCACTCGTAACCTTGAGGGGAACTAACTCTCCATCTACTCCGTTCACGAGCTTCTTGTCAATCAAGGACACTGTAGCCCCGTCGTCAAGCAGAGCATACGTCGATTGTTTTTCGCCTCCGATGATTACCGTTACAGGCAATATCTTGAGTAGAGCACTAGAATGCAGCTCGCCTATATTCGTCACGTGTTCCGTTACTACAGGCTTCCCCTTCGTTGAAGTGGCCTCGTTAACTTCCGGGTCATTTTCTTTCTTAGTGAAGTGCAACAGAGTATGATGCGCGTAGTGGCACTTCTCGCAGCGTTTGGCTCGACACCGGAAGCGTGAATGTGACTTCGCTGCGCATTTGAAACATAGTTTCTCCCTCTTCACTACTTCCCAACGTTCCTCAACTGACATATTCAGGAAATCTCTGCACTCTGTTAACACGTGGTCTCCTTTGCAATGTACGCATTTCTTCTTAATTTCCGTAGCGTGTTCTTCCTTGCTAACGTGTAATCGCTGAATAGTACTTTTTATAGTTTTCGTAGGTACGTGTGTGACGGATGTAGTTGGAGCTGTCATGAGGTTGAGCGGCATGGAGAACGATGATGCGCATGCAATTTCATTGATAAACTCCAGGAATGCTTCTAAGTTCGGTGATAGACGTAAGTCGATACCACCGTGCTGCTCGAGCTGCTTCGCGTATTCACCATACTGCGTTCGTTGGATCATAGATAGCTTGCTTACTAACTCGTTCACTAACTGTGGGTTGTGCAGGTAGCTCGTTGCCTTCAAATTTCTCAGTGTAGCGACGCAGTTGCGGACCGTTACAGCAAACTTACGTATTTCCCTCCCGTTATCAGTTAACTTTGGCAGTGCTCGAACCTTCTGGATTGCGATCTCTAGAAGCAGCCCAGGGTGACCGTACTCCTGCTCCAAAGCTCGTATTATCTCTTCAGGGTCGTCGGAGGTCCGTAGTAAATCCTGTGTGGCAGTTTTAGCATCGCCGTCCAGCGCTGCCTGAAGCCTGGCCATGTTCTCGTGCGGCTTAAAATCGAATGCTGCCGAGGACGTCTCGTAACTTTTCTTGAAATTCAACCAGTCTGAAGGATTCCCATTGAAAACCGGTAACTCGTAAGTCTGTCTAGGTAGTGGACGGGGTCGACTCATTCGCACGATGCACTCGGCGAGTTGCTTAATACCTCTATCGAAACTCCGTTCACCCGACTGATCCCTTGTTACAGTGGAGTTGTGCCAGTCTTGGTCTTTCTCGTATGACATTCGCGTCTTGTTGTTCTTCGTCGGCCCATTGTACGGTGTTGGCGCTGGTCGTGGTTCCGTCGGAACGAACGCGGTAACGACAGGCGCGAGGTATGATTTGCATGGTGCGTGCGTTACGTCTTTACACAGTCGTAGCTGTTCCTTATCTGGTAGCGTCGCTGCAATCGTAGTGTTCACCCACTCGCCAACTCGTTCAGGTGACGCCACTGTCTGAAGATCATCAGCATCATCCTCTTCTTCAGCGTCGATGAGTGCTAAATTTACTTCTAGCTTCTTTCTTATGACATTTTCCTTCACATCGGCCAGTTGCTGTTCGGCTTCCAACTCGGCTTGAAGTCGTCGTAGCCCCCTCATAGATCGACTCGCATGAGAGGAGCGACTGTGACGGCGGCTACCCTCCGTAAGACTCTGCGGTCCCGTGGACTCCCTTATCGGTAATACATTAGGTTGAGTCTCCTCTTGATTCATCACACTCGACGGTTGGCATTCGACCCCGTGGTCGAGAACACAACTTCCAGCCGTCGGAATCATAGGAGTAACTCCCAACCTCGCCTGCCGCACTGTCGACGGTGAAGCAAGTAGTAGGTCCGAGTCCGATACATTATCACCCATCATAGCGAGTCGTCGGCGTGCTTGTAATCGGGTCACTATATTCCTTGTAGACATTTTCTGAAGATCCAAGCTCGTAGGACCAATTTTGTAATAGATTTAGGGTAGGGTTTTGCCTTCAGAAGAAATAGAATAATAATAGGAACGTAATATGCATTTTACCCAATGACGTACTATAAGTAGACACGTTATACCCATACTAAATGCAGATAATAAACAGCTTGAACAATACTATAGCTACCTATTAATTACTTACGTTTATATATTCAAGCGATGAAAGGGATAGAGAAACACAGCTGAATACCGAAATCCATTTGTTAAAAAGAGATAAATATATGTTTTAAGTTGCGACACGTCATCGACGCGTGACCTTCTCCGGAGGAACTAGGGGAAGATTGTCTAAATGGAACACTCAATATTTTACTTAGAAATATTTTTGGAATAATAAAATATACAATATGTAATTAAAAAACTTTTATTTTACTAATAAATATAATGTAATAATCAATGACTTTACAACAAATAGACCATTTGTCTTTCAATCACGCTCAAACGGCTGAACAGTTCTAAATGAAATTTAGCATAGAGGTAGATTATGGCTTGGTATAGGATATTAGTATGCTACTTATTTATGTATTATGTAGTATAATTTAAAATTAAGTCTTTAAATATTTTTTTTAATTTTTTTTATTCTGGACAACAAACAACTATACAACAAAGATTACTACAACATAGATACATATTAAAAAAATAACTGTCATATAGTCAGTGACGTTTGTTTATACAAAAGTATTGTTTATACATACATTCAAAACAGGATATTTTTATGCAAATTCCAAAAAATATAGAAATAACAAATAATACAAAAAAAAGTTTACTACAATTAACTACTATTTAGAATGTTACAGATATTTTTCCTAAATATATACAAAGAATGTGAAAATATGTCCACTTCGCAAAACTGCTGGTTGTATCGTTGCACCATACGTCTAAATCTTAGAGTAAAAACTTGGCAACCAATCATATTCTCGTCTTTGGGTTCTGATTATCTCTATCCATTTTTCTCTTATTAATCCGCTTCTAGGGAGACTAAAAGATAAATAAATACAATAAGATCATAATACTATACATACAACAATAATATAATATATAAATTTATAATAATGTAAATATAATTATGTATATACATTTTCCGTACATTTAATAAAATATATAATTTTTTTAAATAGGTTCATGTAATTTATTGACAGGTCCGATATTGCCAACCATCCCCATAATCAGTCGCTGAGTCTGTCGCGGCCATTTCGTTTTGTCTTCTCTATCACTCTCATACAAAATGCATCGTTCGTCTCGCTCAGGCAAGCGGCGAACTGGCAACAGCGCATTATTATTAATAAAATATTGTTATGTCCATAATTATAAAATTTCTGTACTTACCAATGAAGTGAGATATCATTTCTATCCTTTACAGTTGCAGTATAATTTCTGCAAAAGCGGAACACACAAGATGTCATTTTTCTTGATGTTTTTGCGGATTATTTTACTCAAGAGAGACATGTACACTAGTCGTAGGATTGTGCGTGACTGTGCGCGACCAAATTTATAGTGGGACACTTACCTCTCATTTGCATTGCTATAGCTTGAGCGTCAATCACGCATCTACCTCAGTTTATATAGTATATCATTGATTTTACCACATATATTTGTTTACAAACACAATGTCACCGAATCAACAACGGTTGCTAAGATATCAAAACTTTATAATTTATATAAGACATAGACTACACAATATTATTCCATAAATGATGTGATTATTCTCTACACATACACACACACAAAAATACAAATCTTTCCTCTTTATAATATTAGTATGGATAAATAAGAAGAGGAGAAGTAGTTTTTAAATGTTTCTTATATATTTTTTTATTATTAATTGTTGTTATTGAAATAAATAAACGAAACTTTTTGATATTTATGTATTTTCTTCAAACCCTTACACATACCATATCCTTGCATTGGTTACCAAATTGTGTCCTTTTCACGCAAAAACTACTGAACGAATTATGTTGGAAAGTTTACGAGTATTAAACGTGGATCTATCATGTTTAGGGGCTGAGCATTAACAGTACAAGTGAATCAAGTCGGAGAAAAAGTTAGCCCCAGCGAGTTTTCATGGCGTATGCTGTCTAATCCGTAAGGGATATAACAAAATGATGTAGGAAAGAATTGTGTAGAATAAAATGGTAAGATAATAATAATAAGCGTATTTAAGGCTATATTCATAATTTTTCTGGAATAAACTATTCCCAATTTCTCTGTAAATAATACACCTGTGTCACTGTAATTTAGAATATATTACTTATTCAATATATGTAATTGAAATAGCTGTTTTTTTCAATGGGTTTTATTGAATAGGAAATATTGGTGGTTAAACTTTGCCCCCGTTTTCTCTTTCAAATCTATCACAAAGCTCTTAAATTTTTTAAAGCGCTGTTTTACCGTTCAATTATATACATTGCGTTTTTTTGTAGCTTATTGAAAATTCATAATATTTTCTTTTTATTATTTTTGACGTAAATAAATCATAAAATATATTGAATAAGTAATTATATGCTAAATTGCAGTGCCACAGGTAGATTATTTACAGAGAAGTTGGGAATAGTTTATCCCCCATACAAATTATGGATATAGACCCTTAAGTATAGGTATTCAAACTGTTGTAAATCAATATTGTATCATATACATACATAATATTATCTTATCGAATAACAACACATTTAACCTTCATTATGTCACAGTTGCGTAAATAACTTTTAACTATTACCTACCAAAGCTAGGTAAATACACATGTATGAAAGGTATGATGAATATAAAAGAAGCGAATGAGGTATGTCAGGATCGTAACAAATGACATTCGATTGTCTCCGTCTACCCCTCTTAGGATGAAAGGCGTGATGATAGACTTCAGCTTTATTATTAGTACTAGAAACGTTTTTTTTTTTCACAAAGGCTTAGGCCATTATTCATAAACGTATTTTAGCAACGTTTTGGTTAAAATGTGTTTTGTTTCTTTCTATTATTAGTAAAGACAGGTTTGTTAGAGAGTGACAAAACATATTTTAACTAAAACGCTTCTAAAATGTTTAATTATGAATATGGCAGTTTGTCTTTGCATACAAAGAGGAGACTCGGCACTATGCCACAGGGGGTATTTTCGACGGCGTATTCTTTTGTTTGTAATTGAAATAGTGTAAAAGGTGGATTTAGTTATAAAGTAAATGATAATTTGTTAATAAATTATTAATAGATTATGGCTAATTTAATTCAGTATTTTACAGAGCTGTATCACTGCAGCCAACGTAGGTTTATTGTGATCTCCTTTTTCAGTGTTATAGTTCACTACAGATACCTATTCCCTTCAGGAATTTCAGCAGCAGTTTTGCAGTTATTGTTTGTACTGCAGCTGATCTCAGCACAGTCATGGTCACAGTGTAAAGCTATTGTACTGTTAGTAGGCTGTTAGCCTTGTTATTTGCTCCCAAAATCGTGTTACGGTCCCAGGGCACCTAGCGGAAGACCAAGTCTTCCTCGTTTAGACGATGCTTAACGAGTGACCAGTTCTGTTGAGGTATATTTAGATGCAAAAGCCTCCAAGTGTGGTTTGTCGGATTATGTAGATAAGTTTTTAATTAAAAACCCATTGGTACACGGCGGGGATCCGGGAACGAACCCATGGTTAATACCAGACGTCTTAACCACTCGGCCACCGACGCACCTTATTTTATATGCAGAAACGTATATCCGAATTATAATAATTATATGAAAAGTATGCTCTATAAAAAGCTCAATTAAATAATAAAAAATTACAACAAACAGGCATAATTTCAAAAAATCTGTTGGTCGAGTAAAACCGTCGCCATTTTTTTCTTTATCTACAGATGTGGATGGGCACACAGACGCTAAACTGAAGACAAACAAGGAGTTTATATACTTCAAGGAGTTTGTATAGGTACAATAAGTATATAAACTCCTTGGTGTCGTCAGAGTGAATGACAGTTTAGTTAGGTCACATCTAAGATTTTATAAGACGATGCGTGGCCCGAGTCGTCTTGCAAAATCTTAGGGTCACATGGTTGTATTTCAGTCAATCCCATACATTTAAAGTTATTTATTCTACATTCTATTTTATTCCCCAAGTTATACATTGTCTAAGTTGTTTAATATGAGCAATTCACTAAATGTGAACCTAGTTTTGGTCAAAAACCATGGCAATGCAATATGAAATTATAAAATAAAAATTTATAATTTTATATTACATATTTGGCAAACATAGCATATGTACCAACTGCAGTTATTGTTGTATTGTACTGTAATGTGCGAAACGTAATAGTTTTATTGGTAATTAAGGAATTTTTTATGGTTCCGTAAGTAAAATAACTAAAAATACTTTAAAAATTCATTACAACTGTGCTTTTTCAGTTACAAATATTCATAATGAAGAAAAGTAGTTTACACTGGTTTAGACACATCGAAAGATAATTGACTAAAAAGGTTTATATAGCTGAAGTGAAAGGATATGCTGGCAGAGGACAACCTTACATGAAAATTTATTGATAGCAATATTAAAGGTATACACAATCGCCGAGCATGTATGAAAGTTATGATGAATATAAAACTCTTACCCGCATTTTCTCGGGCCGAGGAAGCCAGTACACGAATTCATGCCCGGACATTATCGGGCCGAGCACCCTCGGGCCGGGCAATCCAGTGTCTTGTGCCGAAAACATGTTACGAACATAGATCCATAAGTTTTCCCCCTACCAAAAATGCGCGCAAACAAGTTTTCACTTCAACAAAAATACCTTTCATCGGTTCTGACTTTAGTCATTTAAGTCAGCTCATTTTTACAACTCATTCATCATCAATATGTAACACATCATCACCTTCCTCCTAAAACCCAAATTATGAACTCAAATGCTACTGGCACTGATCTCTGGTATTATAAAGAGGTAAAGTTTGTTAAGTTTGGTTGTAGGAGGTAATCTCTCAAACTACTGAATCGATTCCAAAAAATCTTTCACGAATAGAAAGGTACATTATCCCAGACGAGCGAAGCCGAGTGCGGAAATTTAATATTATACATTGACAGACAGCGCAACGAACTTAGTTTTACGCGCGGCTCATTTTGTCCATATCTAAAGAGACGTGAGCGGGATGGACTACTATTAAAATCGATAAGGTAACCAAGGATACTCCAGGAACTTGACTTCAGGCAGAGTTTATCAGCCATAGTCCAGACTAGGATACTCCAATTCTTTGGACACGTGTCGCGGCGGGACAACGACTCCATAGAGCGCCTTGTCGTGCAGGGTAGAGTCGAGGGCACAAAAACACGCGGCAGATCACCCATGCGATGGACCGACCAGATTAAATCTGCGGTGGGTGGCCCATTGCATGAGTGTACACGTGTCACAGCCGACAGAGAGAGGTGGCGCCGCATCGTGGGACGAATCACGACAGCCCGGAATCTTGCTGCAACATGAAGACCACGACCGCTCTGTCAAGAGTGAACCGACAAGGAAGCAGAACCAAGGATAAGATAAGATAATATTCACATACCAGAAATATGAGAAAGTAGGATTTCTCAACAAAATCGGTATTTTGAAAATTTGAATTATCAAATTCTGGTTAGTGTATTCTTAAAGTATGTGAAATTATCTATCTTTTAATGTCGAGAAAATTTAAAATTAGTTAATATATTAAGAGAACTCGAGTCGCAAACTTGGCTGAAATTCGCGTGAAATTTAGGATTTTCAAGGCTTCATTAACTTAGGTGTAACTTATTTTGGTTATTTTCTTTGCATAAGAAACTTTAGAATTTATTTATCTTTGAAAATGAATTTTTATTTCGAGCCTAGCACATACAGTTATCGCGTAAAACTGGAAAAACGAAACATCTGATTTGTATGGGTCAAAAATCATGAGGCGGCCCCTTAAGGTGCAGTAATAGGCACTCAAGAGCAAAATCACCAATTTCAAATGAGTAAATAAGCCTTACGCTAATATAAGTATATTAATCAGAAAAAAAATATTTTGGTATCTAGAGACCAATATCTAATAAAATGACAAAAATATTAATATCTTTATTGCAAAATTCACTGAAAAAAAATTATAAATAAGGTCTATTTTTTATTGTTTTTGAGCAAATCTCTTAAAGTATGAAGTCTATTATGATCAAATAAACTGGTATGTATAGTAAAATAATAAATCTAGTAAATTGACCCAAAACATAATATAATTATTTCTTTTTTATTAAAAAATAACTATAAAACAATCGTCGCGCACTACAATTACTCACTATTACCGGACTAGCAGACGTGTTATCCGTAGTACTTTGGGCGCGCCTAATATTGACCTTGAAATGGGTACGCTATGGCTCTAAACTTTAATTCTTTCAGAATTCGGAGTTGTTATGTAACAATATCAACTAAACTTCGAATCAGCATCGCGATTTAGCGGGGAAATGCAGCCAGTATTCTTGCCACTATTCCACGCGGACCTGGTTTATTTAGTTATTTTTGCGTTGAATTAGGGCGTTAGGGATTGCTATCAAAAACTCAGTTGGTAGATTTTTTTGCTTTGGGTACCCAGCGAAAGTCTTGCTTCTTCTTCCTTCACGGCCTTTATGTATTGCGGTGTGGCCAGAGACGCCGGCCGGTAACAGTGTCCACTTTTTGCCAGTTGTCCATATTGAACAGAACAGCAAGCCTGTTGCTGCACCAAGCACGTAGGCAGGGGGAGGGTCCAATAGAATTTTAAAAAGTAGGTAATTACTATATCAGTTCAGCTGAGCTGATGAGGTCGAGTCAAGCGAACTAGGATATTGACCTATTGCAGAAAAGATGTAATAAAAGCTAAGTCTTACTTTGTGTTTAATTTTTTTTTAATAATGGCTTGGTTGGTGGTTTGTATGTAGATATATATTATTGTGAGCCCCTTCGCAGCCCACACTTTAACTATGCGTTCGGAAGAAATGAAAGATGCGGTTTGCGGTAATCTTCCTGTCGGTGTTGGTGACTGGTTAGCGTGCTGTGTTCTTGATCTTGACCCCGATTGTGCCTTTCCGCGCGCCCGCTTATTTAGGGGTGCGTGCGCGCACTTAGACCTATGTCAACCGGGCGCGCGGAGGCGATACTATTGACCAATCACCGCAAGCAAGCACCGTCGTGGGAAATCGTTTATTATGTTTATCTTAATCTATTTACAAATAACATGAGTCTACACAAGAAGTCGGGAACATGTTCTCCCGCCGCAGCTCTCGCAGCTGGAACCCTTCGTGTTCGCGACGTGTAGACCATCAGTCGTCCGAGGTAGATGTCTTGACGGGAAGTATCACCAGTTTCTTCGTGGGTCTGCGTAGTGTCCCTTTGTTGGTTCGTACGTCCACCGCGCGTACTTCTCCGTCAGGTCCGGGATAAGTCGCCACTACCACGCCTCGAGGCCAAGCATTGGATGGCCCCCTTTGCGCGCGGCTGTCGTCGGTGCTGCAACTCCGGAAGGTACTCCCGTACCCAGCGTGCCCAAAATATATCGGCGAGGCGTTGACTCTGCCGCCACTGCCTGCGCCCAGTCAGGTCTCCGTCGTTGAATGCTCCCGGTTGGGGAACTCGTGATGGTCCGCCCAGCAGGAAGTGGTTTGGCGTGAGCGCTTCATCGTCGTCTGCGGTGGTGGACACGTGGGTCAGTGGTCGGCTATTTATAGTGTGTTCAGCCTCAGCTAGCAGCGTGGCTAGCACTTCTTCTCTGGGGGCGCGCTCGTGCAGCGTTACTGCCAGCGCCGTCTTCACACTTCGGACCATGCGCTCCCAAGCACCTCCCATGAATGGTGCGCTGGGAGGAATGTAGCGCCAGGTCACGAAGCGTAACGAAGCTTCCGTCTGTATTGCTTCTGTCGCTGCCCGTTTAAGCTCCTCGTCGGCACCTCGCAGATTCGTACCCTGGTCGGACCAAAGTTCCGTGGGGCAGCCTCGACGGCCCATGAATCGGCGCAGGGCCATTACGGCTGAGTAGGTAGTCAGGCTGCCGGCGAGTTCCAGGTATACGGCTCGGGTTGTCAAACAGGTAAACAGGAAGCCGTAACGTTTCTGTGTTGTTCGGCCGATGGTGACGGTCAGTGGACCAAAATAGTCGAGCCCGGTGTATGTAAAGGGCCTCTGGTGATGGGCCAGTCGCCCACAGGGGTGGTTTCCGGTGGACGGTTGTGCCGGCGATGCTTTTCTCAGGAGGCATGCTTGGCATCGTTTCACCACGGTGCGCACCGCGTAGCGAAGTCGGAGTACCCAGTAGTGTTGTCTGACCTCGTTCGCGGTTGTTTCGAAGCCTCCGTGGTGGAGTTGCTGGTGGGTCCATGCTATATATAGCCGGGTCCACGGGTGTTCGTCGTCTAGGATGGCCGGCTCCTTCTGATCGGTGGTGATGTCGGTTGCCGGTGCCACTCGGGATCGCAGTCGAATGATTGTTGTTGAGAGTTGCGATAAGCGGCTTGCAGAGGGTAGTGGTTTACCTCGGCGGAGAGCGTCGATTTCTTCAGGGAAACTCTTCTCCTGGATCGCTCGTACCCACGTCCTGTGAGCCCTCTGTAGGTAGTGTGTCGGGATAGGGGCGAATTGCGTTGTGTTTTGAGCACCTGTCCCAGTCGTTCGTGTATTTTTCCTGGTGTTTCTGTTTTCCTTATTGGACCAGGCGGAGTCCGCATTTTTCGTCCTTTTCGTGCGTGAGAAGGTACATTGCTCAACTCTTCTTAGTCTGTCGATGAATTGCAATACACGGGCCGTAGCTCGCATGACTCGCTGCCAGCTCGAGAAACGGGTTATGTCCGGCAGCGCTTCGGTGATGCGTGCCGGCGTGTTGGCGATGTGCACTCGTTCTTCTGCCGTGGTTTCACTCTGTTCGGTATCCTCTGCTTCACGTGGCCATTCCTCCTCGGGATAGTACAGGAACTCGGGTCCTTTGTACCAGCGGTGTTCAGCAGAAAAGTCGTGGGGTGTACCTCGTGTTGCGTCGTCTGCTACGTTCATTCTGGTTGGCACCCATCTCCATTCGATGGTCTTGGTGGCTTCGGCTATTTCAGCTATCCTGTTTGCCACGAAAGGTTTGTACGCCCGTGGTCCGGTGCGTAGCCAGGCGAGTACCGTGCGTGAGTCGGTCCAGTAGTAGCTGTGCGATGGTTTCACGTCGTGTTGCTCCATTGCTGTTTGAGCCAAACGGCAGCCCAATACGGCCGCCTGTAGTTCGAGGCGTGGGATCGAGACTACTTTCAATTTGTGGCCAATTTCCCTTTGCCAGCTATCAAGGAGACGTGTATTTGTCCGTCTTCGCTCTCTATCCTCCAGTAGACGGCTGCTACATAAGCGGACGAGCTGGCGTCCATGAAGGTGTGTATTTGCACGTTGCGCGCGGTCGTCAGCCTCGTTTCACGTGCTCTATTCATCTCTTCCAGGCTTCCGCTTCATTGGGTTCTAGAGCGGTGTCCCAGTCTATTCCAGACCACCATGTATCTTGCATGATCCTTTTGGCCTGTATGGTTACGGGTGTTGCTATCCCGAGTGGGTCGTATATTGACATGGTCGTTCGGAGTGCTTCTCGCTTGGTGGGAGTTCTCGTTCCTTCCAGTATGGTAGCAGGGATCTTGTGCTGGTTAAGGTTGAATGTCAGCGTGTCGGATCCAGTCTTCCAGACCATTCCCAATATTTTCTCGCTGTCCAAATGCACGACATTGTCTCCCTTGCCGGGCGCTAGTTCTGCACGCACCCGGGGCGAGTTCGACGCCCATCCTTTGAGAAAGAAGTTTCCTTGTTGATGCACGAAGTTCACTTGGGACGATACCGTGACTGCCTCCTCTTCTGTGTCGAAGCTGGCCAGATAGTCGTCGACGTAGTGGTTGGCTATGATGGCCTTGGCTGCCTCTGGATAAGTTTCTTCGAAACGTTCAGCGTTTTTATTTTTTATAAATATGGCCGTACATGGCGATGAAATGGCGCCGAACACTACACTTTTCATCCTATATTCGGTCGGATGTTTTGAGCGACGATCATCTCTCCACAGAAAGCAAATGTCTCGGTCTTCTTCTCTGATTGTTACTCGCATGAACATGTCGTGTATGTCTGCTGTGACGGCGATGGGTCGTTGTCGAAACCTCATCAAGAGGAAGGGATTGTAGTAGGTCCGGGCCCGATAACAGCATGTCATTGAGACTTATTCCCTTTGTTCGGGCAGCGGCGTCGTGTACAATCCTTATCTTGTCCGGTTTGTTTGGATTCGTTACTGCGAAATGGGGTAAGTACCACTTTCTGTTCGTCTTCCCCTGGGGCGCTACTTCGGCGTATCCGTTCTGAATCATGGCCGTTATTTGGTGATGGTAGCGCTCCTTCAATATGTGATCACGGTCCAGTTTCCTTTCCACGGATTCCAGTCGCATCAGCGCGGCATCATAGTTGTCCGGCGGGATCTGGTCTTTGTTTTTCCATAAGAGGCCAGTTTCAAATCCTCCCGCCGGCAGCCGCCTAGTCGTTTCCTCCAGGATTCGTAGCGCTCGCTGTTCCGTTTCATTGCAGGACCTCCTGGGCTCCACTCCCAGTGATTCGAGAGCGAAGTGGTCTTTCATCATCTGCTCCATGGAATCTTCGTGTTGAAGGTTGTGGAGATGAGTTACTCTGTGTATCTTAGAGGTGGTGTATCTCTGCGTCCCTCTAGTGCCATGGAGTAGCCAGCCAAGGTCGGTGAGGGATGCGACCAGCTGGTGTCTTTCCCCGCGGCGTACTTCATGCGTCAGCAGCAAATGCCAGTTGTCTTGTCCCAGAAGCACGGTCGGCTGGCACCTCTCGTAGGTCAGCTGCTCTGCTACATCCCGCAGGTGGGGACATGATTGTACGGCATCGCGTGAAATCACTTGCGGCGACAACTTCAGTTCGTCCATGGTTCTCGCACTGATCTTGTAGCTCTCTGCCCCGCGTCCTCGTATAGTGAAGCGGACACGGGAAGAGTGTTTCGCTTCTATTTTCGTGCCTGCGACACCCTCGATGTAGAATGGCTCCGGTCTTCCAGTGGCACCAATTTTCTTCGCCACTGCAGATTCTATGAGTGTGCACGTGGAGCCATCGTCGAGCAGGGCGTATGTGTCGTAGGTTCCTCTCGGCCCCTCTACTTGAATCGGCAGAATCTTCAGTAAGGCTGTGCCGCCTTCCTTGGTCGTTGCTGGCGTAGCTTTGGAGGTGATGACTGTCTCACTTGTGCGTGCGGGTGTCTCCGGTGTTCGAGGAGGTCGGGTCCTGTACAGCATGGGATGGTGCATGTAGTTGGAGCCGTCGATGTTGCACTGCCGTGGCTTGCAGGTGTGGCGGAACTTGCGGATCTTCAGACAGCGGAAACATAGACGACTATTTTTCGCTATGTCCCACCTCGCAGGTACCTCTGCCCTCTTCATCTTCGAACACTCGGGCGCTTCATGTCCTTCTCGGGCACATACTGGACACTTTATAGTTGGTCCTTGCTCGGTCACGTGGAAGGTTCGGGTGGTCCTTTTGGCAAGTGTCTCCCGCCGGTCTTCGACTGCTATTTGCTCGGCTGGAGCGAAGCTGCCACATCGGTCCGCGGTGATTTCCATAAATTTTGCCAGCGTTATCAAATCTGGTTGCTCTTCTGCTTGATCCGCGGAGTAATCATAGTAGCGGTAGCGCAGCGCCGATGGTAGTTTGTCGACGACGCTGCGCACCACTTCCGCGTTGTAGAGGTAATGTGGTTTATTCAACGCCTTCACTGTTGCTGTGATGTTCAGGATCCTCGATGCGAATATGCATATGTCCTTGGCGTTTTCATTCAGGCGCGGCAATCCTCTTAGCTTGTTCATTTCTGCTAAGACTAGTGCGTCTGGCCGGCCAAATCTGCTTGTCAGTAGCTTCAGGACCTCACCAGTGCTTGTTGCGCCCACAAATAAGCAGTGAGTCGCTTCTTTGGCAGCTCCTTTCAGGCTTCTCCTTAGCCTGGCTAGGTTCTCTTGTTCGGACAGCAGTCCTGCGGATTCTTCGTAAGCGGCTTTGAATGGTAGCCACTCACTTGAGGCGCCGTTGAATTGTGGTAAGTCTTGTATTCGTGGCGCGATGACGGGCTGTGCAGCGCGCGCTGCGAAGGCGATCGCTGCGGCCAACTCACTGTAGTCGGGGCGGCTTGACTGTTGTATTGTTTAATAATGTGGATAGGTTTGCCTATATATTGTGCACAGGTTTATCTACAGTAATCACACCATACTTTGTATATAATAATTAGTATATTGTATTAAGGAAACATAACATATAACTTAACATATTGACACACAAGATAGAGTGACAATCAGAACATAACATATATCAAAAGTCGTGAGTGTCGCATAGTCTATCCAGCCAGTTCAACACTCCTCCTCACGAGCGACTTCTTCAATATAATCCAGCAGCCTTCCTTAAGTTGGTTATCTTCGGCTCTGATAATGCCTTGGTTAACATGTCTGCTGTCATTTCTTCTGTTCTTTTATATATCACATTAATAATACCTTCATCCAATATTTCTTTAATAAAGTGTTCCTTAATTATACTAATATATTCTTAATACACAATAAATTTAAACAATAATAATATAACTTAATAATTAAAAAAATCTCAAAACTACAAATTAAAAATTTCTTCCAGAGAGTCCGAATCCGCTGCCATAGTGCCTAGAACACATAGCGCGTTACCCTTTTGAATTTCTAGCGCTATGCGTTGTATGAAAAAGGCTTTGGAGCGTGGATCGCCGGTCTCCGTTAGAAGTATTTTCCCGATTTTATTTGCAAAAACTATAGCGTCCGGTGACCACGCACCCAGAGTCTCCACCGCAAACGCCAGAAATTCAAAATGGTCCGCTGAGAGGCATGAGTATTTGCTCTTTTTTGTGTTCTCGGCATGTAGGGCTGCGGCTCCGGCATCTTTGGAAGTTGCGGATATGTGGCAGGCGGCGAAGGTGTCAGCGCATGTTGCATCCCAAACCAACGGTCGACCCCGCTCCCACGGCACCAAACTCATACCGTCGGGTCTTTTCCCGTCGTCGCGGCTCAGTCCGAGAGGTTCCAATATACTGGGAATATTTGCTGAACTCAGAGTTTTCCTTATGATGTTGTTTATGTTTCTGTGCCGCGATTGGCGGCCTGCACTACGACGGCATGAAAGGCCGTGAGTTCCTAAGACGTCGGCCGTTTTCCCGCATATACATGTGTGCTGTTGACATACCTTCGCGCCTATGCGGAGTGACACAGCAATCCTTATTGAATTAGCATCTAAGAGTGTGCCGAGGTGAGAAGAAGGATAAACTTGCAGCCAAGCACCGGATTCTGCTTCTGAAGATGCATTGATACGCGCTAATTCTATTTTTGATGCTGTTACTTTGAACTTATCGATCGATGTTTTTATTATTGGTATGTCCCAATCTTTTTGAAAAATTGAGTCTGGGGTGACCGTATTTGGACATAATTCCTTCCAACGTTTTATAGCCTCTTGAAAATAGCCGACCTCGAAATCACGTGGTGATGGAGAGAGTATTTTACCCACGAGGTCTTGGCTAGTGAGAATGGAGGATATGTACGCTGGTAAGCATATGTCAGAAACACGTCGGATTCCAGTTCCTCCGTATGAAATTGGAAGTGTGGTCTGAAACCAAGAATTTTCAGATATAGTGACGTTGAGTATGGACTCAATGCTGGATTTAATGGTAATATCCATTGTGGTTATTAATTCTTCATTGAACCATATAGGGCAGCATCGGAAAAAGTACAAAAGCCTAGGGACGCAGAAACAATTTCGTAAAAGAAAAAATGCTACATGAGGCGTGAGGTCCATTAAACGATTAGTAAAGAATTCAAGTTTATCCCTCTTCTCCCTAATACATGCTTTGAAGCTGCAGGAAGAAATCGGTGCACCTAAAAGAAACAGATTTGAATGGTCGACTAGTTTTATGTTAGGAGTTAATTCGTTGATAGAAAGAATACTAGCCTGTTTCTTTTGTTCTAGAACGGTGTCGAAAATAAATAATTCACACTTGTTAGAGTTTAAGTCCAAACCGATCTTAATAAATTCTGTAATAATTGTTTTTAAATCGTTACTGACTGTTTCCGTCTTACCACCCAGAATTCCATCATCTAGGTACCATAAGTTGAGATTACTATTTAATTTCGATATTATGTCCTGGATTGTGAGACTGAAAATTACAGGACCTAAAGGATCGCCTTGTTGACAACCGACAGACGACTCGATAACTTTATTTCCGAATAGAAGAAAGGATGGATGTTTATAACATTGTCGTAAATATTTATAAGCTATTGGAATGTTTTCCTTTATGGCTTGTAACATATTATCTCGTTCTATACTGTTAAATGCATTTTTAACATCTATTTTGATTATCATTTCTGAGTCTATGTTATTTTCTACGAAATATCGCGTCGCGTGAACGGCTGCTTCTGCTCCGCATCTTGTGCCAAAAACCTAATTGGATTGGTTGAAATTTTTGGCTCAGTTCCGTTGCTAGTTCTTTGCAGAAAATTTTTGATGTTAATCGTCTGAAAGTACTTCCTATTGCAATAGGTCTAACTCCTCCGTCTTTTTTTTTAAATGCACATAGGGATGCTCCATATAAATATGGCAAGAAATCTTCGTTCACCTGTCCTTTTATCATGAAGTCACAGAGTCGAAAAATGGTGTCTACGAGTCTTATACCTGTGATTCCATTAGACTTCGTAATAAGGTCTTTCAAGTGTTGCGGTGAAATTCCGTCCATTCCTGCCGCTTAACCACATGGAAAAGAGGATATGCAGTCCCTGATTAATTTTATTGTTGGAGTAAAAGATGTGTTGCTAGGATCTTGATCAGTGATTGTCAGAAGTAATTTATGATTGGGGACTGGATGTTTGGATTTCAGAGTTTGAAATGTTTCTTCGATAGCTGGTAGTAATGTATCATCTGACGACAGCAAACGGACTGCTCCTTTTATATCCCCATCGAATACTTTCTTTTCAGCTCTGGAGGAAATTGATATGGTTGAGGGATGCATTTCATTTTCGTCTCGAGGCTCGTATTCATGTAATTGAGACTTTGAATTTATGTTTCTGATATTGTCTTTTATTTTTGCTGTTACAGATTTCTTATTTATGTTTTTTTTCTTGTCTATATGTAGCACTTTATATGCGAACAAAAAGAGTTCTGACCATGATTCTGTTGTGTTATGGTCGACACAATTGTTTATTACTTCCGTGAGTTTAGTCGCAGTTGGATTTCGTGCAGCTCTTGGAATTCGTTTCAAAATTGGGGTGTTTATTTTATGATATTGTATATATTTGAGGAGTTCCTCTAAATTATTTGGCTGTGTAGTGTCGATTATAGGAAGAGTTTGATTTAGTAATGGCGGTGGATGGCTGGATCTGGGCGACGTAGTTGATGTTGTAGGACAGGTTGATGGAATGTTTGTTTTGTGTTTAAAACTATTATGAATTTTAAGGCCCCTTTCTCCTTTGTAAAACTTGTTGTCATTGCAAATAGGGCACTTCTTTAGGGGTTGTGACATACGTATGTTCTCTAAACTACTAAATGCCAGTTCAAACCTTGTTATTGTAAATTAATATTCCATTATTTAGTATGATTTGTCCGTACAATCTTTGTAAAATCACTACATTTGCAAATTTTCTTGTAAATATTATGTTGTCATCAGTGAAATGTCACTTCCGTTGGTTTCTATTTCGTGACTACGATTCCTGCTTGGTAACCGTGATTTTTAATTTGTGAATATCTTTATAAACTTATTAAATTATGTAAACTATTGTAAATACTTAGAGAAAACTACGTAAATCTTATTAAAGTAAATTAAAAATCTAAATTATTTATTAGTGTCACTGTCACTTTGGTTTTTTTTTTTTTTTATTTTTTTTTTATTTATATATTTATATATATATATATTTCTTTTATATTTATATGTTTCGATTTTGAACTCACTATTGGATTCTTTAATAAACTTTGAGCAGCCTGGTTATCATTAAAGATAATTATTTGTTCCTGTTTAATGTTCATGCCCGTCATTAACTTCTTCAAATGCATTGCCTCTTTTATTGCTTCAGTAACAGACATGAGTTCAGCTTCACAAGTGGATAAAGCAACTGTTCTCTGCTTGCGAGATTCCCAGCTAATTAACGATGCACCATACTGAAAACAGTAACCAGTATAAGACCTTCTGTCTAGACTGCACGATGCCCAATCAGCATCTGCGTAACCTTCCATGGCTTTTTCAGTTTTCTTAAAAGTCAAACATAAATTCATTGTTCCTTTTAAATATCTTAGTACTCTTTTAGCTAATTTCCAATGTACATCATCATGACAGGTATTGAATTGGCTAAGGTAACTAACGCTGTGCATGATGTCAGGTCTAGTAGCAACTGCTAGATACATTAGAGAACCAATCAAATTTTGATATGGTATCTTTTCATCAGGATTTGTGCTTCTCTCTAATTTCAGACCTAGTTCCATTGGCGTATTTGCTGGTTTACAATTCTCCATATTGAATTTCTTCAACAGCTTTTCTATATAATGCTTCTGAGATGCTTTCACTGCATTTCCTTCAGCTTTAAATTCTATCCCTAAGCAATAATTCAGTTTGCCAATGTCTCTCATTTCAAATGTTTCCATTAGTATTTTCTTTGTTAATTTCAATATTTTTTCATTTGAGTAGGCTATGATAATGTCGTCAACATAAATGGCGACTACCACCTTATCTCCTCCTGTCGACATTGTGTAGACACATGGATCAGCAGACGACGCTTCAAATTTTAGCTTCTTTAGCTCTTCGTCTAACTTTAAATACCACCGTCGACCGGCCTGCTTTACACCATACAGCGCTTTATTCAATTTACATACTTTTTCAGTATTTCTTTTTCTTAGCTTTTCTAACATATTCTTCGCCTTTTTGAAAATCATTCCATGTTCATTTTCAGATTCATCAATCAATATTTCATTTAAATATTTTTCAAGATTTTTCGGTTTCTGCATAAATAAACATTCGTCTAATATTCCATTTACATACGCTGTCGTTACATCCATTTGATGTAGTTTTAAATTTTGTTCTACAGCCATAGCTATCAACAACCTTATGGAACTCAGTTTAGATACTGGTGCATAAGTTTCATTATAATTTATTCCAGCTTTTTGTGTGAAACCTCTTGCTACAAGTCTAGCTTTTTTCCTTTCGACTTCTCCGTTAGAACCTAGTTTCTCTTTCAAAATCATTTTACAGCTGACTATATCTACATTTTGTTTCTTATCAACAATGTCCCAAGTCTCATTTTTTAAATGAGGTATTATTTCTTCTTTTATAGCTTTTGTCCAATCTTCATCATTTTCATCAAAATTATTTAACATTTCATCATTGTAAATGTATTTTCCTTCATTTACTACATAATCAGTAAATCTTTCTGGCATTTTTATTGTTCTTCGGGGTCTTTCATTACTTTGTGATTGTAATTCTTCTTCTCTGAATTCTATTTCTTGTTCTTCAATTTCAGAACTTTCGTAGTAAATATCATCACATACAACATTTTCAGTTTTTGGATCTCGATAATTATTTCAATCGTATGACCATTCTTGCCATTTTCACATAATTCTTCTATATTTCTATAATACATTTCATTTACAACTCTTACATCTCTGCTTATCATCATTTCCTTTTTAATTGGATTCCAGATTCTAAATGCTTTTGATGTTTCAGAGTAACCCACAAAAATTCCTTCATTTGTTTTTGGAGCAAACTTACTATTTTTCTTAGTTTTTATTAGAACAAAAGTTTTCAAACCAAATATATGTAGATGGTTGACGCTTGGTATTCTACCAACCCATTTTTCAAATGGCGTCTTTTCTTCTAAAAAATTCGAAGGACTTCGATTTGCCAAATAATTTGCTGTAAGTACAGCTTCAGCCCAGTATTTCTCTGGTGCCTTTCCTTCAATTAATAGACATCTTGCCTTTTCTAATAACGTCCTATTCTTTCGTTCTGCTAGTCCGTTCTGTTGAGGCGTATATGGTGCCGTCAAACGTCTTTTTATTCCAGACTTTTTTAAGAACATATAAAAAATACGGTTACAGTATTCTCCTCTTCCATTATCGGTCTGCAAAAATTTTATTTTATTTCCCGTAAAATTCTCCATTTCATTTTTATATTCCTGAAATTTCTCTAAGACTTCATTCTTTTGTTTTAAAAAATACACTTTACAATATCTTGTATAATCATCTATAAATGTAACAAAATATTTTGATTCACCAAGAGAATTAACGCGCATAGGTCTACATACATCAGAGTGTATTATTTCCAATCGTTCTTTTGTCCTCTCTGATTGTGTTTTAGGAAATGGCAATCGTGACATTTTTCCTTTAATGCAGGTTTCACAGTCACCTATTTTTTCATTCATATTGAATTTTAAACCTTTTAATGATCCATTTTTCATTGCCAATTTCAAATCACCTTCATTCAAGTGACCTAATCTTTTGTGCCACTTACTGATCTCATTTACGTCATCAGTTGTATTAAAATTTATTTCCTCTTGTCTTTGATCATTTGTATTATTTTCATGGTTCTCTTCTACATAATATAATCCATTTGACTTTCGTGCCAGTAGTTCGATTCTTCCTTAACTATTTGTGACTGTAGCGAATTTTTTCTTAAACAAAACAGTATTTCCTCTTTCAGTTATTTTTGCAACTGACAGGAGGTTAGTCGACAAACTTGGTACATATAGGGGGTTCAATAAATTTATTTTAAATTCATTAACATCTAGTGTTACTTTCCCTATTCCACTGACATTTGCTGTACGTTTATCTGAAGCTAGTCTCAGTACATTATTTTCAATATTCTTATTCATATTTACAAATATATTTTCATTATGACACATGTGCGAAGTGCAACCGCTATCTAAACACCACTTTCTTTTATTCGATTCTTCACATTTTAAAGAATAACATACATTTTTAGCAATTCCTGTTTTTCCTTTGTAACAATCGACTGCCTTATGTCCTGGTTTATGACATTTGTGGCATTTAAATTTAAAATATTCATTGTTATTGTTTCTCATTTTATTCTTTACATATGGTTTTTTATTTTTACTATACATAGCTTCATCTTCTGTTTTATTATTTTCATTCTCTATATTCCGTCTTGCCTCACTTTCCTCTATTATTTTTATTTTTAATTCTTCAGGAGTAGGGAGGTTGTCTCGCGATTCAATCGCTATTCTAAAATTGTCAAATGACGTTGGCAGACTATACAGCATCATTATGCTCAATAAATCTTGATTTATTTTTATGTCCATTTCATCCAACTTATCAACGGTATCCATAAAATTATTCAAATGGTCCCGTGTGTCATTTTCTTCTGACATTTTATTTAAAATAAGCTTTTTCAATAGAGTTGCCTTCCTGACAGGGCCTTTACTATCATATGTCTTTTTCAAAGTGTCCCATAATTCTTTAGAGGTATTACAATTTCTTACTAATTTTAATTCCGATGGGGAAATCACCAGTAACAAATCTGATCGAGCTTGCAGATCCTGCTCGACATACGCAGCTTTTGCCGCTTCATCGACTGGTTTCACTTTTTCACCACTCACATAACTCCACAATCCATGTTTTATAAGTACTGCTTGCGCCTGTACCTTCCAGGTATCGTAGTTATTTTTTCGGTATGACGTAGATGCCATCGTTATTTTTCGATTATGCCTGGACCCATAACCTATTGTTTAATAATGTGGATAGGTTTGCCTATATATTGTGCACAGGTTTATCTACAGTAATCACACCATACTTTGTATATAATAATTAGTATATTGTATTAAGGAAACATAACATAACTTAACATATTGACACACAAGATAGAGTGACAATCAGAACATAACATATATCAAAAGTCGTGAGTGTCGCATAGTCTATCCAGCCAGTTCAACATGTTGTCGTTCTTCGCGGCGGGCTGGTGGCTGCATGGCTGAGTCCTTCTGCGTGTGCTGGCTCACATGCACCTCTCGGCAGTCAGGGGCGGCAGCGGCGACCGGCGGCTCGATGCTGGGTCTCAATACTGCCCGTCGGGGCGCGTCGCTGCTCGGCTGCGGCTGCGATGCTGGCAATTCTTCCCCGGTGGCTGGTATCGGTGCCTCTCCTCCCAGCTCGGCTGTCTCGTCGTGCGGCTCCATGGTGAGTGCGAGCGCGTTGCTCTGGACCTATTCGTGCGTCCTCTCCTCTTGGACGGTGTTGACCTCGTCGAAGTCCGAGTTGTCGTCCTCTGATTCTTCTTCTAGCATCGCGACGCGGGCGGCTGCTAGCTCGACTTGTCGTCGCAGAAGCTCCTCACGTGCCTTGGCTAGCTCCCGTTTTCTACTGCGGGAGGCGGCTGAGCGGGCACTGCGTGGCGGTTTCGATGGAGGTTCTTGTGTTGTTGCCCGTTGAAGTTTCTGTTCCCGTAGTGGTGGTGGCGGTGCCGGTGGCTGATGTCTGGTTCGTGCTCGTGTCCGTGCCTGTTTCTGTCACCGATGCACTCGTTTCTGTCGCAGTGGCTTCGGTGTGTGTCCCGGACGCGATGGTGAACGTTGTGGACATCTTCGTTCGTGGTGCGGCTGCAAGCGGGCGCGCTGCTGGAACGGTGGTTGTCCCTACAGACATCGGACTCGTCTCAGTCCGGGGCGCTGTCGCGTGCAGTGCTGGGTCGGCTGCCACGGTGGTCGGGGCGAGCGGGTTGAAACTCGTCGGTCTGGAGCTCAGGGTTGGCGAGCTCGTCCGTAGCGCAGATGCTTCCAGGCGCGCCGTCGGATCCCTGTTGAGGTTTCCGGCGGATGTGGCGTCGGTGCTTGCGGTTGCGGTCGGCCTCTGAACGGGAGGGTACGACGACTTCATGCTCCTTGTGATTGGCATCTTCTTCTTTCTTGATGGATCCGGCTCGAAGGACCAGAATGTGAGCCCCTTCGCAGCCCACACTTTAACTATGCCGGTTCGGAAGAAATGAAAGATGCGGTTTGCGGTAATCTTCCTGTCGGGTACTTGCTTCGATGTTGGTGACTGGTTAGCGTGCTGTGTTCTTGATCTTGACCCCGATTGTGCCTGAGCTGAGCTGAGTGGCTTCCGGCCATGCCTATGTGACTATGTCGCGCAGGACGAAGACGGCCTTTCCGCGATAGATCTCGCTGGTCGGCAAGGTCTCGTCCGCGCGACAAGCGAAGCAGCCCGGGACGCGGAGTTTCGTGCGCGCGGAGTCTGCACTCCTGCTGCGCCTCTGGATGCCTCCAGGGTCCCATGAGTTCAGGGTTCTACAGTGTGGTGTGGTCCCCACCTGTGTGCCGCGTCCAGGAGGGAGCTTATGGCCATAATGGCCGCACGGCGCATGTCCGTCCCCTCGGCCAGAGCCTTGAGGAGTTCCACGGCTACGTCCTTGAAGACGTGAAGACGGGGGGGGGGGTGGTAGGTGATGTTGTCCTCCCCATCGGAGAACTGTACGGGGGGCGGACATGGGCCGCGCCTGGGGCGGCCACAGGCGGGGGGCGGATTGTCGATGTGTTCTTGGCGCTGGGCCGGTCCGTCTCCGCTAAGGGTTCCGGTCCTCTTGCCGTCTTGGCCAGTTCTGTGACGGGCAGCTGCGGGGTTCTCGTCTTCTTCTTCCTTTTTCCCCTCCTCTTGCGTTTCCCTTGTGGAAGGGGCGCACCGCGTGGGGTCGGTTTATTGGCCGGGGCCATCAGGCTCAGAGTCTGCGTCGGCTCCAAGCTTGTCGGCGCCGATCCTCGGGTCGTTGGTCTCGGGGTTGGGTTCTGGGAGGTGATTTTTGCAGCGGGTCCGGGTAGGTTTCCCACGCTGATGCCTCTCTTCCGGGCTTCTCTTCTAAAAATGGGGCACTTCTTGTCATTGGCCGCGTGCGCCTTGCCACAATTGGTGCACTTCGGCGCAGTGTCCTTGGCACACTGGCTGGCCGGCTGGTTCCCAGCGCACCGAAGGCACCTGATGTCCCGGTAGCAGTTGGTCGACGCGTGACCAAACTGCTGGCACCGGTGACACTGAGGCGGCGCAGGCGACCTTTTCCATTCCCTCACCTGAATACCAGGAAGGCACAGAAGCTCGGTCACTCCATAGAGCTCCCTAAGTGACTCCCGGCTCAGGTGAGGGAACAGCACAAAGAAAATAGTGTGATTCCGGCCCTTTCTGGGGGGAATCGCTCGGATATGGGTCGGGTATTCACCCACTCTCTCCCTGAGCGCCGACATAATGATGTCGTGCGGCGTATGCAGGGGGAGGCCTCTCACCGCCACTTTGTGGGGCCTCTCCGTGGGGAGAGAGTAGGTGAATCCCAACTTAATAGTTGGGTCGTCTATTACCGCCTCAGAGAAGTAGGCCTGAACCACTCTGTACTCTGAGGCGGTTTTGGGGTTGAACCGCATCCCTTTCCCCTTAGGGTGGGCTTGGGGAGCGTGACCCAGCTTCTGGTGCAAATTCCGCAAGTGCAACGGCCAGTTCACAAGCACGTCCACTTCGAACGGCGGGATCTTGGTCGCTGCGGGGATGGCGGGCTTTGAAGTTCCAGGGGGTGGAGAGGGGGCTTGGGCTGTGGAGAGGGGGGGGGGTTCTAATTGTCTCGCTATAGGACATTGCAGGGGAAGTGTCCCTTGTGGACGCGTACTGGGGAGGGCTCGGAGTTCCCCTCAGGGGGGCGTGGGACCGGCTCGGTGACGGACCCAAGTTGGGTCGCCTGGAGTCGTGGTCGTCCTCTTCCCTGTCTTCATTTCTTCTTTTTGAGGACCGGGCCTCCAACTCCATGTAGACGGTATCGTCCTGGAAAGCTGGAGGGTGCCTCTCGAAGAAGGCGGTCAGAACTTCTGATGGCTGGGGCGCCTCTTCAGGCGGCCGTTTGTGCCTTTCCGCGCGCCCGCTTATATAGGGGTGTGTGCGCGCACTTAGACCTATGTCAACCGGGCGCGCGGAGGCCATACTATTGACCAATCACCGCAAGCAAGCACCGTCGTGGGAAATCGTTTATTATGTTTATCTTAATCTATTTACAAATAACATGAGTCTACACAAGAAGTCGGGAACAATTATTTATTATTATAAAATATACTTTATTACAGTGTAATTAATAAACGAAAAAAAAATGCCAACAGAACCTTATTTATTTCATTATTCAATAAGTAAATTAATAAATTAATTGTCATTGGCTAAGTTTGCACAGCTTTTCAAACTTGACTGTCTGAATTGTAAATTATGTTTTTGTATTGTTAAAGTTTCCATATAAAATAGAAGGAAGATTTATGGTTTTTCATACAGACATCGTCATGCGAGTCACCTGGTGTCTTGTGTTGCTGGTGGTAAGATATTGTTTTTATTTAAAATACCTATACTTAGAAAACAAAACAAACAAACACGGCCGAATTAGATATTTTTTTTACATCAGACAACTGAATACATCAGACAAGACAGCCCCCGTCAGGTGCTTGGACTATTGCTGAGGTCAAATTTAAATAAAAAAATAAAAATATATCAAGTTTATTGGTTGAGACTACGGTATCATTAATTTTCTAAATGGGCCTCCTACAACAACCACCGTTTTAAGCATTTCTGCCGGCAGTAAAACAGGCAACATTGGTTTAAGCGGCTGGGGGTGTCGAGAGGTGTGACACCGGTTTCACATATAGCTTCCCCGTTATTACGCCTTTAGACACTTCCACCTCCGAGCATTAGAATTGAAGCCTTGGGGGGCAAGGGGAAAGATAGGATATGTTCATGCTTAGCGGGTCACACCGTCTTATATTAATTTCTACCTCATTTATGTGATTTTCTTTGATTCAAGGAGGTTTACCGCCAGGCGGAGCCAGGCAATATTTCGCAAGTTAGGCTACCCTAAAAAACTGGATGTGCCGGGAACAAAATATTTTTTTTTTGTTATGAGGGTACATACACCAATTACGTGTGGCAAAAACAGTGTTTACCAGTGTAATCAGGTCAAATATTAGCAAGAAGCATGAAAGTAAGATAAATGCAGTGGAAATGCGGTCTTTACGTAGAATGTGTGATATATAAACAATGTTATTAGAGAATAATGCGGAGTGAAAGATGATGTTGAATGAAGAAAAGTAGTTTACGCTGGTTTGGACACGTTGAAAGAATGAAAGATGAAAGATTGACTAAATAGGTTTATATGGCTAAAGTGAAAGGAAATGCTGGCAGGGGACGACCTATGTGTACTTTTATTGAACACTAGCTGTTTCCCACGACTTCGTACGTGACTATTTCAGAATGTTGGCAAACATACACTTCATACATAGCTTTTGTCATGTTCACCTCTGCCCACCCCGTTCCCGTCGTCATGCCGTGATAGTATATAGCCTATGTTACTCAGAGATAATGTAGCATTCCAATGGTGAAAGATTGATCAAAATCCGTCCAGTAGTTTTTCAGTTTATTCGTAACAATATGTTTGTTAACGTATAAACATACAAAAATACAAATCTTTCCTCTTTATAATATTAGTATAGATATATAAAATGTATTGATCGAAGGCAATATTAAAAGTACACACAATCGCCGAGCATGTATGAAAGGTGTGATGAATAAAAAGAAGCGAAAGAGGTATGTCAGGATCGTAACAAATGGCATTCGACTGTCTCTGCCTACCCCTCTTGGGATAAAAGCAGCATTTCTCAATCTCCATATGTTTACCGTGTTACGGTTCCAGGGTACCCAGCGGAATACCAAGTCTCTCTCGTTTAGCCGATGGTATTTGTGAGGCTATACCTAACGAGTGGCTAGTTCTGTTGAGATATATTTGTCTTAAAAACCCATTGGAACATGGCCGGAATCCGGGATCAAACCCGGGGTCTGCCTAGTTAATACCAGACTTCTTAACCACTCGGCCACCGACGCACCTTTAGGTAGAAATATAGGTATGTGCCACGTCTCTAGATTTACCGGGATAATCCAGGACATAAACTAATTAAGTATTCTCCAAGTTTCATCAAAATCTGTGATTGATATTAGTAGGATTTTAATAAATACCTACTATTTATTGATGTTTTTTTTCATTTTTCAGGCAGTAGTTACCATACATGCATTTCCGAGTAAGTACCTGTGTATTATTTTATTGTGAATCTCAATTGCTTATTGTAATACCGACTCGTATGCCGTGATGAAAAACGGTCTGTCGTCATGTCCCCCCCCCCCTTGTGTGTGCGTGGCGCGTATACTATTTTTATATGTATATAAATAGTTGCTTGTCCGTGGGAGTGTACAATACAATAATGAACTACACAACGATACCCAACACGATGGGGTGTTCGAAAATATGTTAATTCTTCAATATTCGTCATATATACATTTTTTTTTTCCTAATTTTAAATAATTAAAAAAAAAGTGTAGGTAGAGGTACCGACTTCAAAAATTTGCACTGAAAAGTAAGAAATAATAAATATTTCGTCGTAGAATTGGAAAACGGTTGGTGCCAAATTAGGATACAAAATTAAGTACCTACCATCTAAGAAGATAAAGATCTTTTCAATTACTGATGATCGTACGATTCGTAGGTTTCTAATGAATTGTCTAGAATCTAGATTAGTAAATTTGGGAACTAAGTTGTTTCTAATTTGGCACCAACCGTCTTCAAATTCTACGACGAAATATTTATTATTTCTTACTTTTCAGTGCTTTTTGAAGTTAATTTATTTTTCCGAGTTATGACAAAAATTGACTTAGAAATCAGTTTTTATTCAAAACTACTAAACCAATTTTCACTAAAATGGGTTCACAGGAAGCACTAGCTTTCAAATAAAAAAAAATCATCAAAATAGGTTCACCCAGTCGAAAGTTCTGAGGTAACAAACATAAAAAAAATGCAGTCGAATTGAGAACCTCCTCCTTTTTTTTGAAGTCGGTTAAAAATATCATCTGCTACAATATTTTTTGTTTTTACTTCGAATAGTTTTAGAGAAAATCGCTGACAGACGGACGGTTTCCATATCTCAATTAAATATATTATTTCTCAAGTTAATATTTTATACGCCATTTTAATTAATAATTAAAATTAATTTCCCCGAAAAATAAACAAACCAATAAAAATTAAATGTTACATTTACTTTGTAAAAGACGCCATCTATTGGAGATGAGTTGAACTATGATGACAATATTGACACCACTAACGGTGCGAAGTGTTCGCACGGGTCATCTAGCGTAAAAATAACGGCACGTTTGGAAAACAGTTTACTTGAATTTTTCAACAATATGCCATAATAACTTTTTTTTTTTTTTTTTATTATGGTACGTAGAAAAATGGTCTATCTTTTCAGACTACTTCCAGCGGCGAGGAGCCCATACAACCCGATTCCTTTCGGCTTCCCTTTAGGAATTTGTAAATCTATATAGACTAACGACATTTTATAAAATAATATCATTACAAACCTATTTTATCAATCCAAACTTACTCTATAAGTCAATTTTTATAAACGCTTCCCGATATCCATAAGCAACATAAGTAAATAAGCCCTTACAATACCGGCTTGCTCGCCCATACAACCTTACTTCATACTAAGCAACTGTCTCTTTCATTTGTATAGAAATTCGCGCACGTTCCCTCTCGTTTTAGCACGCGCAAATAGACCTTGGTAGCCGATGAATTCCGGGTTATTACGAATGTAACTGGTGGAAATATTGTCTGCCTTTAGATAGTTGCATGTTTACTTGAGTGTTTATTTTATTTTTAGAATTATATTTTTTAATACAAGAGACTACTTAAATAAAAAAAGAGTTTAGGTAATTTAAATCCCTATCACTAAACGATAAAATACTATTGTCATTGGTCATTGGTGCATTTTGTGTTAGAGAATAAAAATTTAGATCTTGCGTACCATTAGTTGAGTGAGCTATTTTACGGCTTCCCTTTTGAAAATATTCACCCTTCGCCACTGCTACTTACATATTTGTAATGGATACACGCGAAGTGTAACTACGTCACTGAATTTGCATGGGTTGTTACCAATCTTCTTTTAAAATTACAGATCCAGGATTACTCGGAGACGATGGAGTAGTATCAACTGTAAAGAGAACATCTCAGTCCACTTCTTCAAACTTGTCTGCTAGCTGTAAGTATTTATTGACAAAGTCTATCTATCTATCTATCATCACGCCTTTTATCTCAAGCTAGGTGGTAGGCAGAATAATCGAATGCCATTAGTGACGATCCTGACATACCTCTTTCGCTTCTTTTATATTCATCATACCTTTCATAAGTGAATTTACTACAAAATATATATTATTTCTTTACGGTTACGATTCCAGGGTACCCAGCGAAAGACCAAGTTTCCCTCGTTTAGCCGATGGTATTTGCGAGGCTATACCTAACGAGTGGCTAGTTCTGTTGAGGTATATTTAGATGGAAAATCCTCTAAGTGTGGTTTGTCGGATTATGTACCATAAGTTTTTAGTTAAAAAACCCATTGGTACATGGCCGGGATCGGGGATCGAACCCGGGGTCTGCCAGTTAATACCAGACGTCTTAACAATTCCAAATTAACAAACGCTTGACCGTTTTTTTTATTTACAGCTTCTAAGAACAAGAAAAGCAGCGAAACTGAAATCGTGAATGGCAATGCAGTAACTTCAAAAAAAGAGTCATGTGGCGAAGAATCTAACAAATCTTCTAAAGAAGGTATACACAAATAATTCTATTCGGGACCATAATTATTCCCTATTGTCTTGAGTTCATACAAAAATCCCATAGAAAAAAAGGTTAGATTTTTTTTTCTTATTTTCCGGGTAAATTTTCCAATTTTTCTTTCCTTAAAAACCTGATTCGGATGTTTAAAAAAATGTTGCCAAAATTGGTACAGCCGTTCTTACATTATTATAGATAGAATTTAAAGGCAGAGAAAATATCTTTAAATTAATTTTAGTTTCTTTTGAGTAATATTTGCTAGTACAGGTACTTTTTTACTATTTTTTTTTTCAAAATTTTAGGCTCAGTACTTCAAATTTACGATTTACGCTTAATTTTCTTTAATATAACTTAAACTATGGATTTTAAAATTGTAAAAAAAATATTTGTCGAGCCCTTTCATTTGACACTTCAAATAGAAACAACCAAAACAAACACCTTTTTATATATTTCTTTCAGCATCAGCAAAGAAGGCCAGCTCTATAGAAAGTGTTAATAAAAAAACGGGAGATGTACATAAGGTGGTTTCTAATGAACAGTCCAACTCAGCGTCTTCTAAAGCCAAAGGTAAACAGAAGGGTAAAATTAAATCATAACCCTAAAATCCCAAGCTTGAACTCAGTAAACCGTGCGGCTTATTTTGTCAATATCTCTTTAAAAAGTTGTTAGAGAGTTACACTGTAAAAAGCATCGATAAAATAACCAAGGATAAGATAAGATAGGCCAAGATTCACGTACCAGACACATGAGAAAGAACGATTTCACAAAAAATCGGTTTTACCAAAATACACAAAACGGACATAAGCTCTTCCAGGATAAAGAAATAAATACGAGAAAATGTTACATTAGTAAAAAATCGGTTGAAATTACTCGTAAAATTTATGACTTTCAGGGCTTCATAAAACTTAGAACTTTTTTAATTACATACTGTGGCAAATATATTTATCTTTCGAAAGCTATTTAAATTTCAATTATCGCGTAATTTAAGAAGTCGTGAATACAGAATTTCAGGATTTGAATTTGGAATTGAAGTCAAGCGAGTTCCTTTAGAGTCGCGTTTGTTATCGTAACCAGGAACTTTATTGGGGTTCCGCTGTGTACCCTGGGACACGGTTCCGGGAATTGTAAGGTAACCCGTAAAGAAGAAAAAAATTGTTGTACCAAAAATTATATGTATTACCTACCGCGCCCCAAAGACGGAGATTTTTTTTTAATCTGTAAGCATAATATTATTGCGTCATTGTATAAAAAACTAGCTTTCTACCCCCGGCTTCGCCCGTGGACATTTTAGATTAAAATTAATTGTAGCCTGTCTCACTCAGAGATATCGCTTTATTTATAGTATATATGCCGATTAAGCGGTAGCTAAGATGATCCCGCCGACCGTGATATGTCCTATTAATCACAGACTAATTAAACGGGCGGGATTAAACCGGATACCCCATCATGTCACGACGAAACGCGTGCGTCGGTTGCCATGACATGAAGTAGAATCCTTACAATATTCAGGTCAGTCAGTATAAAGTCAGTCAATACAGCAATACAGAGGAAAATCTCTTTGAGCCGGCTATGTCTCGAGCGGCGACAACCCCTCGGTATCCTCTTATTTGGGTCCCAGTTGGGATTCGACCAGTGCTAGTAGCTCCTCTGCTAGCCTGTCATACGCAGGGGCTATATCGCGCAGATGTTTGTGGCGACTGTTGGCGCCATCTAGTATTAAGTAGTTGTACTAAGTAAATTTTTTTACACTTCTATAAATACATTTTCTATAATACAAGTAATATAATAAATATAAATAAAATAAATCTTGAGAAAATATAATAGAATAGATATAAATTGTAATTGAAACTAACAATTTCAAATTATATTTTACAATATTGTAAATTTGCTAGTTGGCGATAGATGTCGCTAGTAGTTAATTTTTATCATTTCTCCTTATATATTTTTTTGTTTCAGATTCGAAAAATTCGAAAAGCGAAATCAAAAGTAAGTAGAAGACAGAATCTATACAAATATCACTTTTATAAGAGGGGTAGGCAGCGACAATCGAATTCAAGTCATCGAAAGCGCGTGACTTAAAAAATGCACTAAATTTAAAACAGACAAATAAATGATTTGATTTGAAAATATTTATAATTTTTTTAGACTTTTTGTCTGTCTATATATTATTATATTTAGGGGGGGGGGGGGTAGATTTGATTTAAAGGTAACAGACCAGATAGTGCAGATACTAGATACTTTACGGTGCATAAATTTTTGATTTATTTTGAACATTTCGGGGGGTTAAGGTTAAGCTGATGCGTTCTCCTTATCTATTTCTCTTTTTTTTTCTCGACACACACACGCACACACTATTGGCTGACAGTACCAACCTCTCGGAAAATGGGTTGGTACCATCCGACGGCCAACTCTACCACCACGCGCGTTTTTTTAAAATATTTGTTATTTAGTTTTTTTTCTCTTGTTTCACGACAGTTCTTCACGGGTTGCCTTACAACTTTTTTTTTATTTAAATTGTTTATTTTTGTTCAGAAATTGACGGCAAAGGTGGCTCCTACACAAAATCGAATTCATCAGAAAAAACATCTCAAGAATCGAAAGCTAAAAATAATTCTTCTAAGAACAAACAAACATGTAAGTGTTATTATTTAATCGTGTTACACCAGTGTCTACTTTTTGCCAATTGTCTATTTCTTTGTAAGAAGTAAACTCGAAAACTACTGGACCGATTAATACAGTATTCCGCTGTTCCTTCGCACGTGGTTTTTTTTGAAAAAAAAAATCCTATTTCACCCTCTGGTCCTTCAATCTATCTTTGGGCATAAACTCTGTTTTGAAAAAACAAACAGACAAACAAACTTTCGCATTTATAACATATATTAGTTTCCGAGAAATATGATGTAATCTATCATCACGCCTTTTATCCCAAAAGGGGTAGGCAGAGACAAGCGATTGTGTGTACTTTTAATATTGCCATCGATCAATATGTTATCATAGGTCGTCCTCTGCCAGCATTTTTTTTTCACTTCAGCCATATAAACCTTTTTAGTCAATCTTTCATCCTTCATTCTTTCAATGTGTCCAGACCAGCTTAAACTACTTTTCTTCATTTATGACATCGTTCCGGTTGCGGTCTATAGGCACGGTTTATATCACATATTCTACGTAAAGACCGCATTTCCACTGCATTTATCTTATTTTCATGCTTCTTATGTGTAAAGTAATAGTAGATTGTATCACAAGCGAGCAAAATAATATTTTTACGGCGAGGGCGCTATTTTGAATTCAGAGCGGAGCGAAGCAAGGTTTCAAAAGTAGAATCCTAAGTATAGCAAGGAATTCAAAGTACACTGCCCGAAGAAAAAATATTTTTTCGGCCGAGTGATACATATATCTGTGGGGGGTTTTATTAGAAGCAACATTCATGTTACAAATTCAAAACTCATTGTTGCCCTCTTGAATAAAAGAATCTCTTTTCGAATAGATGGGATGAAATAGTAGATTGTATCACAAGGGAGCAAAATACTATTTTTACGGCGAGGGTTTCTAAAGTAGAATCCTAAGCATGGCGAGGTATTCAAAGTACACCGCCCGAGGAAAAAATAATTTTACAGCCGAGTCATACAGATACACTCTACTTTTCATCCCCCTCTATGAGAAAAATAAATAAGAGGTGCTTTTAGGTACAACTCATGAAATTATATTTATTTGAAGTTGTATTAGTATATAGTTTATCAGAAAGCAACAACGTAGTTCTTACCTGCCAGTAACTTTATTCATACATATTCGCGTTTGATCAGTTGGTCGCGGAAAATATAATAGGGCCCACACATCACACACATTCTGTGCATCCGAGCATACACAAACGGTAGACGCACAGGAAGATGCGTAATCTGTGGCGGGTTTTATTAGAAGGAACATTCTTGTTCCAAATTCAAAACTCATTATTGCCCGCTGTAAAAGTCTCTTGGAGAAAAGACTCTCTTTGCTCGCACTTATTGAGGAACAAACCGCTTGTCCACCTCTAGATGTAATCGAGATTGAACACAGGCCACACATTAGCGAAGTAAGTCAGATTTAGATCACATGCAACTCACTCACTCACACAGACACACAAGATTCGATTAAACAAAGCGGTGGATGTGTGTATGTGACAGATCGTTTTCGCCATCGAAATCAACCACAAATACAACGATTCGATAACGGATGGCGGACCGCGCGTTGTCGTGACTTGGACGAGTCTGTGGTCGATTTCGGTGGACCGTATGGTGGCGCGCCGGAGATTGAACGAATGAGTGGGCACCTTTAAGTAGCCCACAGACTGGTCCGGCATCGCACCGAAAATTTTCGTTCCGGCCGCCTTATGATCGAGATTGAATAAGGCCCCACATTGGCGATGAAAATCATACGATCTAGATCGCATACAATTCACACACTCAAACAGACACATATCATTCGATTAAACAAAGTGTCAAACTATCAGGTATATGTGTAATGGGTATGGATGTGTGTGTGTGTGTGACAGATCGCTCCGGTCATCGAAATCAACCACAGATTTAAACTATTTGAAACTGATGGTGGGCCGCGCGTACATGAATTGGATGAGTCTGTGGTGGATTTCGGTGGACCGGCCGGCGACCGGCCGGGGATTGATCCAATCAGTGGGCGCCTTTACAGACGTAGAAGACGTGCGCATAGTATTTTTATGATAAGTGAGAATTGAACCCGGTACCCCAACCAATTAGGCTATTGACTCCCCTAATAACGATAATACAATTCGTTTACAGTAGATGAAAGTAAGAAAAATGGCGTCAAGAAAACAACTAAAACTTCAGAGAATTCAGCAAATTCTTCCGAAGAAGGAAAGAAAAGTGAAAGTAAGTCAACCTTTTTATTATTATACTAGGAGTGTCTTGAGGTTGCACCTGCGTTAAGGGGCCTATTGACCACGTGATCAATCTACGTACGGGCGTGCAGGGCGTGCACCGCACAAGGGCGGCATTTTCAAGGAGGCGGCAAAAACAGATATCGAAACGAAATATTCTCATAATTAAATGCTTTCGCTTTATTATTAAGTACCTACTATAGATTATTTTAGGGTCTGGTTTCGCCCGTGGAGCCCATAGTTCATACAAAAAATAACTTTCAGTTTTTCCCGAACTTTTCAATTTTCCGGGCAACTTTTCCTCTTTTTATTTCCGTAAAAACCTTATTGAGACTATTACGAACCGTTTTAGCAGAGCCGTTCTCAAGTGATGCACTTGCTAAAGAAAGGTAAGTGGCTACCTTATTATCTACTAAAGTGAATTTTTTCGACTAGTCTTACTTGCTAAACAAATTTTGCATGTTTTTTATTGTAAATTTTTTAAAATAATAAATAAAACATATTATTATTAGTTTTTCAAATATAAAAGAGCTGGCTCATATTTGGCCCAAAGCATAAGTATTGCATTGCTATCCAACGTGGCAACGCAGCCAGTATTTTGAGCACTCTCCCAGAAGGATTTTTTTTTTAATAATAATTACTTCTGAAAATATATAAAATATTTTATAATTATAAAAGTTTGTTTACTAAATACGATAAGTCAAAAATATACATAAGTATACTGTATATTTCGTCTCCGTCGATCATAATGAATTGCAGATTTGTTAGACGGAGACGAAATACAGTTTAGTTAATACGTCGCTACTTCGAGTGTTTATGTACCCGCTATGTTCTTCTAATTCCCAGATTCAAAATCAGAAAGCACTGAGAAGCATAACGGTAAACATGGCAGCGGCAGCGTCGTTAAGAAATCAGAAAGTTCTTCTCAAGAGGAACAGAAAAAATCAAATTCTTCAAAATCTAGTTCTAAAAGTAAGACCATTATCGTTACTAAATAGATATTATAAAATATGCCTGTCTGTTTGTACCCCACTCACTGTCCCAATTTACACGATTAGATACACTGATTCTCGAGGAAGGCTCACGAGTAATAAACATGGACCTATCATGTTTCGGAGCTGAGCTTTACGGTATTAATTAATCAAGTCGAAAATCTTAAATATGTATGTTACATTTTTTTTTTTTTTTTTTAAATTTCTTCACGGGTTCAGCTCCCGAAACCGTGTTACGGTTCCAGGGTACCCAGCGGAAGACCAAGTCTCCCTCGTTTAGCCGATGGTATTTATACATTTTTATATCTTTCAAAATTTTTAATAGACTTTTACACATTTACAACTTAATTAAAATGTACTTATAATAAATATTTAAAACTATAATAATAAAATCCTATTGGTTGTAACACATCTCTACTCCTCTCTGATTTGGTGGAATATGGGCCTTATCCAGCCCCCCCCCCCTCCCATTCCGTAACGTTGTTAACAAAACCGTATTATATTACTAATATGTGGTAAAATTTGCGTCAAATTATTTATATGAATGTTTTTATATAGGTACTATAATAGAGAAAGATGGAAAAGGAGGCGACTGTGGACACTCAGGCGGAAATGGAAAGCCAGGACACTCAGGCGGCAATGGAAAGCCAGGACAATCAGGCGGCAATGGAAAGCCAGGACACTCAGGCGGAAATGGAAAGCCAGGACAACCAGGCGGTAATGGAAAGCCAGGACAATCAGGCGGCAATGGAAAGCCAGGCGGAAATGGAAAGCCAGGACAATCAGGCGGTAATGGAAAGCCAGGATGTTCAGGCGAAAAAGGAGCTCCAGGACACCCAGGCGGTGATGGAAAGCCAGGACAGCCAGGCGGAAATGGAAAGCCAGGACAACCAGGTGGTAATGGAGAGCCAGGACAATCAGGAGGCAATGGAAAGCCAGGCGGAAATGGAAAGCCAGGACAGCCAGGCGGAAATGGAAAGCCAGGACAATCAGGCGGTAATGGAAAGCCAGGACAACCAGGTGGTAATGGAAAGCCAGGACAATCAGGCGGTAATGGAAAGCCAGGACAACCAGGTGGTAATGGAGAGCCAGGACAATCAGGCGGCAATGGAAAGCCAGGCGGAAATGGAAAGCCAGGACACTCAGGCGGCAATGGAAAGCCAGGCGGTAATGGAAAGCCAGGACAACCAGGTGGTAATGGAGAGCCAGGACAATCAGGCGGTAATGGAAAGCCAGGACACTCAGGCGGAAATGGAAAGCCAGGACAATCAGGCGGTAATGGAAAGCCAGGACAACCAGGTGGTAATGGAGAGCCAGGCGGAAATGGAAAACCAGGTCAATCAGGCGGCAATGGAAAGCCAGGACAACCAGGTGGTAATGGAAAGCCAGGACAACCAGGCGGTAATGGAAAGCCAGGACAACCAGGTGGTAATGGAAAGCCAGGACAACCAGGCGGTAATGGAAAGCCAGGACAACCAGGCGGTAATGGAAAGCCAGGACACTCAGGCGGAAATGGAAAGCCAGGACAACCAGGCGGAAATGGAAAGCCAGGACAATCAGGCGGTAATGGAAAGCCAGGACAACCAGGTGGTAATGGAAAGCCAGGACAATCAGGCGGTAATGGAAAGCCAGGACAACCAGGTGGTAATGGAGAGCCAGGACAATCAGGCGGCAATGGAAAGCCAGGCGGAAATGGAAAGCCAGGACAGCCAGGCGGTAATGGAAAGCCAGGACAACCAGGTGGTAATGGAGAGCCAGGACAATCAGGCGGCAATGGAAAGCCAGGCGGAAATGGAAAGCCAGGACAGCCAGGCGGTAATGGAAAGCCAGGACAATCAGGCGGAAATGGAAAGCCAGGATGTTCAGGCGAAAAAGGAGCTCCAGGACACCCAGGCGGTGATGGAAAGCCAGGACAGCCAGGCGGAAATGGAAAGCCAGGACAACCAGGTGGTAATGGAGAGCCAGGACATTCAGGCGGCAATGGAAAGCCAGGCGGAAATGGAAAGCCAGGACAGCCAGGCGGAAATGGAAAGCCAGGACAATCAGGCGGTAATGGAAAGCCAGGACAACCAGGTGGTAATGGAAAGCCAGGACAATCAGGCGGTAATGGAAAGCCAGGACAGCCAGGCGGTAATGGAAAGCCAGGACAACCAGGTGGTAATGGAGAGCCAGGACAATCAGGCGGCAATGGAAAGCCAGGCGGAAATGGAAAGCCAGGACAGCCAGGCGGTAATGGAAAGCCAGGGCAATCAGGCGGTAATGGAAAGCCAGGACAGCCAGGCGGAAATGGAAAGCCAGGACAATCAGGCGGTAATGGAAAGCCAGGACAGCCAGGCGGAAATGGAAAGCCAGGACAATCAGGCGGTAATGGAAAGCCAGGACAACCAGGTGGTAATGGAGAGCCAGGACAATCAGGCGGCAATGGAAAGCCAGGCGGAAATGGAAAGCCAGGACAGCCAGGCGGTAATGGAAAGCCAGGACAATCAGGCGGTAATGGAAAGCCAGGACAACCAGGCGGTAATGGAGAGCCAGGACAATCAGGTGGCAATGGAAAGCCAGGCGGAAATGGAAAGCCAGGACAGCCAGGCGGTAATGGAAAGCCAGGACAACCAGGTGGTAATGGAGAGCCAGGACAATCAGGCGGCAATGGAAAGCCAGGCGGAAATGGAAAGCCAGGACAATCAGGCGGCAATGGAAAGCCAGGCGGTAATGGAAAGCCAGGACAACCAGGTGGTAATGGAGAGCCAGGACAATCAGGCGGCAATGGAAAGCCAGGCGGAAATGGAAAGCCAGGACAGCCAGGCGGTAATGGAAAGCCAGGACAATCAGGCGGTAATGGAAAGCCAGGACAACCAGGTGGTAATGGAGAGCCAGGACAATCAGGCGGCAATGGAAAGCCAGGCGGAAATGGAAAGCCAGGCGGAAATGGAAAGCCAGGTCAGCCAGGCGGTAATGGAAAGCCAGGACAATCAGGCGGTAATGGAAAGCCAGGACAGCCAGGCGGTAATGGAAAGCCAGGACAACCAGGTGGTAATGGAAAGCCAGGCGGAAATGGAAAGCCAGGAGACTCAGGCGGAAATGGAAAGCCAGGACAACCAGGTGGTAATGGAGAGCCAGGACAATCAGGCGGCAATGGAAAGCCAGGACAGCCAGGCGGTAATGGAAAGCCAGGCGGAAATGGAAAGCCAGGAGACTCAGGCGGCAATGGAAAGCCAGGCGGAAATGGGAAGCCAGGACAGCCAGGCGGTAATGGAAAGCCAGGACAATCAGGCGGTAATGGAAAGCCAGGCGGAAATGGAAAGCCAGGACAGCCAGGCGGTAATGGAAAGCCAGGACAATCAGGCGGTAATGGAAAGCCAGGACAATCAGGCGGCAATGGAAAGCCAGGCGGAAATGGAAAGCCAGGACAGCCAGGCGGTAATGGAAAGCCAGGCGGAAATGGAAAGCCAGGAGACTCAGGCGGTAATGGAAAGCCAGGACAACCATGTGGTAATGGAGAGCCAGGACAATCAGGTGGCAATGGAAAGCCAGGCGGAAATGGAAAGCCAGGACAACCAGGTGGTAATGGAGAGCCAGGACAATCAGGCGGCAATGGAAAGCCAGGCGGAAATGGAAAGCCAGGACAGCCAGGCGGTAATGGAAAGCCAGGACAACCAGGTGGTAATGGAGAGCCAGGACAATCAGGCGGCAATGGAAAGCCAGGCGGAAATGGAAAGCCAGGACAGCCAGGCGGTAATGGAAAGCCAGGACAATCAGGCGGTAATGGAAAGCCAGGACAATCAGGCGGTAATGGAAAGCCAGGACAGCCAGGCGGAAATGGAAAGCCAGGACAATCAGGCGGAAATGGAAAGCCAGGACAGCCAGGCGGTAATGGAAAGCCAGGCGGAAATGGAAAGCCAGGAGACTCAGGCGGAAATGGAAAGCCAGGACAACCAGGTGGTAATGGAGAGCCAGGACAATCAGGCGGCAATGGAAAGCCAGGCGGAAATGGAAAGCCAGGACAGCCAGGCGGTAATGGAAAGCCAGGACAATCAGGCGGTAATGGAAAGCCAGGACAATCAGGCGGTAATGGAAAGCCAGGACAGCCAGGCGGAAATGGAAAGCCAGGACAATCAGGCGGTAATGGAAAGCCAGGACAACCAGGTGGTAATGGAGAGCCAGGACAATCAGGCGGTAATGGAAAGCCAGGACAATCAGGCGGTAATGGAAAGCCAGGACAACCATGTGGTAATGGAGAGCCAGGACAATCAGGTGGCAATGGAAAGCCAGGCGGAAATGGAAAGCCAGGACAGCCAGGCGGAAATGGAAAGCCAGGACAACCATGTGGTAATGGAGAGCCAGGACAATCAGGTGGCAATGGAAAGCCAGGCGGAAATGGAAAGCCAGGACAGCCAGGCGGTAATGGAAAGCCAGGACAACCAGGTGGTAATGGAGAGCCAGGACAATCAGGCGGCAATGGAAAGCCAGGCGGAAATGGAAAGCCAGGACAGCCAGGCGGTAATGGAAAGCCAGGACAACCAGGTGGTAATGGAGAGCCAGGACAATCAGGCGGCAATGGAAAGCCAGGCGGAAATGGAAAGCCAGGACAGCCAGGCGGTAATGGAAAGCCAGGACAATCAGGCGGTAATGGAAAGCCAGGACAATCAGGCGGTATTGGAAAGCCAGGACAGCCAGGCGGAAATGGAAAGCCAGGACAATCAGGCGGAAATGGAAAGCCAGGACAGCCAGGCGGTAATGGAAAGCCAGGACAATCAGGCGGTAATGGAAAGCCAGGACAACCAGGTGGTAATGGAGAGCCAGGACAATCAGGCGGCAATGGAAATCCAGGCGGAAATGGAAAGCCAGGACAACCAGGTGGTAATGGAGAGCCAGGACAATCAGGCGACAATGGAAAGCCAGGCGGAAATGGAAAGCCAGGACAACCAGGTGGTAATGGAGAGCCAGGACAATCAGGCGGCAATGGAAAGCCAGGACAACCAGGTGGTAATGGAGAGCCAGGACAATCAGGCGGCAATGGAAAGCCAGGACAACCAGGTGGTAATGGAGAGCCAGGACAATCAGGTGGCAATGGAAAGCCAGGCGGAAATGGAAAGCCAGGACAGCCAGGCGGTAATGGAAAGCCAGGACAATCAGGCGGTAATGGAAAGCCAGGACAATCAGGCGGTAATGGAAAGCCAGGACAACCAGGTGGTAATGGAGAGCCAGGACAATCAGGGGGCAATGGAAAGCCAGGACAACCAGGTGGTAATGGAGAGCCAGGACAATCAGGCGGCAATGGAAAGCCAGGACAACCAGGTGGTAATGGAAAGCCAGGACAATCAGGCAATAATGGAAAGCCAGGACAACCAGGTGGTAATGGAGAACCAGGACAATCAGGCGACAATGGAAAGCCAGGCGGAAATGGAAAGCCAGGACAGCCAGGCGGTAATGGAGAGCCAGGACAATCAGGCGGCAATGGAAAGCCAGGACAACCAGGTGGTAATGGAGAGCCAGGACAATCAGGGGGCAATGGAAAGCCAGGACAACCAGGTGGTAATGGAGAGCCAGGACAATCAGGCGGCAATGGAAAGCCAGGACAACCAGGTGGTAATGGAGAGCCAGGACAATCAGGCGGCAATGGAAAGCCAGGCGGAAATGGAAAGCCAGGACAGCCAGGCGGTAATGGAAAGCCAGGACAATCAGGCGGTAATGGAAAGCCAGGACAACCAGGTGGTAATGGAGAGCCAGGACAATCAGGCGGCAATGGAAAGCCAGGACAACCTGGTGGTAATGGAGAGCCAGGACAATCAGGCGGCAATGGAAAGCCAGGACAACCAGGTGGTAATGGAGAGCCAGGACAATCAGGGGGCAATGGAAAGCCAGGCGGAAATGGAGAGCCAGGTCACTCAGGCGGAAATGGAAAGCCAGGACATGGAGGTGAGCTTCCGCATAATATTGAATTAACATACAAAAACACATCGAAATCACAGTAACACTAGAGTAATAGCCTTCAGATACCTATATATTTTGTGCCTAATTTTCGTGAGCGTATCCCCCCTTTTTTTTCCACCAAGACTTACAACTTTCAAGTATAGGTATCAAACCCGAGATGTCGAACACAACAAACATAGGAAAACAACTTCTATTGTAGACCAATCGGTAGTGTTTCCGGATTTTGTTGGAAATATATTCAAAGTTCGAAGGAATTTAAGGCAAGAGGCTGTATGTTAAAGCTAAAGTATTATTTTTCTAAATTTCCACGGGCTAAATCGGGGCGCAATGCTAGTGTCTCATATTAAAAGGGCTTTTGTCTATATAGTGGAGTGTCTGAATATTTTGACCTCGGAATCCAATTACCTTCTGAATGTTTTATAGATAAATGTTTACCTATTTTTTTCAGTAACTTCAGTGTTTTTTTTTTATTTGAAATAAATATATTTTCGTCATATTTTTACCATAATTTAACTAAAATAGACATTAGCAAACATTTTTTATAAATGCCAAGGGCCTAAAAAGGGTCGTAGAAGCAAGGAGAAGGTAGAAAAAGTAGCAAGATTTTATTTATAGATAATTATTTTATTATTAAATATAAAACAACGAATTAAAATAATAAATAATAAACTTTGTAAAATACCTTATTCTCATCTCTCGGGTGTAATGAAACTCACAAACAAGATATATAAAGAGCACAAGTATATTATAATAGAATTACCGGCCAAGTGCGTGTCGGAATCGCCCACGAATAGTTCCATACCATTATCTATAAAAACACCAAAAAAAAAATACGTTTGTTGTATGGGAGCCCCCCCCCTTAAATATTTGCTTTATTTTGTTTTTTTAGTATTTGTTGTTATAGCGGCAACAGAAATACATCATCTGTGAAAATTTCAACTGTCGGACGGACAGACAGACAGACAGACGGACGGACAGACAGACAGACGGACGGACAGCGGAGTCTTAGTAATAGGGTTTCCGTTTTTACCCTTTGAGTACGGAACCCTAAAAACGTTACAATTAAGGGGAGGAACAAATAATTTCGGTTGATATCTGAATTGAAATTGCCGAATTTTACGAATGCTATGAACATACAATTTGGGCATTGAAAACTAGAGGACTTTATCTAGTATTGTGTAGGATGAAAACATGAATGGTGAAAATCTCGATAACTTAAATTTTTGAAATCACCTCTTCAAAAACAACTTTTTAGTCATACCTACATATCATACAACCATACTCTGAAAGGATTTTATACGAATCTGTAGGTAATTTCAGTACCTAGTATTGATTAAGAAGATATTTCCCTGCATGTTTCGTTTTTTAATAAATTTTATTTATGTCATTTATTCCGAGAAGCGTTACATTACATTATGCCCTCACTTCTGCAGCAAGAACGGACAAAGCGCCGTCGTTGTCTTGCATGACGCGATCAGTTGCGCCGAACCACGAATTTAGGGCGTGGCTTACAATTAGGAATTTCTGAGTCGTTTCTTGTCTTAAACAACGTGAAAAAAAAACAACATGATGCGTCGCAAGCCTCAAGGGCTGTGCGCCCGCGACCTTGCCAAACATGGTGAGCAAGACGGACCCTAATGATACAATACAACAGGGTTTATAATAATTCGTTCAAAGTACTTGGATTCCGAGATTTTTATAACTAATAGTACGGATGTCTAATAGTCGAGTCGAAGAATTTTTAGAGTTTCACATTATTTTGTAAGTATACTTTTTAATATAGAATTACACGTTTCAGGTAAACCAAGCGGGCCATGCGGGCCAGCAGGACCAGGTGCCCCAGGACATGGTGGTGCACCAGGGCCAGGTGGTGCACCAGGACATGATGGTTCCCCAGGAACAGGTGGTGCACCAGGACCAGGTGGTGCCCCAGGACATGTTGGCCCAGGAGGACCACCAGCACCATGTGGTCCAGGAGAGTCAGGAGAACCAGGACACGGTATTGTTATTTATATTTATAACTAGCTTTCTGCCTCTGCTTTGCCCGTGGAATTTTGATATCACTGCTCGCCTGCCATAATTATATTATTAAGGCACCGAAACAAAACAAAAAGCAGATTCTAATTGCACGGGTCTAAATCTAAAAAAATCGTGTGGTTATAGTCACCCGTGTAAACCCCGCATTATTCCTGAAAGTCTTAACAAAATCCATTTCCATGTCTCGACACAAGTTTCAAAATGCGCCGCTAGTTACCAATTTTATAGTTTTTTTTAGTTTTGACGCAAAAACATAATCAAATAACATATTGTCCATCGGGTCGATAGATGTCGCATCGTTACCGTCTCATAATATTTCAACTGAAACCTGTATCGCGCTATTGAAAATATTTAATAGATTGGCATTATATACAACTTTCCAGCGATTTCCTTGGATTGTTGTTTGTAGCCATTTCTATACTTACTTCTGTCAAAAATCTCAATATTAATGAGTTTATTTATTTAACAATTTCAACTCAAATTGTTAAAAGTTATTATTTTAAAAATTTAAAATTTTCAGGGCCAGGAAATCCAGGATATCCAGAATATCCAGGATCACCAGGATTGCCAGGATTACCAGGATCGCCAGGATTGCCAGAAGAACCAGAATCACCAGGAACACCAGGATATCCAGGATCACCAGGATCGTCAGAAGAACCAGAAACACCAGAAACACCAGAATATCCAGAAACACCAGAATATCCAGAAACACCAGAATATCCAGAAACACCAGAATATCCAGAATCACCAGAAGAACCAGAATCACCAGAAGAACCAGAATCACCAGAAGAACCAGAATCACCAGAATATCCAGAATCACCAGAAGAACCAGAATCACCAGAAGAACCAGAATCACCAGAATATCCAGAATCACCAGGTGAAGCTGGAGGTCCAGGATCGCCATGTGAGCCTACGGACGGCTATATTAAGAAACAACATAAGGATTCACAATCTTCTAGCTCAAGCGAAAACAAGGGCAGCCAATCAAACAAATCATCATCGGAGACGAAAGACAATGGTTCTACAACCAATATAGATGCCTCATCCTCTAGCAATTACGACGAAGGTCAGTCCAAATCAGAGTATAATGATAAAGACAGAACCACTGTTGTAGGAAACGATGGTACGAGCAGCGATACATCTTCTAAACATAGTGGATCTAACGCCAATGATCATTCATCAAGTGACAAAAATGCGTCATATGCATATAATAAAGAAGAAGCCGATGGGTCATCAAACTCTATAAATGCATCCAAATCGCAATCAAAGAACAGCGACTCAAATTCTTCCAATAATTCTGGTTCCAAAGATGTTAAGAAAAGGAAAGCTGATGGCAGTGAAATAGAAGAAAATAGTGATTACCAAAACGATCATAATTCGGCTCATGATGATCAATCAGACGCTGCTAAAATTGAAACCGAATCAAAAGACGCCAATGGCAATACAGTGAAAACTAAGAAAAACACAACATCGCAACAACAAAACGACTCGGATGCCAGTGGAAGTTCATCAAATACATCTAAAGTTGTGAAGAATCCAAATGGAGATTCGTATGAGTATAAAAGTCAGTCTGATTCAAGTAAATCTTCTAGTTCACATTCTGCATCATCATCAAGTGAAGAGAGGACGGAATATGGTAGTGATGATGGAAATGACGGTGATAAGGGTTGCGATGATTAATCAGAGTTTTCATTTAAATAACTTTTTTTCTAATTATACCATAATTTTCAGATTGGAAAATCTATGATTTAAATATTCGATATATAAATATATATATATATTTTATCAGTAATTATAATAAACGCTTAATAAAATTGCTTAGTTTTTATTGTATTTCTCCTTGAATAGTCCTGTATGTACTAGATGACACGTGCCAATACTTCGCACAATTAGTTCAAGTGATCTCCAACAGATGGCGTCTGTTACAAAATACATAAATTAGTCTTTATTTAATTTTGATTTGTTTAATTATTATTCGTCATTAGGAGCCATCCATAAATTACGTCACACGAATTTAATGATTTTTTGAGCGCCCAAGCGACTATACTAAATCTATCTACAAGTAAAATAATAAAATTATAAGCAATTGCAGAAATCGCATTCACGGTAGCAAGTGGAAATGCAATGCAAATTCAATTTGCTACGCCCCCTCAGCAATAAAGAAATGGAGAAATCGTGTCAAAATGAAGTCCTCCCTAGGTGATAGTTGGGGGATATAATGAATATTAATGGCATTATAATTGTATTTTTATCTAATTACTGTGCCTTGCGGTTGCACCGTTACTGCTCCGCTCCTATGGGCCGTAGCGTGATGATATCTTACTCAAGAAATTTTTAGGGTTCCGTACCCAAAGGGTAAAAACGGAAACCCTATTACTAAGACTCCGCTGTCCGTCCGTCTGTCTGTCTGTCTGTCACGAGGCTGTATCTCATGAACCGTGATAGTTAGACAGTTGAAATTTTCACAGATGATGTATTTCTGTTTCCGCTATAACAACAAATACTAAAAAACAGAATAATATAAATATTTAAGGGGGCTCCCATACAACAAACGTGTTTTTTTTTTGTCATTTTTATAGATAATGGTACGGAACCCTTCGTGCGCGAGTCCGACTCGCACTTGGCCGGTTATTTATTTGTTTAGTTGACAATACAGATTTCTATCATCTAAAATGACACAGAGTCGACCTCACACAAAGGGGGCGGTTCATACAATCAGTTGATAGCAAATTCATGTCAAAACACACCACAAACCACATCTGTATCAAATTACTGCAACATAATTATATTATTGAGATTATGATTTTAAATATATTCGACACCCTACAATTTGGGACTTGTGCTTGTGTGTTTGTATGGAAGTTTATTTTCGTTATTAGTTTATTGTCGAGTGGATAAGACGTCGGCTCGCAACTGAAAAGTCGCGGGTTCGATTCCCACATACGACCATGTAGGTAGGTACCAAGGGTTTTTATAATGAAAAATTTATTTTTGTCTTTATATTGACTTTGTCTTCCACTGGGTACCCTGGGGTCGGCAATGGTTTCGGGAGCTGTAAGGCAACCCGTGAAGAAAAATAAAACTATGGACATTATCCGACAAACCATACAAAGAGGCTTTTCCCCAATGTCCCCTATGTATCGCGGTTGAATGAAAACGTAGTCATCATCATCATCAAGGGTTCTTCCGAGCCGAAGGCTCGGGAGGCGCCGAGGAAAACCTCTTTGCGCCGGCTGTGTCTCGAGGGGCGACGACCCCTCGGTGTCTTTTTATGCGCCAAGGTGGCCTGTGGCTACCTTTTATCCGGGCATTTGAGATCCAGTCGGTCCCCCTACTAGGGACTCGACCAGGTATAGTAGACCCTCTGCTGGCCTGAGATACACAGGGGCTATGTCGCGCAGGTGCTCGTGTCGGCTGTTGTCAGCGCGGTCGAACATGCGATGCGCGAGCCGAACCACCAAACTGGACATATGCAAGTCCTGCGTATTGTTGACGTATTGCGGACGAACCACGGCGCGTGAGAAAACATAGTAGACTTTAACAAACTCTGGTGGCGCCATCTGTTGGGTGGGTTGTGAACTAATGTCCGAGAGTACACCTAATTTTATATTGGATTTTTACATGCTCTGATTATGAGAAAATTGAAAAAATAAAATATAGCATTCAGAGATAATATAGCTTCCTATTAGTGACATGATTTTCAGAATCGGATCCGTAGTTTCAGATCCTCCTTTACATTCAAACTTACAAACTTTATCTATTTCTATCTATCTATTTATCATCACGCTTTTTATCCCAAGAGGCGGAGACAATCGAATGCCATTTGTTACGATCCTGACATATCTCTTTAGCTTCTTTTATATTCATCATACCTTTCATACATGCTCGGCGATTGTGTGTAATTTTAATATTGCCAATCAATACATTTTATATGTTCAATAAAAGTACACCGTCGTCCTCTGCTAGCATTTCGTTTCACACTTTACCTCTTTATAATGTACCAATGGGTTTTTTAATTATAAACGTAAATAATCCGACAAACCACACTTAGAGGCTTTTCCATCTAAATATTCCTCAACAGAACTGCTGGGTTAGCATATATTTTGACAGCGACACTTTCGTTTCGGTCGAATGGCCTTGAACAGGCCAAAACGTTCATGTCCAACAAGGACCGGCCAGAGATAGCCCGGACCGGGCATGCCCTGCACAAGAATTCCGAGCAATTTGCTTGGCCGGACAAAGACAAGTACACAGAATTTTCCCGCACATTGTTGGGCCGGACCTCTCGGCCCCGGGCTATCTCTGGCCGGTCCTTGTTGGACATGAACGTTTTGGCCTGTTCAAGGCCATTCGACCGAAACGAAAGTGTCGCTGTCAAAATGTATGCTAACCCCTCTGGCCACTCGTTAGGTATAATAGGTATATTAGCCTCACAAGTATCATCGGCTAAACGAGGGAGACTTGGTCTTTCGCTGGGTGCCCTGGAACCGTAACACGATTTCGGGAGCTGTAAGACAACACGTGAAGAAAGAAAAAAAAGAAAAACTTTGTAAGCGTATATGTGTATGTATTCAAACTGTTGTAATTCCATACTGTAACCATGTGGAGTTGGGAGGTTATTTAAAAAAAAGTATTACTGCGTATCAAATTTCATCAAAATCAGGTCAGTGGTTTCACCGTGATAGTGAACAGACAGATAGACAGATGTTTTTTTTATTTTGGACCTTAGATTTTTTTTCTTTGTAAAGTAACATTTCGTTTGAAAAGATTCTTATATTAATTAAGTGAATAGCAATTACACGAAATGTTGCAGTAAATTATGCGCAGGAGTGCGAAGGGCGGGAACTGTTGACTTTAGTTATGTCGTTAGTGTTAGGGCGCGTATACATTACATGACACGAATTTTATGACTTTGGACCCCCCCCCCCCCAGACAATACAGGTGTGGAATAGTTGTTTTATATGACATGTCACACTTTGTTGGACCCCCCCCCCCCTGTGGCCCCTTGTTTAAGTATTGATATTTAAATATTATAGCAAATTACGAATTTTGTGGGCGCTTGCAGTTGAAACAATGGGCCTATGTCTGCCTAAATGAAAAAATTGGCAAAATTTTCGTATATTTCGTAAAAAAATTATACCTACCTACTTGTATTCCTTGCTAACTATGTCCGTGGATATTTTCGTACAAAATAGAATATAGCCTATGGCACTCAAGGATATCATAGCTTTCTGTTCGTGAATAAAAGATGATATTGTGACTAAAATAAAGAAAAGTATGTTTACGAAAGAATGAAGGATAAAATATTGACTAAAAAAGTTTATATGGCAGAAATGAAAGGAAATACTGGCAGAGGACGACCTAGGTGTACTTTTATTCCGGCTGTTATTAATTTTTCAGAAATTTTGAAAAGTAAGTTTTTGTAAGTAAATTTTTCTTAATATCACGATGAAATTTTGTCGATTTTGAATGCTTATTTTAATGTAATTCTTCTACAAATTCTACGACGAAATATTAATTATTTCTTACTTATCATTCCACATTTTTTTTAATTAATAGGTTTATTATTAACCGATCTATTAGGTCATGTGGTCATGGGTCATTAGTCACGTTTTTTTTCTTTTTCACCAATTACGCCTGTCTTCTCGCTTCAGCCAGCTGGCTATATATCTGTGTATAGTATCTGCTGTGAAGCCTTTTTGCACGTTAGATTACACTTTTATATAATTAGTTAATTTATTTGTTTTTAACGTAGCGGACAACCTCTCGACGCGACACGAAATCAATAGTACAGGAGTGGGTAGACGGAAAACGGACCGAAAGGACGCACCAATCAAACACAAGGCGTACAATAAAGATCAAACTACCTTCATCCATTAAATAATTATTCTACAATTCTACTTCATACAATTGATTTTGTGTAGGTACTTAAGTCATTTCAAAATTAAAAATGTAAAAAAATCCTTGTTTTGTCTGACAAGTGTAAACGAGACTTAACGTAAAATAAGGCGGCAAATTCTACAACAGAAATATCATTCGTTCCTAATTTGAAAGTAATTTGACGCGTGCGGTGTCAACTTTTTTTTTCTTTTTTTTTCACACCATTCATATCTATGTTAACGTAGGTCATGGGCGGTCGATTGTATTTTTGGTTCTGTGATTTATTAAAAGTGACACTATTTTTAAGATAAAATAATAATTGCCTTTAAAAAAAAGTGTACCTACACAAGTCACTATAAAAAAATACCCAAATCGCTTCAAGTGTGCCTATAAAATTTGAAGAGTTCTCGATTTCTTCAGGATCTCATAATCAGATCCTGACCTAATGACAATGGGACCACCTGGGAAGTATATATACCCTTTCAAAAAAAAAATCCAAATCGGTCCAGGCGTCTTCTAGTAAGTAATCGGGGAACATAAAAAAACATAAAAGATTCCGACGAAATAACCTCCTTCTCATTTTTTTGAAGTCGGTTAATAAGTGTAATGAGATTTACACTAATAATAAATTTAGAATTTTTGTTTGTATGTATGTCTGCCGAGCTGAATGGTTTTTGGGATTCAGTCTTAGAATCTGCTCTACTATATATCTAATATATATATTTACCTAAAATTACTACCTAAATTTGATTTCAAGATGATATTATACCAAGATATCAGTGAACAAAACTTTAAGATATACATATGAATATCATGAATACTAGCTCAAGTAACGGAAATATAACCAGCAAAACTCTACTTCCACCAGACATTGCTTGTCCGCACTGCAACCGTAACTGTAAAGGGACAAGGGGACTCAAAATTCACGTCGGTAAAATTCACCCAGAACAACGACACAGTCAAGATATTCTTAACATCATCTCTGCTGCGACGAACCTATCACAAGTACCTCAGACTAGAGACGTAGATTTCAGTAAAGTGCTACAAGAATTAAAATGTAATGTTCCAGTGATTCGACGTATACCTCGCGGTGCAAGGGAGACTGTGGCAAGGAAGCACACGGCAACCATTGATAAATGCATCGCCCATAACTCGGTTGCCACTTGGCAAAACCTTTTTATGTTTACATATAACATCCTACATGTAAACAGAAGCACAAAGGAATCGTCTTCATTTACTTCAAAAATCAAGAAAAATACACAAAATAACAATCCTAACTTTGCAATAGAAAATATTGTAATTACTGAGAAACGGAATAAACAATATTCTATATTTAGAGCAGCGGAACTAAAGATTTACGATGGTGATGTACGTGGCGCATCGAGACTTCTTTCATCCACAGACAGTTTGGCCCCAACAAACAATTCCACTCTGATTGAACTAAAAAACAAACATCCCAAGCCTAGCCGAATACTTATTTTTCCGGATGCACCAAAACCGTCTGATAATTTCGTGCAAGCAACCATCGAGAACACTCGCAGTGCAATTTTGTCGTTTCCCTGTGGCTCAGCTTCTGGAATTGACGGACTTACGGCGCAACATCTCAAGGACTTAATAGGGGTCAAAATGGGTGACGCAGGATCCAAATTATTATCTTGCCTTACAAATTTAATGAATGTCTTATTAGCTGGCCAAGTAATAATTGATTTTTTACCATATCTTTACAGTGGTTTTTTAATTGCCCTCAAGAAAAAGAGTGGAGGAATCCGTCCTATTGCTGTTGGTTGCACTCTTCGACGTCTAGCATCTAAAATTGCCTGTTTTAAGGTAAAAGACTTAGTAGGTGAGAAACTACGCCCTGTCCAGCTGGGTTTTGGCACCAAGGCTGGCGCGGAGAGTGCCATTCACGCAACCCGTACTTTCCTTAAAAACAATATTACGGCAGAAATTCTTATCAAAATCGATGTAAGTAATGCATTTAATTCCATTGAGCGTGATTCTTTACTTACAGCAGCAAAAACAGACATCCCTGGAATATTTCCTTATCTTTGGCAAGCCTATTCACAACCATCTAAATTATTCTATCATGATGTTGGATTGATAGATTCTAATGTAGGTATTCAACAGGGGGATCCCTTAGGTCCACTACTCTTTAGCCTGGCAATTCATCCAATAATAAAAGATAAAGCCTTCTGAATACTTGGTATTTGGATGATGGTATCCTAGCCGACACTTTCGACCAAGTTTCCAATGACATCATTCAGCTAAAGGAAAATTTAAAGTCATTAGGTCTACAACTAAATTTTTCCAAATGCGAATTATACATTTTGCCACATGTATCTGAAATAAGAAAGAGAGAAATTTTATCTGAGATTCAATCAATTGCCCCAGACATCACTGTCATTAACGATTCTAATCTGATGTTATTAGGTGCCCCTTTAACCACAGAGGCAGCCACAATGTTTATAGACGAAATATATAAGAAATTAGAATATTACTATGATAATCTCTGCCACATGCAACCACATATAGCCATGTACCTTCTTCGTTTTTGCTTTAATATTCCGCGACTGACATATTTTTTTCGATGTAGTCCTCTTTTTAAAAAAGATCTAACTCCACTCGATAATTTAGTGAAATCGTGTTTAGAAAAAATTCTAAATTTATCTTTCAATGAAACCATTTATACACAAGCCTCCCTGCCTATAAATTTAAGTGGCATCGGGATCCGTCGTTTTTCGGACATAGCCCTGCCAGCCTTTCTTGCCTCTGGTCATGGAAGTCACGAGCTCATCGAAACTTTATTAAAAAAATCTATGAGGGACGTTGAGCCAGATTGCATGGGGGAGGCATATGAGTGCTGGAAAGTACTATGTCCGGGAACTAACAAACCTGTCAAATTAGATAGTCAATCTTGCTGGGACTATCCTCTTTCAAGAATAACGCTCAATAGAATTATAGCCGCTAGTTCTGAATCAGACAGGGCGAGAATTATAGCATCCTGTGAACTGGAATCAGGCGCATGGCTAAAAGTGTACCCTTCACAAAATTTAGGCACACTCCTAGACAAAAATACTCTGCGAATTTGTGTGGGGCTACGCATAGGGGCACAGCTGTGTCAACCACATTTATGTGTATGTGGTTCAAATGTTGAGGCTAATGGACACCACGGCCTATCCTGTAGAAGGAGTGCCGGTCGAATTCCAAGACATATAGCAATAAATAATATAATAAAACGTTCTTTGAGTGCGGCTGACACTCCATGTCTATTAGAACCCCCCGGCCTTAGCCGGTCGGACGGCAAAAGACCGGACGGCATGACCCTGGTACCATGGTCTCGAGGCCGCGCCCTGGTGTGGGACGCCACATGCGTGGACACGCTGGCTCCAAGTCATGTCGCCGCCTCCTCCAGCTCTGCAGGTGCCGCAGCTATGAGGCGGCACATTTAAAAATTCAAAAATATTCCTCGCTGCTAGATCACTTTGAATTTCTTGCTTTTGCGGTTGAGACTCTTGGTCCGTGGTCATCAGACTCCAAGAAGTTTGCTGATAAAATTGGTAAACTTCTCATCGAAAAGTCTGGTGATCACCGAGCTAAGAGTTTTTTCATTCGCCGCATAAGATTGGAGATTCAAAGGGGTAACGCAGCGAGTGTACTTGGCACGATTGGATTTTCTTCAGAGCTGGAGGAGGTATTCTATCTTTGATTCCTCCATCCTTTTTCTTTTTCTTTTTAGTTTTAAGGTATTTAAGGTTTTTAAGATTTTTAATGTATATTTTAGATTTTTGTTTGTAGTGTGAATAAAGTTATATCTGCTCTTTGGTTGGACATTATCGGGCCGGGCATTCCTTGGCTGGCGAGTTTATAAGTATGATTAGATGAGTACAACACAATCTAACTTCCAGTGATCGGTAACAATGTCCATATTTAGACAGTACGATGCTGTGAGAGATTCAGACGTCCGTCTACATAGATGTTTTTAAGAGTGTCTAATAAATGTCGATTGCTCCTGAGTGTTATTTTTAAGGTGCCTATCGACTTCGTATGAACCAGATGGCTGCGTGAAGCGTAAGCCGAGAAAAAAGTATATATACGAGGATGTATAGAGCTAAATGCGAGTTTTAGGATGCGTAAAAGTACATGATCCACTGCAGTGACCATAATCAAAAAAATATATGATATTCTTGAGGTTATGCGTTATTAAGATACTGTTTTAAAAACATAATACAACTATATTGATTCGATAGAAAAAAATCACGAATGCACCTCTAAAAAAAATTTTTACTGTCTAGAAACAGTACTAAAATGCATGCAATCATTTTGATTTTTTGACAGATTTTTTATCTAGCAATATACTATCGTAATACTGTTCTATTTTTTAATAAAATTTTCAGCAAGTTCCTTTATTCTCATTTTCGAGATTTTATGTACCGCACTGCACGCGTGTGTGCGTCAGAGCTCGTGTATCGACAGTACCGGCTGCAGCCTGATGCTATATTATTAGTGGCAGCCACGTCGTTTGGTATGTATGTGTCCCCACGTGGGGGCGGTGCCATCTCTCAAGGTTATTGGCTCTATTCAGCGTCTTAAGGGGGCTCCATAAGGGAACCACCTCGGCTTAGGGCGTCGGGTATAATGGCAGGCTCGGGCCTGTCCACCGAGAGATAAAAGTGTTTATTTTACGACGGACGATCTTATTCTTATAAGAGTTCCTTAGGGCAATCCATAAATTGCGTCACACGATAAGGGGGAGGTATAGGAGGTCAACAAAGTGTGTAACATTCACTAGGGGAGAGAATGGGGGGGGGGGGGTAGGAATTGGTAGGGAGGGAATTGGTGGGGGTAAGAGGGAGAACGGAATAAGATCTATCCGACCCCAAATGTCAACCTCACCTGCCCACTTGGTACTTTCTGCTAGACAACAAACGAGGCTCTGGCGACCGAGCAATGGCGGTAGAACCATACACCTAGCTAGGCAAATGGCTGGAAGAGGCTACAGCGAGCGTGAAGACCTAAATAGTCTCAAAATCTGTCTCAGAAGGCTAGGGGAAACCACTGCACTTTTCTTCCCAAGAAAGTGAACCATGGCGAGTCAATACAAAGTGCGTCACGTTGTGGACTGCCATGATTGACCACGACTGAGAAGAAGTCACACAATAGTAATAACCTGTTATAAGGATAAAGGGGGTAGTAAAAGCTACGGAACCCTGAAAATGTCAGGAACGGAACCATAAAACCTAACTATGGTTAGATCTGAAGGTAAGATGCAGTATGCAGTACAGGTATAAAAAGCTATTTCCAGTACGTAAACATAATTTCCGTTTATTTCTTGTAACAGAGAGCCCAGAGAGGGCCATGTGGTGTTCGCCAAATAGCTGGAGTGTTCGGGTATGCGCCTATATTAGGGTGACAATTATTTATTTCTTTCTAGGACAAATATTGATTATTCTAACTTTCTGTTTCCGGTGGCAATGTTTAGACAGTGTTCAAAGGCAGAAAACAGGACAGGTGTCAAGTCTGTTAGGACAAAGATGTACTGAACAAAGTAGCAGCAAAATACAGAAGCCCAAAGTCTTCCTCATTTAGCCAATGATTTTTTGAGGCTATACCTAACGAGTGGCCAGCTCTGTTGAGGTATGTAGATGGAAAAGTCTCTTTGTATGATTTGTCGGATAATGTACATAGATTTTTTATTATAAAAACCCATTGGTAGGTACATGGTCGGATGTTGGGATCGAACCAGCAACTTTTCAGTTGTGAGCCGATGCCTTTCCCAGTCGACCATTACATTACTTTCTTAGATTACAGTTTTATTGGAAATGAGTTTTTAATTAAAAACTTTTATGTACATAATCCGACAATCCACACTTAGTGGCTTTTCCATCTAAATATACCTCAACAGAAGTAGCTACCATATACCACAAATACTATCGGCTAAACGAGGGAGACTTGGTCTTCCGCTGGGTACCCTGGAACCATAACACGGTTTTGGGAGCTGTAAGGCAACCCGTGAAGAAAGAAAAAAAAATCATACCTACTCTAAATTTCTTTCAAATCCAGACTTTTTGAAAATGAAGAAAGTAAAACTGAAGATTAGTAACTAATATCCACTTATACTTACGTCTTGCGTCAAATGCTTCACATTCGGATTTTTAGACTCCAGATCTCTTCCTATTCCACTCTAGCGACAGACTCATGACATTTATGTTCTTCGGAAGCACCACTTTTGTTAGATTAGCTATGACTAGAAACATATTGTAAATACTTTTGCAATCTTAACTTCCTAACGGTATATTTTATATGCAAATATGTTATTTGTTCTTCTTTAACGATAATTCAATTTTTCGGCATAAATTCTTGATTTACATTTAAAAAAAACGGACGAAACCGGGGCGATTTTTTTGTCAGAGATAGTAGCATAAGCTAGCTTTTTATCCTTACAAACACTTTGCTGGACAATGGAATAAAAAAAAAATTAAGTATATCAAAAGAATGTGAAATTATGCTCACCCTACTTCCATACAAATAAACGAAACATAATTTGTTTTATAGACACCAAGTTTAGAACAAAATGAGGTACGATTGCTTTTGATGATTTCTTGTGAAATGGATCGCTTTTTTTATTGTCATTGTAATAATTTGAAGTTTTTTTTATGTACGTACCTAGTTAACTTCGCACGCGTAGGTACTAACAATTTAAATACCTGCTTATTACTTCTTCTTCTCTTACTTCTTTTTAGGGTTCCGCACCCAAAGGGTAAAAACGGAAACCCTATTACTAACTGTCCGTCCGTCTGTCCGTCTGTCACCAGGCTGTATCTCATGAACCGTGATAGTTAGACAGTTGAAATTTTCACAGATGATGTATTTCTGGATGCTACGATCTCAGGCTACGATAATAATCGAAGGAAGACTTCCTTCCACTCGTTCCAATCTGCAGCCAAGTTGCTAATTCTCTGCCCTTTCTGCATATAAAAAAAAAATACATTACGATATCGTTTTTGTATGAAAACTTCGGTACTATAATACATTAGGTACCTACTTATTACAGACGCGTGTATGTAAAATATATAATTATGAAGTAGGTATAATTCGATTTTGTAATAGAGACTTTACGATACATTATAGATACATATGTTGTATTCTATACAATAATTTCCCACATAACATCATTTTGTTATATATCTCTGACGCTGGCGCTAACTTTTCCTTCATTATGATTCACTAGGGAATTTAAATCTAATCAGTCGTTGCTAAATAAAAAAAAGTGTAGTCTAGTTAAATTTTTTAATTATATTTGGCTAAAAAATCTTTGGTACAAACTATTATTTTTAATTTACTTAAGGCTCCTATATCTATATTTTTTCTGGGATAAACTATTCCCAATTTCTCTGTAAATAATCCACCTGTGTCACTGTAATTTAGCATAAAGTTACTTATTCAATATATCTAAGTGCCCCCGTTTTCTCTTTCATAATCTATTACAAAGCTCTTAAAAGAGCCTTACCCTTCAATTATATTATAACTATAGCGTTTTTGTAGTTTATTGAAAATTCAAACTAATAATTATTTTATGATTTATTAATTGGTCAAAAATAACTATAAGGTGAATTATTTACAGAGAACAAGGAACAGTTTATACCCATACAAATTATGGATATAAGACTCTTAATTAAAAATTTATTAACTAACTAATAAATCCCGACTTTGCAAGGATTCATTTTAATACTTATTTCAATCATTAATATATCTTACATTTATTATAACTAGTTTTTCGCCGCGGCTTCGTATGTGAAAATTAATAAACAGCAACCAATTTAAACCCTAAAAGTCAACATTAGGAATGCCGTCTTGAATATTCAAGCCGATTTATGTGACGAATGTGGCTAGCAAGCGAAGCCGCGACGTCATAGTAGGTACCTATATTATATATTATTTAGGTATATATTGCCAAAAAATGCTCTTTCAAAAAAATTTTGTGTATATCTCGCACACAACAAGCGTCCTTATTGAATTTTTTTTGTAAAGCTGAAGAGTTTGTTTGTATGTTTGAAAGAGCTAATGTCAGGAACTGTCCAATTTGAAAGAAAAAAATCGAGCTAGCCTTACAGTAATCGCATATGATGTGTAACATCTGACATCTCACCTTGGTAATAAGTAACATTAACATTATATCCTGAAAACATTAACACTTTATACACAACACTGTAGGTTAAGCGCACAGATCATGCGTTCTCCTTCTCTATTTCCCTTTCCCTTTCTCGTCACACACACGCACACACTGTTGGCTGACAGTACCAACCTCTCGGAAAATCCGCGCGCGCTCATTGGTCAAATCAAATAGCGTTCACTTCCTGTTACACACTTCCGTCCAATTCGATTTTTAAAATTAATTTTATTGAGGAATATAGGTTAACATCACGCTATGATCCAAAGATCCACGGGCGTAAGATTTAAGTTTGTAGAAATCGTCACGGGGTACCTTACAGCTCCCGGGAACCGTTGCCGGCCCCAGGGTACCCAGCGGAAGACAAAGTCTTCCTCACTTAGCCGAAGATTTTTTGAGGCTATACCTAACGAGTGGCCAGCTCTGTTGAGGTATGTAGATGGAAAAGCCTCTTTGTTCGGTTTGACGGATAATGTACATAGATTTTTTTATAAAAAACCCAATTGTACATGGTCGAATGTGGGGATCGAATCCGCGACTTAATTAAGTTTGTAGATTCTGTTCGTTTTTCAATTCAAGCGCCCAGACATGTTGAGGCCATCCTGTGCGTCCTTTGCCGCGTTTATCAGGTGATTGCTGCAACAATAGACAAAAAATATAATTTTATTATTCGACTCGCCATTATTAAGATCGACCAAAAAACGCCGAAAAATCGCGTTTTTCTTAATGTTACCCTTTAATTTTTAACTTTATTTTATTTTTATTATTTGTTGTTATAGCGGCCATAGTAATACATACTTTGTAAAATTTTCCAGTGTCTAATACCTATTACAGTACAAACAGCTGTGACAGACAGACGGACGGACAGACGGACCTTAGTAATATGGTTTCCGTTATCACCCTTTGGGTACGGAGCCCTAAAAAGTAGCCTTTTTCCTTTCCTAGGGTTCAAGCTCTCTCCGTATCATCTATCTATCATCTATCATCACGCCTTTTATCCCAAGAGGGGTAGGCAGAGACAATCGAATGCCATTTGTTACGATCCTGACATATCTTTTTTGCTTCAAATTCAAATTCAAATACATTTATTGTTTCACATATACATGTGCTGCCTATTAAGGCGTACAATACTTATCCTATGTCACAATAATATAATTCTACAATAATAATAAAAAAACAATTAAAATTATATACCCCACAAATATACACAAATAGTCAAAAAAATTACAATATTATTGATTTAAAATTTACATACAGCGTCATACTCTTTTAATGAATAGAAGCAATTTATGACAAGCCATTTCTTGAGTCTATTTTTAAGTAAATTAAGTGGCAAATCCTTAAATGTGCTTGGCAAATCATTATATATTTTTCTACACATTTGTGGGGAATTATTTGCAACCAATGATAACCTGCATGGGGGCATGTATAAATAGTTTTTATACCTAGATTTAGAGCCGTATGCACTTTCATTTGTTTCAAACAAATTAATGTTGCATTTGACAAATAAACAAACCTCCATTATGTACATGCTTGGCAGGGTCAATATATTTAATTTTTTAAAAAGTGGCCTGCATGTGTCCATTGGACCAGCCTCGCATAAGGCGCGAATACATTTCTTCTGCGCTTTGAATGCAGTATCCATATCTATCGAATTACCCCACATAATCAAACCATAACGCAAAACTGATGCAATATAACCGTGATACACAGACAAGGCGGTGTTTAGGTTGGATATATGCCGAATGCGTCTAAGTGCGTAAATGAATTTATTTATTTTATTGCACACTGTAGCTATGTGAGGCTTCCAGTTGCAATGTTGGTCAACTATTACGCCTAGGAATTTGGTTTGGTTTACCTGTTCGATTGGCTCATTATTATATAAAATGTTTAATTTTGGAATATTACTTTTGTATGTCTTAAATTGTATTAAATTTGTCTTTTCTAAATTAATTCTCAAATTATTACACTGTAACCATGTCAATACACTTCTAATAGTCATATTTATTTCCCTTATCAGATCGTCATTGTTATTACTAGTCAAAATTAATGTTATGTCGTCCGCAAAAAGGATTGATTCATGTCTAAAAACAATAATGGTCCCAGGATACTGCCCTGGGGTACCCCAAAATTATTGTTTGTGTACGCCGATCTGTATGTTATTTTAGATTTATTTACAACTTTATTAATCTCAATGCATTGGCTTCTAGAACTAAGGTAACTTTTTATCCATTCGTTTGCCATACCTCTAATACCGCAATACTCTAATTTTTCTAATAATTTTTTATGACAAACAAAATCAAATGCCTTACTCATATCTAAAAAAATATTCTTTTATATTCATCATACCTTTCATACATGCTCGGCGATTGTGTGTACTTTTAATATTTCCATCGATCAACATATTTTTTATATGTTCAATAAAAGTACATCTAGGTCGTCCTCTGTCAGCATTTACTTTCACTTCAGCCATATAAACCTTTTTAGTCAATCTTTCATCCTTCATTCTTTCAACGTGTCCAAACCAGCGTAAACTACTTTTCTTAATTTTAGTCACAACATCATCTTTTACACCGCATTCTTCTCTAATGTCATCGTTCCGGATGCGGTCAATACGTTTTATATCACACATTCTACGTAAAGACCGCATTTCCACTGCATTTGTCTTACTTTCATACTTCTTATTCCATACCCAAGTCTCGCTTCCATAAGTAAGTGATGGAACTAAAACTGCATTATGTATGTTCATTTTAGTTTTAGTTGTAAGTTGTTTATTTCTGCATACATTGTTTAGTCCACCAAATACTTTTTAAATAGTATCAAATTTCATCAAAATCGGTTTTCACGCCAAAAGTACTGAACGAATTTTGTTGACAGATAACTTCAGTTTCTATTAACAATTTGAATTTAGAACAAACATTCGAACACGAATTCGCCAAGTGTGGTCGCACCATAATAATATCAATAGCGGCTCTAATCCTCGTGTGAGCGAGATGTAAATACGTGAAGACATGTGTGCGAGCGGGAAGCAGATAGAAAGGTGCTTTAACATGTATCATCTCATTTTTTTAGGTATTTCATAAAACATTGGCGATTACGTTTTCAATCCTAAAAATTAGTGACGAACGAACGCAATTTAAAAAAAAATCTTATACAAAATAGAAATAATTTTACAATGAACGGATAGATAATTATCAAAAAAATATTCATGTTAATTTTTGTAATGATACAATTTTGTAATGAGCCATAAAATTTGATAAGTAAAGTTTTCAGAGGTGTATTTAGGATTTTTTTCTATCGAGTAAAATGTTTCTAATCATATTTTCAAAACAATAACATTATTTGTCATATCATTAATAACATTTTTTTTTCAGTTTCGTAAATAGATCAGGTTTTCTGAAAAATGTGTTTAAAAATTGGATTTTGATGACTGATTTCCCCTTAAAATCCCGAGTTTAATTTCATTGCAATGGCGGCAGTAGCGACTATTTTATTGAAATAAGTAATTGTCTCATATGCTAGGCTATTTAAATAATATTGTCACTGTTGGCAACGAAATTCAATTCAGGATTTTGGTATTTGAAAAAAGGAGCCCTTATTAGATCCGTCTGTATGCTGTATGTCATAGATTTTTATTTCAACCGTCTTTCTATTGATTCTAAGATATTTACAGTGAACATTATGTGAACTGCGATAGAATTTTGGTGCCAAATTGTAAAAAAAAAATATTAAAAATAATATTGAACTAAAGAATTTAAAAATAAAATCGTATACACCCCACTCTCATAAAATGCTATAAATGTTTCTAAAAGTATTTTTATTTTTGTGAATATTTCGCGAGATATAAGCTCCTAAAGTCGTTAACATTGTGTGTCCCCTCTAATTTTTAAACCACGTGTATAAATAATCAGAAATATTTCAATGACGAAATTTATTTTGAGCAAAATCCAGTAATAACTTGTCCACCAAAATGGCGCCTGGGAGTTTTTCTTCATACACCAACACACTAATCCCCTCGTTTTAAACAAAACAGTAGCTTATTGATTTACTTGTTTTTTTTTCACCACTTGAGTAAAGGTACAACTCTCTTGAGAGATAACATGTGTTTTAAATAAACGTATTTTGTTCAAAAGATAATGAAAATTTATAACTGCAAAAGAGATCTTTGAAATAGATATGTTATCTATTACTACTGCAGTCACACGGGTTCAATTCCTGCATCAGCCATACATTTCAATATTTACTTTAAAAAATCTTTGTAATCAAGCTTAAGTACGTGTCAATCTTAAATTTCGCACGGGTAGGTTTACAACAATTTGAATACCTACATAAATATTAAATATACTTATAACTAATTACCTTTTAGAGATAGATATATGCTACAACATACTTTTTTGTAGATATTTTTTTTCTACACAATTCGTTCCTACATCATTTTGTTATATCTCTGACGGATTAGACAGCATATATGCTATGAAAACTCACTGGGGCTAACTTTTTTTCCCGACTTCATTAAGAGTGTAGTGTACCGCGTCCATGTCCATACAAACGGAGAAAACGTTTTACTACCCCTAAATATCATTTAATTTTAACGATTTTGTAATATGTTACTGACATAATGAAAAACTACGTACGTATTTTTTCCTTTTTGCAAAATTCGTAATAGGTCAAAAGTTATAAGCCCCTCAAATCTCGGTTTTTTTGGTTCATAACTTGCTCGTAATAAACCGTCTGTATTTGAGAAACAAAGCAAAATTTCAAAAAAAGCAAAACGTACGTACGTAGATTATAATCTGCTAAAACGTTTGACACCAAAATTATAAGGTTTCGTTATAGTTTAGTAGGTGTAAATCGTTTTCCCCCAAAACGCAATTTTCAACGAAGAACATACCTACGAACACTCACGAGCTGCAGTGTTCTCTGTCGCACTGATGCCCGTGGGAATAGCGCGCTTGAGACAGAATATGATTTTCTAAATACCTATTTCGCTGCGTACGCTGAGCTACACGATCCTCTTAAATGTTGTTAATCCACAACATTTCAAAACTTTAACACCCTAATTTTATTAACCTATATGAAAGTAGGTAAAAATCAAGGAACCCGTATTTTTTATTTTCTAAAATTTTCACTTTAACACTCTTACCTAAATAAATTTTTAAATATTAGATTTTTAGAAAAAGCCGAAAGTATTAGTATCTATGCGTATTCTAAATAAATAAAAAATGATATGAGCTGCGTGCGTTCAATAGTTCGTTCAGGGTTCTTTTGTTTCATTAATTATTGTTTATTTTTGAGTTTATTGATTTAAAATTAAATTTTTATTCACTTTCATCAACGAAGATGGGTAGCGAAGCACGTATATCCTGTTTTGTTCCTACATCTACAACTAATACTTTTTATTGCCAGGTACCTTTTGAGGCAGAGAATATAGTAGCTTTGAGCCATACTCCTTACACTGTGTAGTTTTTTCAAAATATCTCTTGAAGTACTTACTGAATAAAAAAAATGTGTATCGTGTTAAGCAAAAGAAGATCTCCAAACGGACTTTTAATTTTGGTAGATAACGAAAAATGAAATGTTGTGAATTGTTAACGCTCAGCTCCTAAACATAATAGCTCAATGTTTAATACTTGTAGACCTTCCCGGTGAATAAACCTGTAATAGTGTTCAGTAGTTTTTGCGTGAAAAGTTATCAAAATTACATCCGCATTTTTTTTGTAATGTACATCCCAGACACTGCATCTTGATAGTGTATCTTTCTATATTATTAAATTACGTACAAAGCACGCGCCCGCAAAATTACTGTCTACAGTTTGAGAGCGAGATCAACACAATTTTTAAAACAATTTAAGTGCGCAAAGGTAACCTTACCTTATAATTATAGCTACGTAAGAAATATAGTCTCCTAATTAACATACATGAATGAATGAACATGAATGAATATTGTATATTATGTAATGGAGTCTGATATGAAGTGTGAATTGATTATTATTTATCTTAGGTTAAAATTAAATAATCAACAGGTACCTAATAAGTACAAAATATGTTGCCTTGTAAAATGGACACAGCGTGTTCAAGTAAATCATCTTATCGGCCGAAAAGCCTAAGGCACAATGATAGGTTTATAAGGTGATTATTATCCTCAAACGCTCTTGAATGAGCATTTTCGACGGACTACTCCGCGTTTACTGATGGAATAAAATGCTTTGTATTTATGTAATTGGCTTTAATTGTCTACTGCTCTTAAATATTTACATGCCTAAAAATAAATAACACGTTATACTTTGAACACAACAAAGTATATCTAAATCAATTAACATTTTCCTTTATAATATCGAAATATATCAATTTCGAAGGTGTTTCGAAGACAGTGCTCGGTGAGCGTTTGTATGACCAAGGTCATTGTCGACACTAAGCGCCTTAAGATCGAAAGTTAAGTATCGGAAGTCAGGATTACTTATTATATACCAAAGACATTTTCAAATTGTGAACATTTATCTCCCCAATAGAAAATGCCAATAAGTCGCTCCCAAATTACTAAGGGGCCATGTGCGTTCCATAATTACATTATAAACCGTACACGCGCTCACAACACTTCCTTAGTTTACTTTCAGAAGATAAATTTGTGAAGTTAAGGGAAAAAAAATATTTGTTACATTTTTATAATAATGTTTACGTTGTTATGTCGACAATTTTAGGGTACCGTCACAAATGGGGAAGAAAACTTAAGGTGACGCCTCATAACTTTTGTCCCATACAAATTACATGCTTCACGGCTTCTTAAATTACGCGATAACTATATGTCTTAGTTTCGAAATTTGAATAGCTTTCGAAAGATAAATATATTTGACACAGTATAAATTTAAAAAAATATGAAAATCAGTTACACCTAAGTTTTATGAAGCCCTGAAAGTCATCAATTTCACGCGTATTTTACGACTCGAGTTATCTTAATATATTTACTACTGTACCATTTTCTTGTATTTATCCTATATACAATTTTACATACTTTATGAAAACATTAATTACAACTTGCAATTTATAATAGTATTTGTTTATACAACTGGAGGAACATAATTATGTTCGTTTTGTGTATTTTCGTAAGACCAATTTATTGTGAACTCGTTCTTTCTAATGTTTCTGGTACGTGAATTTTGGCCAATCTTATCTTATCCTTGATTAATTAATCGATTCTTTTTGCAGAGTATCTCTTTAACGACTTTTTAAAGAGATATCGACAAAATAAGCCGCTCGGTTTACTGAGTTCATTGAGATTTTTTTAATCATCATAATAATAATTATCAGCTATATTGTGACTACAGCCCACTATCTGTGCGAGAACTAATCACAAACATAATATCAATGTTCTGCGGCACACTTGACAACTTGGTCGCCACAAACAACGGACAAGCCCCCTTAGACAATGTATCTACGAACGCTAGTATTCTATTCTCTCGGAACGCTAAATCCTAGCAGAAACTTATAAGCGAATTATAATAATTATTTTAAAAGTATGTGCAGCCCATAAGAAACTGAATTTATGCATTTTAACTTATTACTTAAATAGTAAATAATCCGAAAAACAACAACCGGGCATAACCTCAAAAAATTAGCTGATCGAGCAAGACCTTCGGGATTATTTTCTTCGTCTTTCTTTTTGGTTTGAGCCTTATTTCTTTAGACTCTTTAAAGTAAATCGTATTTTTTAACAGCAAAGAGATTATTTTTTACTAGCTGTTCGCCCGTGGGGCTCATACTAACAACTTCCATCTCCTATTTAAAAATCAGGTCAGTGCTGTTTTAGCCGTGAAAGCGTAACAGACAGACAGCGGTAATTTCGCATTTATAATATTAGTATGGATTAAAAAAAGTAACATTTTTAAAGTACAAATTTAATTTAAATCTACGGAACCATTACAGAGTAACTCAAGCTCGCACTTGACCTTTTTTTTTCATTTGTCAGAACGGAAATGTGTTTTTGAAGCGATAAAAAGCTATTTTTGGTTTCGCTTTACGAGTTAGTACATGGAAATCATTTGTAATTTCTAAACATAATATATAATATTAAAAAAATGGCCAAAGCGAGACGACGTTTTCGTTTACGTTTTCCTGCAAACTAGGTATACAAAATTTACTATTAATTTTCGTATGTATATATTTTTTATATTTTCTTTAATAGGTATAATTTAAACCTTTATAGTATCAATATACAGATTAATCGGTATCTAAGATGATCCCGCCGACTGTGACTAATCACAACTATCACAGCACGACTGGATTCCCCATCATCTCACGACGGAACGCGTGCGTTAGTCGCCATGACATGACGAAGAATCCTACAACGAGCCATTTCATTTGATGTCACATGAAGCACTTAAAAAAAATTTAGGCGCGTTGAGGGGAAATCTTATGGATTCGCGGCAAGACCAAGGATTGCCCGGTCAGAGTATGCTTAACCCGAGAATGTCCGGGGCGGAATTCGTGTACATGGCTTCCACGGGTCGGTCATTTTTGGCTGCGCATTTCTGGCCGGCAATTCTTCAGTCCGGATTAGGGAATGCAATCCCGCAAAATAATTTCAATCCCGGTATTTGCGGGACTGAACCATCTTAATCCCGCGGGATCCCGGTATTTGCGGGATCCCGCAGGGTCGACTTAAACCTCTGAAATCAATCGTAAATAATCGTAATAAAGACCTAATAGACCTCGTTTTCACGGTTTTAATTTTAACCCAAATTAAATAAGCTTTTTGTTACATTTTAAATGGCTTATTAATATAATAAATATAAAAAGTAAAATTCTTAGAAATGGTCGCAGGTGTGACGCGGGTGTTTGCAGGGTATACCCGGCCCGATGGTTCCAAAAATAATATAATTTCTTATAAAGTTCAGTTTGATTTTAATTTATCTATAGATTTTATGACACATTGCGTCATAATTACAAGTTGTAACTGGCAAAATAAAAATAATCAAACGCCTTCACACGGTTCCCCTAGGGCTCGGCGCCCCGCACATTAGAGTAACACGTATGTACCACGCTTTTCTGTAATCCCGCCAGTCCAGCGGGATCCCGCAAATTTTTCGACCGAGATTAGTATCCCGGTATTTCGGGATCCCGGTATCCCGGTATTGCATTCCCTAGTCCGGATACAGATAGATTGTGAAATGATAGCTAGATGACATTATTATACGTTATGACATTTTTCCCCCAAAATCAACCTCTAAAATCGAAATTCGATTATTTATGCTTGGCCAATTTCTTTATATTCATCATATCATATCATGAAGGGTTTTTGTAAATTTTTTTTTTACAATACGTTTGGCGGATTTTAGTCAGCCATATCATAAAATGGCGAATTCTACTATCGGCCTACGACATAAGTATTTTGAAATCAAAAAATCTTACTATGAGAAAATAGTGTTTATCACAGGACTGCATGGCGCCTGCATTTTTTAATTGCAGTTGTAAAGATAAGCTCGACAAATGACAAAAAAGTTCCCACGAACCCTTTTTAACCGGACTTCAAAAGAAGGAGGGGGTTCTCAACTCATCGGAATCTTTTTTTAGTATGTTCCCCAATTACTTGACACACCTGGACCGATTTGGAAATTTTTTTTTGTTTAAAACGGTATATCTACTTTACAGGTGGTCCCATGGTCATCAGGTCAGGATCTGATGATGGGATCCTGGAGAAATCGAGAATTCTTCAAATTTTATAGGCACACTTGAAGCGAGTTGGGTTTTTTTTTATTTATTAGTTATTTGCTTTCGGAAAGCAAATTTTGGTTTTGAAGGCGGTTTTTTAAACCATAGATTTAAATAAGTCACAGCTCACAGAACGATCGAGTTAGTAGTAGCTGTGAAAAACAATGCTGTTTTAGTTCCATCCATTATGGAATAAGAAGCATGAAAGTAAGATGCAATGGAAATGCGGTCTTTACGTAGAATGTGTGATATAAAACATATTGACAGCATCCAGAACGATGTCATTAGAGAAGAATTCGGAGTGAAAGTTGATGTTGTGATTAAATAGAAGAAAAGTAGTTTACGCTAGTTTGGACACGTAGAAAGAATGAAAGGTTGACTAAAAAGGTTTATATATGGCAGGAAATGAAAAGAGCAATCAATTGTCTCTGCCTATCCCTCATGGGATAAAAGGCGTGATGATAGATAGACAATTCATAATGCTGTATAATTTGCTGCCTTTCATACTTGGATTTCGCAGCTATTACATGACATTATCACGACTTTTATCGAAACAGAGGCAGGCATGCCTTGGCTGGCGTAACCATTTAAAACATCAACCAATCAGAAATTTTCACTAGCAAAGCCGGGACGGGATCGCTAGTCTAATATAAAAATTAGTTAAAACCATAATTGGTTGGGTGCCAGACTCAAGTGCGTTATCTTAAAACGCAGCTGACATTGCATCTGTACTGCTCTTGAAAAATTAAAATATTTCTCTCAAAACACAAGTACTTCGGTGGCGTGGTCAATAGACAATAACACAACATCCTCAAAATAACTTAATTGAGAATATTGAGATTTTTCGTTAGGTAACTTTAAAGTTACTCTTTTTCTTGATTCTTAAGAATTCAAGATATCTTTCAAGGGGTAAGACTTATAAAATCTTTATCAATCCCAAGAGGGGTAGGCAGAGACAATCGAATGTTATTTGCTACGATCCTGACATACCTCTTTCGCTTCTTTTATATTCATCATACCTTTTATACATGCTCGGTGATTGTGTGTAATTTTAATATTTCCTTCGATTAATATTTTTTTATATGTTCTATAAAAGTACATCTAGGTCGTCCTCTGCCAGCATTTCCTTTCACTTCAGCCATATAAACGTTTTTAGTCAATCTTTCATCCTTCATTCTTTCAACGTGTCCAAACCAAAAAAAATATTGATCGATACACACAATCGCCGAGCATGTATATAGGTAGGTATGTAAGGTATGATGAATATAAAAGAAGCGAAAGAGGTATGTCAAGATCGTAACAAATGACACTCGATTATCTCTGCCTACCCCTCTTGGGATAAAAGGCGTGATGAAAGATAGATACATAGATAGATTTTATTCTACACAATTATTTCCTACATAATTTTGTTATATCTCTAACGGATTCCGACTTAATTCACACTCAGCTCCTAAACATGATAGGTCTATATGTATATGTAAGGGCACATGCAAACAGACGATTTTTATATTATATATTTTATATAGATATTTTACCTGTGTTTCCATATTTCTTTGTCTTCTTGGCGGAGTGTGGTGTAATTCAGCTCTGAATCCTCCAGCTGGCTCACCGTCAGTTTCTAATACTTTCATTAAATATGATATATAAGAAGTAGCTAATCGTAGAGTTTTAATCTGTAAAGAAAATTTCAATTACAAATAAAGCTGTAGAACTGCTGTAGTTATCAGGAACTATAATAGTCCGACTTAAGTCGACGCATCACAGCGCAACGAACTCAGTTTTACGCGCGACTTATTTTGTCCATGTCTCTTTATAAATATGTGAGCAAGATGGACTACTATTAGAATCGATAAGATAACCAAGGATAAGATAAGATAGACCAAGATTTACGTACCAGAAACATGAGGAAGTACGACTTCTCAACAAAACCTGTCTTGCGATAATACACAAAACAGACATCAGCAACTCAAGTATTGTACAAAAAATATTATAAATAACAAGTTCTAGTTAATGGATCCATAAAGTATGTGAAATTATCTTTATTCAAAATGTAAAAAAAACACAATTAGTAAATATATTAAGAGAACTCGACTCGCAAAGTTGGTTGAAAATATGCGTGAAATTGTTGACTTTCAGGGCTTCATAAAACCTAGGTGTAGCTGATATTGACATATTTTATACATTTAGTATAAAGATAATTTCATATACATTTAGGATTCATTAACTAGAACTTGCTATTTTAAATAAGTTTTGTACAATACTTGAGTTGCAGAAGTCCGTTTTTGTATGAGACAAAAATCATGAGGCGGCTCCTATTTTTGACCAATAAAAAAACCAAAATTATTATTATTTTGAATTTTCAATAAGCTACAAAAAAACGCGATGTAAATAATTGAAGGGTGAATATAATAACAGCGCTTTAAAATATTCACGAGTTTTCTGATAGATTATGAAAGAGAAAACGGGGGCAAAGTTTAATTTAATTTCCTATTCAATAAAACCCATTGAAAAAATAACAGCTATTTTACTTAGATATATTGAATAAGTAACTATATGCTAAATTACAATGAGGTGAATTTAGTTACAGAGATATTGGGAATAGTTTATCCCATACAAATTATGGATATAGGAGCCTTAATGCTCAGCTCCTAAACATTGTGAATAGCTCAACAAAATTCGTCCAGTAGTTTTTGTGTGAAAAGGGCACAGACAGACAGACAGACGTGATTTTTTCCACTTACTTTAGATAATTTAGTATCAGCTGGAACATTTGGTATGCATTCCCTAAGGTCAGAGAATGCCGTGTTAATACTTTGGGTTCTTCGTCTTTCTTTCTTATTAGCTGTATTTCTTCTTTTGTAAACACGCACGTAAGAAGGTCCAGCTGGTCGTTCGTAAGGCTTTAAAGGAATTGTCGATTGCAATTCACAATCCATACCTTAAAGAAAAAAAGGTTTTTTTAATTATAAACAATACAAGAGTAGCATTTTCCATGTGAGAGTGCTGGCGGGAGCATATACCTAAAGAAGAAAAAAAATGAAGAAAGAAAAAAAAAGTAAAAATATTGAACACTGTAAAATATACTGATCGAAGGCAATAAAAAGTACACACAATCGCCGAGCATGAAAGAAGCGAAAGAGGTATGTCAGGATCGTAGCAAATGGCATTCGATTGTCTCTGTCTACCTCTCTTGAGATAAAAGGCGTGATGATAGATAGATATCAAATTATTTGAAATAAAAAATTTAGTCAAGAATTTCTCATTACAATTCAATTCTACTATCATCATCATTTATCCCAATAGGTGTAGACAGAGACAATCGAATGTCATTTTACGATCCTGACATACCTCTTTCGCTTCTTTTATATTCATCATACCTTTCATACATGCTCATACAAAATCTATAATTCGTCAGACAAAGCCACATCTAAAATCTAAATATACTTACCAATATTACTTTGTCCATAGTTCATATGAATCCCTTGATGATAAATGTCGTAAGATTCATTACTGGATAACTGAACTTCTTCATAGCCTGCAACAAAAGTTTAAAATAATTGCCTATTTACAAAAAATATGCATTGAAAAGTGTGCTTTCCGAAAGCAAATGCACAAGTCACTATAAAAAAATACCCAAATCGCTTCAAGTGTGCCTATAAAATTTGAAGAGTTCTCGATATCTCCAGGATCCAATCATCAGATCCTGACCTGATGACCATGGGACCACCTGGGAAGTATGCCCTTTCAAAAAAAAATCCCAATCGGTTCAGGCGTCTTCTAGTAATCGGAGAACATACATAAAAATAGAAATTCCGACGAATTGAGAAACTCCTCTTATTTTTGAAGTCGGTTAATAATATAAGAAACAATTCGTGCGACGGTGGCCGAATCGATTTTATTTGTAGCTTATTGAAAAGTCCAATTTTTGACCAATTAAAAAATTATAAAATAATAATAATTTTGAATTTTCAATAAGGTACAAAAAAACGCGATGTAGGTAAGTATATACCTAATTAAAGGGTAATGGTATAACAGCGCTTTAAAAAGCTTTGTCCTTTTTTTGTTATAGATTATGAAAGAAATATTGATAGTAAAATAAAAGAATTAAAAAAATAACGGCTATTTCACTTAGATATATTGAATTAGTAACATATGCTAAATTACAGTGACACAGGTGAATTATATACAGAGAAATTGGGAATAATTTATCCCCATACAAATTATGGATGTAGTGCTCGCAGACCACGGGTTTGGTCCCGGATCTCGGCCATGTACCTACCAATGAGGTTTTTATAATTAAAAACTTAAAGTTCATAAAAAAAATAAGTAAAAAAGTATTTTATTATTTGTGTTGGTACAAGACTGTATAAGGAAGCTAAAATACAATAATACTTACTAAAGTTCCTTCCTATATAATGTGGGTTTTCTTGGTACATATCTTGTTGATCAAACTCATGAGATTCCGAAGATCCTTGCCAAAATATACCTCCTTCATGTGGACTTCCTGCTATAGTAAAAATATAGACATTAAATCCCGGATCCCAGCCATGTACCAATGGGGTTTTTAATTAAAAACTTATGTACATAATCCGACAAACCATACTTAAAGGCTTTTCCATCTAAATATACCTCAAAAGAACTGGCTACTCGTTAGGTATAACCCAAGCACGTAGTCAGGGGGAGGGTCCAGTGGGTCCGGACCCCCCCACGAAATTGAGAATTTAAAAAATTAGGTAATTACTATCAGTTCAGCTGAGCTGATGAGGTCCAGTCAAGCGAGCTAGGATATTGACCTATTGCAGAAAAGATGAAATAAAAGGTAAAGTCGAACTTTGTGTTTTATTTTTTCAACATAATGGCTTGGTTGGTGGTTGGACACCCCCCCACGACGGAAAATCCTGGCTACGCGCTTGGTATAACCTCACAAATACCATCGGCTAAACGAGGGAGACATTGGTCTTCCGCTGGGTACCCTGAAGAGAAAAAAAAGTTTTATCCGTTAAAACCTACCTATACTAATATTATAAAGAGGTAAAGTTTGTAAAGTTGAAAATTATTTTTTTACACAATAACAATACAAAAACCTTAAATAACTAAATAACCAGGTCCGCGTGGAATAGTGACAAGAATACTGGCTGCATTTCCCAGCTGAATCGCGATGCTGATGCTGAAGGGTCCAGCCCTCTTGTCAACAGAGATGATCAATCGAGGGCATATACATCATTTTGGTATATCTCTGACGGATTAGACAGCATACGCCATGAAGACTCGCTGGGGCTAACTTATTCCCCGCTTTGATTCACTTATACTGTTAATACTCAGCTCCTAAACATGATAAGTCCATGTTTAATACTTGTAAACCTTCCCGGTATATATCTAAGGGTAAAATGGAAAGTTGAAGTAAAAAAATGGATGGTGCAATATATGGAAAATTACTGACAAAAGTGGAATAAATGTGATCAACTTACTTTGATGTCCATGCTGTTGACAATAGTAAGGTGGTTCATATCTGTCATATCCCTCGTCCGAGGGTGACATAGATCCATAACTTGACATTGGATATCTGCAACAACAATGTATGGAGAAAATATTTATTTATTCATTTTTTTTCACGGATTGCCTTACAGCTCCCGTTTCAGTGTACCCAGCGGAAGACCAAGTCTCTCTCTTTTAGCCGATGGTATTTGTGAGGCTATACCCAACGAGTATCCAGTTCTGTTGAGATATATTTAGATTGAAAAGCCTCTAAATATACCTATACAGAAGGTCAAACCAATAGGTAGGTACTACACTTTCAAATTTATCCACAAACTTTTCTTTCGTAATCTAGGTATATATATAAAATTCTCGTGTCACAGTGTTTGTAACCAAACTCCTCCGAAACGGCTTGACCGATTTGTATGATTTTTTTGTGTAGGTAGCTATATTCGGTAGGTCTGAAAATAGGTCGTAAACTATTTTTACCCTCCTACCCCGCCCCCCATTTTTCAATATTTTTGGTTGTAATGAATAAACTCAAAAACTACTGAACCGATTCTAAAAATTCTTTCACTAATAGAAAGCTATGATATCCCTGAGTGACATAGGCTATATTTTATAGTGTTCGAATATATCCACGGGCGGAGCCGGGGGCGGAAAGTCTAGTATAATATGTAGGATAATACCGCCATTCTCAACGACAGGTTTTGTTGATATGGATACTCTCTAAATGTGAACACTGTTACTTGAGTTTCAAGCCACGTCATAATACGAAAAGGTCGTTATAGTGCGTTTTTTATTTCTAGTACTAAAAAGATTTTATTATTTTAGTCGCGCATTTGTAAACATTTACACGTTTTTATAGTTTGTAACAATATGTTCATCACGTGAGACACAATTTGTCCTTAAAAAAGGTCAAGTACTGGAGAATATTCATTCATTCTATATTACTTCGTAGATTCTCCTTCTCTTTTGAATATGATTGATTTCAGATGTCCTCGTATCAACAGTAAGATTAACCAGGTATTTGGTTTACAATTAGGTATGTAAAACCAAATTACTATGTTTATTATATTAATTATTTATTATATTAATATGTTCATCAACCGTACTTGTAATGTTTTCAATGTAAGGTGGACATATTCGGTAGCACTCTTCCTAAGTTTAAGAAAGCCCTGAATGTAACTTATGATAGCTGAGTGGTTTTTGTTTTTTTTTGTTTGTTTAGTTTTGTTTTAATTTTTTGAATTCTCGTGTCTTTTATTCTGTATTTTATAATGTGTTTGTTTACCTATTTGTGTAATTAATGTGTTGTTGGTTAATAGATATGTATTATTAATGTTGCGTCTGAAATTTGTTATTTTGTATACTGTTTGTTTCCCAAATATATAAATAAATAAATAAAATACATGATGGCTTTTAGAATACAATCTGTATAAATAAAATTAAATGCTGTTCGTTGGTAGGTAAGCGTATCACTTCAGAACTGCTGGACCGATTTGGCAAATTTTTTAATGTTCGTCTGTCTGAATAAGGTTTTTAGGGAAAGAAAAATTTGAAGGGCGAAGGCTAATGTAAAATAATTGCCTTACAAAAGTTTCAAAAAAGGTGTATCTACCAAAAATATGCATTGAAAAGTGTGCTTTTCTAAAGCAAATTCACAAGTCACTATAAAAAATGCCCAAATCGCTTCAAGTGTGTAATTAAAAATTTGAAAAGTTCTCGATTTCTCCAGGATTCCATCATCAGATCCAGACCTGATGACCATGGGACCACCTGGTAAGTATATCTACCCTTTCAAACAAAAAATATATTCCAAATTTAATACTTGTAAAAAGAAATATAATTTATTATACAGGATATCCCGTAACTAGTGGTCCAAACATATTTGGATGGTAGAAGGAAATAAGGAAAAAAATTACAGTTCATTTTTCAAAATCTCTCAGTTAAATTTCTAAAAAACTCAAAATAAATAGAAATATTTTCTTTTACATGTTCTTTTTATATCAGGTTTATATCAGGAAAAGTAGTTGTCCTTCTATGAAGACCTCACAAAATAAGGTCGCATCCCCAGATAAAAAAAATTGACACTAGTAAATTAATTCAACAATTACATTTTCGGAGGCCACTGTAGTGTAGAAAGCTTTATTATTAAATATTCTTACAACATTGGATAGGTACGAAAGGCGCCTTAGGATAGGAAGGCACCGTACATTGGCCTCGGGCCTTGATGTCCTTTATCATTCTTTTGGGGATACTCCAAAGAAGCATACGAAAATAGAAATAGCTTGAAACTATTAAAAATGTAATGCTGTAGTCGAGCTTTGAACATAAGCTTTACAAAACATTTTTAATTGTGTACCTATATATTATAATTTAATGGAAGACACCTTGAACTTATAATTTGAAATTATAAAGTTAGAATACAAGAGAGTAGGTACAAAAGAATTGGTTGATTGACAAAATCTCAATGTAAGAATGAAGGTTTATATGGCTGTAGGGAAAGGAAATGGTGACATAGGTGTGCTTTTATTGAACACATAAAAATGTATAGATCGATGGAAATATTAAAATTACACACAATCGCCGAGCATGTATGAAATAATGAATATATATAAGAAGCGAAAGGGGTATGTCAGAATCATAACAAATTATATTCCACTTACTTATTAATTTTGAAATCACAGACACTTCAGGCAATTTAGGAATTAATTCGTTATTTTAAATCTTTTACTGAACTAGAATCTCCACATACAATAAATCATCTACACACTTCACAATAAAAAACACACACAAAACGTCTATAACTTGCACTGCATTTATTATTATTATTTATTTATTATTAAAGGACACGCGCGTTCATTTTCGTAGACACATTGCAACTAAATATTAACAGTTCTGTTCCAAGAGTTTTGTAAATCATTTAATAATTATTCTTTTAAAAATGCACTCTAACGACTTAGATTTAGGACTCATTTTGGTAATGCTGAGAAAAAGGGGAGGGTCGTTTCATTCGTTTTATACATACCTACTCACGCCTGCGTCCAAGTGGGGTAGGCAGAGACTATCCCACTTGTCATAATCCTATCTTTAATTGGAACACCTCTCCGCTCCCGCTTTGCCCGTGAAATTTTGTATCACTGGCTCTCCCGATCGGTTATATTACATGGGCAAGACAATTTTTTTTTCTATAAGACTTGAAGATATCAAAACTGAAATTGAGCCGAAATTCTAAACAATCATTGAGACAATTATACACTCAAATTTTATTTATTTGTAAATAGGTACGTAAGAATTCGGATAAACTTGATTAAAATGGATCACAAATTAAATAAAATTAAATGTTATCAATTTATACTAATAAATAAAAATTAAATGCTTCTTTCTTCACGTGTTACGGTTACAGGGTACCCAGCGGAAGACCAAGTCTCCCTCGTTTAGCCGATGGTATTTGTAAGGCTATATCTGTTGAGGTATATTTAGATGGAAAAGCCTCTGTGGTTTGTCTGATGGGACCTAAGTACATAAAAGTTTTTAATTATAAAAACCCATTGGTATACAAGCCCGGGATCTGGGATCGAAATCGTGGTCTGTCTAGACTCTAGAGGTAATAATTTTTTAATGTTCTTAATAAGATTTTTAGGGAAAGAGAAAATGTGGTAAAGTTGCCCGGAAAATTGGGAAATTTGGGATAATCTGAAAGTGGTTTTTTTTCTATGGGATTTTGTATGATTCAAGACCATAATAGAAATTAATTATTATATGTATCTATATTCAAATCAATCTGCAAATTGAAAGGGGTAACATTTTTTTATAAGCTAGAAATTATTTTAGACTGCACTTGTCTCTAAAATATTACCTATCAAATTATTGTATTTGGGCCATCTGTTTTTAATTTGAAACTAATTAGATAATTGCATCTAATGGGCGTGGTTTGGACGAGTTTTATCTCATTCGCACGGGTTTTGGTGAAAAGAGTTACAAATTAAATATTTCTAGCCATTTTTGATTGAAATTTTTAAACAACTATATAAGCTTGTGGTATTTAACTGCAAATAAAAAAATTAACATTTCCCATCAAAAATAATGATAGCACACCAAAATACCTGTTATTAAAATATTATACCTATTGCACTACCCCTACGTGAAAGGTCGTACGGGCTCTGCTCAGGTTTATGTGAGGTTATAAAAAAACCCAGCAGACACTTTCAATAATTTATTTGATGTAAATAAATTGATGTGCAATAAATATTTTGTGACGTGTAAAGTAGCCCACGCACTGGTCCATTTTCATCGAAAATGTTCGGTCCGGTCGCCGTATGATCGAGATTGAACACAGGCCACACATTAGCGATGTAAATCATACGATCTAGATCACATGCAATTCACTTACTCACACAGACACACAAGATTCGATTAAACAAAGGCGTCTGGATGTGTGTGTGACAGATCGTTCCGTCCATCGAAATCAACCACACATACCTGCAACGATTTGAAATCGGATGGCGGACCGTTCGTTACAAGAATTGGACGAGTCTGTGGTCGATTTCGGTGGACTGTATGGCGGCGCGCCGGCGAATAGATGAATAACTCTTTTTGTAGTTACTTAGCTTCGTCCGTCAACGTTTTTGAAACGTGCGACAAGAATTATCTCGAAGGATTTTAGGGCTAAAATTTTCCTATGATATTGTAGAGTAAGGCCCTGTAACTATAATCTGTGCAAAAACTCACTTCAATCCGTTGTTTTGTTGTAACGTGAAAGGAAGACAAACAAACAGACAAAGACACTTTCGCATTCATAATATTAATTGGGATAACTTTGCGGGTTGCTTTACGGTTCCCGGAATCATAGTAATAATAATAGTCCCAGGGTGCCCAGCGGTGGTATTTGTGAGGCTATACCTAATGGTTAGCTCTCTTGGTTGAGATATTTTGAAACGGAAATAAGTAGGTAGGTATAGGTACCGGGACCGTTCTTGAGCGGTGGTCGTTAGATGCGCAGAACACTATTTTTGGGTCTGCTTGACGGTATGAGGTATTAATTTAAATTTTACCAGCAGTAAAAAGCAATCGTAAAAACAAACACCAATAAATCAATATAATAAATATACAAGTTATATTGCACTCGAATTACATATGCGCAAACATTCCCCCACTTTTTCGTCGAGCGCTCAAGAACCGTCCCGGCGGTGCCTATACCTACATAGGTACGTTTTTAATGTTGGAGCTGCGGAGTGTGATTAACTCATAATATTAAAAATATAATTAATAGTAGAAAGTAAATGTAACCTATTTTAAAGATAATATTATGTTGAAATTACTTTAAGTATTAAAGCAGAATTAAGAAATTGTAAGTAAATTTCAACAAAATATTACCTTATATTTCGTCATTATAATGATAGAATAAGAATAGGCGTAACCTTGCGCCATTTTGTGAAGTTTATATTTAAAAAAGGTAGGGTGCGCAAAAAAAGGCAAGATATAAAAATAGGTTGGTACATAAATTATTATCGACAAGAACAATATTACTTTTACAACAATTATTGATTCTTTATTTTTTATTGCAGACCGTTAGGTAGGTATATGACAAAGTTTTTCTTGTTGCGGTCACTCGCGGTCAATGTCACACCCAACCAAGGGCGTCGCCAAAGACGGCAGGTAGGGCCAGATGTCCCCCCCTTCATTTTTATATGTTTGTGCAATAAAGTGTCCAATAATTTTTTTGTTTTTTTCTTCTTATCTTTCTGCCCCTTCCCCCCGGGCTCAATTGCTAGATCTTGGTCACAACCATTCTTAATTAGGTCCATTAAGTGCAGCAACAGGCTTGCCACCTGTTCTGTTCAATATGACTGAACTGACAAAAAGTGGACAATGTTACTGGTGTCTCTAGCCACACTGCAAGGTATAAAGGCCATGAAGGTTTGTTTTATGTCGTAATAACACTTTTCACTGCAACTGTCAGAAGGGGACAGAAATCTTAGATGCGTGCTCCGCCCACTAGAATCTGATTGGTTGATCGTGTACCAATGAAAACTGAATACTATTTTATACTGGTAGGGAACGCGTGTCTGCAGAGTAGGGATTTATTATTGAGAAAAGTGCTTATTTTTAAATTAATCGATTGAAATTGCAGGAATGAAAACACACGCACTTTCACGGCATTTTTATTTATTGTGACGTGGCCAGAGATGCAAAGTCTACAATTAGCTGACTGTCGCAATCTTAAAGAAAATTAGTTCTTTGCTTTATTGGCCCGTTCAGGAATTAAGGATTGAATTAAATTAATCCATCTACACTTGGGTAAAGGTAAGTTCTAAATATTTCCCCGGTTTCGCCTGTGGATATTTTCGAATAAAATAAAACATATTACTCAAGAATATCGTAGCTTATTGTAAGAATTATTGAAATCGTTTCAGTAGTTTTAGAGATAATCCCCTACATCCAAACATTAGCTCTTTGTAATATTAGTACAGTAGCGCCATCTATGAACGAATAGCAGAACTTATAGTTACATTAGTTGTTAAAAGATGGTATCGTACGTAACTTGATTCCGTCAATAATTTAAAAGTTTTAGTTTTGCTGCAGCTTGCTCTCCGTTTACCTCGTATTAAATGACCTTTGTTTATATAAATATTAGTAGATATATAATTAATAATAGCGTTAATGAAGATAAGTATTTATAAAAGAAAGTTGCATATCAAAACTACTGACCAATAGATGGCGCCACTACGTAATTTTAGTCTTTTAATTCTTTGGTAATTATATTTTTATATTCGTAACATTTGTCTATTAAATATTATTACTGACAATTGTATATAACCATTGGACATGATGGTTCCATACAAATGACAAATGAAGAAAACTGCTTCTTTTTGCCACTAGAGGCGCTGATATACTTTGGCCTAAACAATATTGAATTTAAGTTTTATACTAATAATCCTCGTTGTTACAACAATTTGATGCAATAATAATGTGAATCATTCTTTCTGACGGATTTACGAATGAAAAAATTATGGGAACAGGATTCTAGAATTAGTAACTTTAAAGCTACCGACAATTCTAAGTTCATTCTGGAGGCGGCAAATCTTAAGTGTCTTCAGTATCATGTTGTTGTTGAAATACTTATAGGTTATGTTTATAGGATATCGAACAATGAAAATAAGCTAAAATTTAAATTCTAGACTATTATGTTTATTAATTACAATAAAATTAATAAATAAATTAATATTTTGTACAAATAATTTACTTGGCGATGCTATATTTCACAAAAAACCAGACCAAATTCTATTTTCGGCATTTTAAAGACACTCCCCGAGTCTTCAACTCGAAAAAATTTGGTATTCGGCCAGTGGCGAAGGGTAAATATTTTCAGAAGGCAAGCCGTAAAATAGCTCACTCACTAATGCTAGAAGATCTAAAAATACGACAAACCACTCTTAGAGAATAATATACCTCAACAGAACTGGCCACTCGTTAGATATAGCCTCACAAATACCATCGGCTAAAAGAGGAAGACTTCATCAAACCGTCAAACAATAGGATTGATTCGTGCAACAAAATGACGCCCAGGACTCAACACACGAATCTCCTCACAAAGGTTTTGAAGTAAAATAAAATTCAAAACTTAAAAACTCACAAATTTATTAAAAAATATAAGATATAAACGCTACATTGTTATTTTTCTAAAATATGAACACTTAAAGTTAATAATATTAAATTAGTTGGCATTTCACGAACAAATTGTTAATATTAAATTAAAAATACTGCTTTAATAAAACCTAAGAAAACAGAACAAACCAGAATCCGCATTAATTCTTCAAACTGAGGCTAAAAAAATACTCTAAAATAGTTTGTTGTATTTCTTGATAAAAAAGACAATATAAAAATTAATTAGAACATAGACTAGGTGTTATTTTTTATTAATATTATCCTATCTCTTGATAATAAGAAATTATCCCAAAATTGGTAAATCATGGTGAAAAAAATCTCGTATATTTTTGGACACATGAAGTTTTTATACTATTCAGTACGCACGCGTATTCTGGTTTGTTTTGTATTTTGAGAACAAAACATAATTCACTATTAAAATTAAGTATTTGAGCGCGTTATTCTTTCTCGAAACCTACTTAGGACCAAAGTAGATAATAAGATTAACAAGTAATAATTATCTGTGATTACAAAATTAGTAGACATGTTGTTGTCATAGTTCAACTGATCACCAATAGGTGGCATCTTTTACAAAATAAATTTGTCTAATTTTAAAAGAAACATTTAACTATGATTTGTTTGTTTATTGTTCGTCATTAGAAGGAAAAATAAATCAGATTTTAACTTTGATACAGTATTAAGGGAGATATTTGATACTGACTAAAACACCTTTGAGAAATAATATTTAGAGATATTTAAGTGGGATGGATTAACCTTTTGTCTGTCTGTCTCAATTTTGGTTCAGAACTGCAAAGCGGAAGAGTTTGTTTCTTGAACGGAACTACCAATCGGATTTGCAAAAATATTTTATCCCAAATTCTTAAGGAAAGTTTATATCCACGGGCGAAGCCAGGGGCAGAAAGGTAGTAATTAAATAAATAAAGTAATGCGTCAGAAGTGGGATATCTTATTTGTATGATATTAGCAACAGCAGTTATATAAAAAATACCACGGGCAAAACTGAAAACACATACATATAAAGAAATATTTTTTTTGCAAATCTTTATATTAATGATACTTTTAATCTTATTATCTATTCTAAGGGAAAACTTATTAATAAACAATAATTAAACATTCTTTGTTCCACTCTAACAAATCTGACATTCAATATCATAAGAGGGAGACAACACACATTATATAAGTTTAAAATAAATCAATAATATATTTTTAAAAAACTACCTAGAAATTAAAATATCGGAATTATTCTTAAATAGATGAACACTTGAGATAAGTATTAGTAGATATTAAGGGCGAACGTCTCGGTCGTAACGCCGATAGACGGCGAAAGAATCGTAATTTATTGGTGTAGACAATTTTTTTTAAATACTAAATACATAATAAAATATCTAAAATTCTTTTTATTTGTATTTTCATTAAAAAAATCATTTTATTTTTCAAATTCCCGCGAAATCGTCGATGACGTCACGTTCTAGTAAACCAACAAAATATTGGTCACAGATTAGATAAAATAACAAGGAGATAACTTAGTCAGTGACAGATTGACAGGCAGTTCTTATAATATAGTTACTAGTCTGTGGTTACTTTTTTGACATTTAGGGTAACGTGACGTCACTTCCCGTTTGCGGTCACGTGACCGGAAGTATCAATTTATGATGAAATAAAAAAGTACATTAATTAAACAAATACATTAAAGTGATTATACGTTATAAACTATACTTACAAAAAATATTATTGTGTATTTATTTTCTTTTACTGTCTACACTCCTATTTACAATATTATAAATAGTGTGCACTATATATTGTTTCGTTTTATATAAATAATTAAATTTCGCATTAACAAAAACCCATCTATTGGAAGTTAGGTTTAAGGACATCGCCTTTAACAATTTTATAACTTAATATTGCTTTAAGAAAAACAATTTTATAAGCCTTACTTACTAATAAAAGTATAATCTGTTTCTCTTTTTAATAAATATGTCGCTTTAGTATGTTTTTTTAATATATTTTTCTAAAGTAGCATGGCTTGTTTACCTAAATCGTCTGTCGGAAAAACTTTGGAAAATAGTAATAAAACTACTGCATAGAAAACAGTAATATTGCTATAAATTGCTTATAATATATTTGAAATAAATCCCTTAGTTTTTACTTAAACATACCCACTCTTATTAATAAACTCGAATTAGCGACGTATTAACTAAACTGTATTTCGTCTCCGTCTATCATAATGAATTGCAGATTTGTTAGAGGGTGATAAAAACATTTAAGTTATTACGTCGCTAATTCGAGTTTATTAATAAGAGTGACCGAGTTCATATAATTTATATATCATAAAATGCATGGGAAATATTTTGAAACATATGATTGATTTAAAAACGTCAAGTACCCAACGTAATTAAAAATAATGAATCATATGTAATATTATAAATGCGGTTAAACGGATTTGGATTTTTGGAATGAATTACGTAAAAAAGACGCATATAAAATCAAAAATTTTTAAAAATGGATAGGTACTGCTAACAATTGAGGAGTTCCTCTGATCAGGGTCATGCTCCATCATCGGAACCTTAGCCATCAATTACCATTAAAGTATTCACTGAGACGATTCAAAATGAGCCCAAAAACAAACATGATCAGACCCTGGATATCACTTAAAGTATTCACTGAGACAATTTAAATGAGTTAATTATATTTGAGGAGAGAGAAATGGGAAATAAGTATTGGGAGAGGAAAGATGACACAAATGGCAAAACGCTGCAACTTAGAAAATAATGTTTTGAGAAAAACGCGTTTAAATATTTTTTACTTTCTTCACGGGACATACCCAGCGGAAGACCAAGTCTCCCTCGTTTAGCCGACGGTATTTGTGAGGCTATACCTAACGAGTGGCTAGTTCTGTTGAGGTATATTTAGATGGAAAAGCCTTTAACTAAAGTGTGGTTTGTCTGATTATGTACATACATTTTTAATTATAAAAGAACCTATTGGTATGGCCGGGATCCGTGGTCTACCAAGTTAAAGGTTTTCATTATTGTAGAGGCGTTTCCATCAAAATATACCTCAACAGAACTGGCCACTTGTTAGGTATAGCCTCATAAATACCATCGGCTAAACGAGGAAGACTTGGTCTACCGCTGGGTACCCTGGGACTAATAACACCAATTATCCCTTACTAACGAAAACTAAATAAATTGTAGACTTGCAGTATTTTGCATTAAAGAGGTAGAAGAGAGAGCCTATTAGCCTATTTGTATGAAAACTGGTGTAACCAAACTTTTTAGATGAGACCCAATGTTAGATGTAACAGCGTTCTGTCATTTGACGGCAGAATATAAGAGAGAAAAAATAATGACAATTATTAAAGGAAAAGATTTTGTTTATAGGTTTAAAACCAGGCCAACAGGCATTTTTATTAATTAATAAAATGAAAAAAATATTGATTACAATTTTTACTGAGATGATTAAAATGAGCATAAAATGAGCATAAGATGAACACTGTTAAATGCAAAATCAAACGTATCTGTAGTTATAAGTTCAAATGTCGAATGTATCATCTGTTATAAGTTCAAATGTCGAACGTATTCGTTCTTATAAGTTCAAATATCGAACGTATCAGCTGTTTGAAATTTAAATATCGAACGTATCAGCTGTTATAAGTTAAAATATCGAACGTATCAGCTGTTATAAGTTCAAATATCGAACGTATCAGCTGTTATAAGTTCAAATGTCGAACGTATTCGCTGTTATAAGTTCAAATATCGAATGTATCAGCTGTTTTAAATTTAAATATCGAACGTATCAGCTGTTATAAGTTCAAATGTCGAACGTATTCGCTGTTATAAGTTCAAATATCGAATGTATCAGCTGTTATAAATACAAATATGGAACGTATCGGCTTCTAATATCAAATATGGAACGTGTCACCTGTTATAAATTCAAATATCGAACTATTTACGAAATATGGTCTCAAAATTTCTTAAATTACACCCTGTGCGCTTTCTTCAAATGCCGTAATGCGCACCGTGCAGCTGTTCCTTTGGCGATACGGTAATTCCGGCCGATGCCTTTAAATGTGCCGCGGCCGAAAACCTCGACGCAAACGCGAACTCGTCGGCCGTCAGCCAATCGTTCCGGTTTTCTAGAAAAAATAAAATATATACTAAACATATGACAAATACACATCTTTATACCTTGCGGGGGGGGGGGGGGGGGGGGGCGGCGGCAATCATAGCTATTCAAATTCAATCAAAGAGCTATTTTTCTTCTAATTAAAAAAAAAAGTATTTGTTTTACTGGCAGGTAATGCTTTAGACAGAGATTCAAATATTATCAATAACATATTAGAATCTCTGAGGGGTTCGAAACGGAAGGGAGAGCTCAATCTGGCACTCTGGTGCTATGTAAAGACTTATATTGAATAAACCAAATATTAATCTCATATAAGCATTATTTTCCTTTCACACTTCGTTAATCCCGTTATACAAAAGTTTAAAGTTGACGTGAGATTTTCAATTATACCCCCTCACTTTAAGTGAAATTTGATGAGATTTTACTGGACCCCTCCCCCCACCCCATTTTGAGCTCACGTAATTAATGGATACACAAGTAATAATATCCACTTTTTGACTGTGAACCTAAACTTCAACAGACATAAATATCTGTATAATTAGAGGATTTAAGAGTACACATTTCAAGGTCAATATTAGGCGCGCGGTAATTCTGAGTAATTGTAGTGCGCGACGATTGTTTTATAGTTATTTTTTAATAAAAAAGAAATAATTATATTATGTTTTGGGTCAATTTACTAGATTTATTATTTTACTATACATAACCAGTTTATTTGATCATAATAGAATTCATACTTTATGCAAATTTGCTCAACAATAATAAAAAATAGACCTTATTTATTATATTTTTTTCAGTGAATTTTGCAATAAAAATATTTTTTTTTTGTCATTTTATTAGATATTGGTCCCTAGATACCAAAATATATTTTTTCTGATTAATACCTTATTTATTTATTTTTTTCAGTGAATTTTGCAATAAAAATTTTTTTTTTTTGTCATTTTATTAGATATTGGTCCCTAGATACCAAAATATATTTTTTCTGATTAATATATATTAGCGTAAGGCTTGTTTACTCATTTTAAATGGTGATTTTGCTCTTGAGTGCCTACTAGAAAATCGGTGCTTAACATTTTCGGCACAAATGAGAATTGAACCCGGGACCTCTAAAAAAAATCTAAAGAAAATAAAAATTCTAATTTAAATTTACTTCTTCGTTCAGAACTGCGAGGTCTTTTACTGTGTAGTATATATAATATCGATCGATGGTCTTTTATTAGGTAGATAATTGTGAAGCGGTATAATGCGAACAATTTAAATAGTACACTCCTTTATATAATCATACCTAACAAATTAAGAATTTTTTAAATAAGTTGTGTTCAATGATACTAATGTCAAAAGTGTTTTTTTTTTTAATTTTGAACGTTTATAGGCGAAATAATTCGTATTTATAAGGTCAATAACATTTTTTTTTTCATTTTTCATTAATTTGTCACATTAATATATGATATACTTTTATGTCCGTTAGTTATCGTGCAATTTGCGATAATTTTACGAAAAACTTACTGTCAAAATGACAGGGAGCTCGTTCGTTCGGATGTTTTTTTTTTATTGAATGGCAATTGTACTAAGATAAGTACATTTCTGCCAGTGTCACGTCGTTATCCATACAAATCTGTCAGAAAAAGCCGTTTGGATAACAATACAACTAACAGCTCATACAAATCACCCGAAGTTGCGACCCGTATCTTCGTAATTACGTTTCATGGTTGACCTGATTTTCATGAAACATAGCTTAGTAACATTCCGACTAAAACTAAAACGTCAAATTAAGAAACCGCATTCAAATCTGTCCAGTGGGGTTAGCATATTTAGGACAGCGACATCTTTCGTTTTGTCTCGAAGGCTCAAAACGACGGGTCCGCACCCATTTTCAACACTAGAATGCTGGGTAAGGTCGGGCATTCCTGTCGCGGTCCCAAGTATGTAAACCCATTGGGCTTCTTAAGGCGCCGCCATATTGGACTGAAATACATGTTTTACATTGAAACAATGAAACTTTTACAAATTATTTGACCTTAAAAACCTTAAATAATGAGAAAATTTTGAAATTAATGAATTTTGATTTAATGGCGCTAATTTTCTCTATACGAATCCCTCGCTTTCTTAAACTTACCCGAATTTAGCAGTATCAGGCTCTGCTTCTAACAGCTCTCTTACAGGTGATTTGGGCGCGGCAGCACTAAACGCCTCTAACTCCGCGCCCATTAGGTTGACATAACTCTTCCATACAGTGCCAAGAGACATATCTGTGGAACATTATTGAAAAAAAAAGCTTATAACTACTTATCTAATAGAGATGGATCTATGCTACCGCGGACTTTTTTGTAGATAATTTTATTCTACACATATCTTTATTACATGATTTTCTTGTATCTCTAACGGATTAGACAGCATACGCCATGAAAACTCGTTGGAGCTAACTTGCCGAATGGAATAAATGGAACAAAAAGAAGGCATAGACAGGACTACCGACAGAATAAAAAACTTAAAACTATGAATAACAGTAGTTTTTAATTTATAATTTGTCCGCCGTTTCACCCGCGCTGAAATAGATCCAAAACGAAATAATCCCGTAGCTGTAATTTACCCCTCCCCCGCCCGCTTTCGCGGTATAAAAAGTAGTATATGCCGATCCGTTCAGCCGTGATTGAGTAACAAACTTACATTCATCCATACAAAATTTCGCGTTTATAATATTAGTGGGATAACGTATCTAGCGAGCATTTCACATATAAATGTATGTCTTTTCAAAAAACACGGTCCGGACCGCCCCAAAAATGTCCGACCCAGCCGACGAAGCTAGTACACGAATTTCTGCCCGGATATTCGGGCAATCCATGGCCGGCCTTTGTGCGGAGAGCATGTCGGTGACGCGGTAACACGAATCCATAAGATTTCCCCCTACCAAAAAGAAGTTTCCACTTACCAGAATCAAGGAATATAGCGCCCGCTACAGACTCGAACAAATCGCCGAGAGCTTTGGGTACTTCCACGTCCTCTGCCTGTTCCATTTCGTCTTCTTGTATTAAATAGTGCTGAAAAAATATTAAAACGGCTATTTTTTTATGTCTCAAAATTCAGGAGACGCTTGGTTTTGGCCTACGCCGTCTGCGCCTGCCGCCCACTATGACGGCTCGTAGAGATGCTTTTTCACGCTTCGCTTGAAGGACCCCAAGTTGTAGGAAGTGACAGAATTGGAGGCATATTAATGCTAAAATATACATATATTTAGAAAGTGTGAGTTTGTTTATAAGAAGTAAACCCGAAAACTACTGTACCAATTTAAAAAATTTTCGATCTCTTTTAAAATCTACATTTGTTAACGATTAGATGTGCTTGAATTAAACTCCGTTACTCGACAATAAGCCAACGAGCAGTCATGCCGCGCGCCATTTTTATCCCCCACTCTATTACCTTTTAAAAAAAAAGTATTTATACTATGGGGAGCTGATCTTTGAGCCATCACTACATTTTGCAAATGAGCGCTATACATTTTGTACATATACTAAGATTATAGATTATGGATATTTTTGGCCACTTGGTGAGTAGTTCTGTCAAGTTATTTAAAGACTAGCATTCCGCCCCCGGCTTCGCCCGTGGATATTTACGAACAAAATAAAATATAACCTATACCTACCTCTACCCTACCCTCATCCCTACCCTACCACTACCCCTACTTCTACTCCTACCCCTACCCTCTACCACTACCACTATATTATAAATAGTTATCGCAGACGCGATGTAAGGAATTTCTCATTTTTTTTACACATTGGATTACATTATTGGAGTTTTAGCAAGGATCCCTAATTTTTTTGAAAATATAATATAGCCCATGTCACTCAGGGTGAATGTAGCATTCCAATGGTGAAAGAATTTTTGAAATCGGCACAGTAGTTTTCGAGTTTATTCATTACAAACATACACACACAAAAATATAATAATATATAAATAAACTAGCGGACCCGGCAAACGTTCCAAACGTTGGCTTGCCTGCACTACTCCTACCCCTACCCTACCCCTACTCCTACACCTACCCCTACACATACCCCTACACCTACCCCTATCTCTACTCCTACCCCTACCACTACTCCTACCACTACCCCTACCACTACTCCTACCCCTACCACTACTCCTACCCCTACCACTACTCCTACCACTACTCCTACCCCTACCACTACTCCTACCCCTACCACCACTACTCCTACCCCTACCACTACTCCTACCCCTACCACTACTCCTACTCCTACCACTACTCCTACCCTACTTCAACTTCTACTCCTACTCCTACCCCTACCACTAACATTTTCCAACTTTTTTTTCTTCTAAACCACCCCTGTGTTGTAACGAACAAAACAAAAAAAGAATTAGCCAAATCGGTTCAGCCGTTCTTGATTTATAAAATTACAATGAAAAGTGGCATTGATTTTTATATATATTCTATCGTTCTTAAATAAAGACTAACCTCTTCGCTTATAGAATGTCCATTCTCTTCTTGTATTTTGACATATTTAGTGAGCACCTCGTTAAGTCCGGGCGACATGTGACGGAAATACCTACAAATAAAACATGGAAATTAGTACCACAGGATTCCTAGCGGGGATTTAAACCACATCATTTCAAAGTGGGGTTTTTTACCACAACATTAATAGCTGGAGATTATAATTAAATTTGCCTGGGACACTGAGGCAAAGAAATTCATGGACAGTGGACAATCTTAGTAAACGACTGCGTGAAAATACGGGGATCGTCGCTTAGGTTTCTACTTAGGCCAACGTCTGGCGTTAGCAATTCAAAGAGGAAACATGGCTAGTGTCGCATGGTTTTCAATTCGTCGGAATAATTTTTTTTATGTATGTTTTCCGATTATTTAAAGACGCTAGGACCGATTTGGAAAGTTTTGTTTTCTTTGAAAGGGTATACTTTCCAGGTGGTCCCATGGTCATCAGGTCAGGATCTGATGATGGAATCCTGGAGAAATCAAGAACTCTTCAAATTTTATAGCCACACTTGAAGCGATTTGGGTATTTTAATAATGACTTGTGCATTTGCTTTCGGAAAGAATGCAGTTTTTTTTCATCAGAAGTGGTTATATTATACTTAGTCAGGTCATAAGTTCTGTCACATGTTTAATATGAAATAATTGAGACATATTTATTATTGATGTAAACATTAATATACCAAAATGAACTTAATAAAACACAGATTCTTATGCTAATAAAGTTTATTCAAAATGACCCCCGCGCTTTTGAATACAGGCCTTCAACCTGCGCGGCCAGTCGTCTATCGCAGTACGAACGAGGTCCATGACAATTTCGGCGGCTGCCTTAATCAAGGATGCCTTGAGTGACTCCAAATCAGGATGACGCGTTGAGCAGGCCTTTTCCTCCAAGTGTTGCCATAACTTGTAATCTAACGGACTCAAATCTGGACTGGAGGAGGGCCAGTCTTCGTGCCGGATGAAGTCAATTTCACGCGCCGCCAGCCAGTCTTGAGTGCTTTTCGCTCTATGAGCTGGCGCAGAATCTTGTTGGAATACCCAGCGCCTGTTATTGAACATGGTATGAGAAACAGGTTACACAAGGTTCGTAAGGACTGTATTTTGATACACAACTGCATTTGTTTTTACGCCTTTCACATAAAAATGTACCGCAGTTAAGCCCCAATAAGAGACTCCCAACCAAACCATGAGTGAGGATGGAAAATGGCCTCGTTGGACACGCGGAACACGGTTGCTCGCTTCTTCACTGCTGTGTGCGTACACCTTATCATTTTGTTTGTTGTAGCTCTCTTCCACATTAAAAAAATTTTCATCCGAAAAAAGAATTTCCCGGTGCTTGTTGCCCGCGTACCGCTTCAACAAAGCGCGACATCTCTTCAACCTCAGGTCCATTAAACGAGCTTTCAAACGATGTCCTGTTTTTCTTTGATATGCCTGAAGCCCTAAGTCTTCATTTAACACCCTTTTCACCGTGGTTCTGCTTAAACCCATCTGAAGGGCCAAAAGTTTTTGCTTACGTATAGGATTTCATTGAATTCGCGCCTCCACAGCACTTATTACTGCTGGAGTCCTAACAGAGCGAGGCCGACCACTTCTTGACCTGTCATCTACACTAGGGTCTTCATTGTATCGTTTGATGGTACGATAAACGAATCTTTTAGTTATTTTCAATTTTTTTCATTATGTCAAAAATCTGAATTGGCGCGTAACCGCAACGATGCAACGCAATAACCCTCCATATTTAAAAATGAGTAAAATTCTAAAAAGTACACATTTTTATATTAATGAAAAATTCTAAATTCGAATTCAATAAACATTTTTGTGGCCAGCATTTTAAATTGTAAAGTTTTTATTGTGTGACAGAACTTATGACCAGACTAGAAGGCGTAAGGTGTAACAATACTTGATGTATTTTATTATATGCCTTTAACTTACTTGTGAAAACCGTGTCGAACAGCTAGCGTAGCAAATATAGTGTTATTTACAAGAGCTGAACGTAGATCTGTTAAGGCACCGGGCGAGTGACGTCTCTCGTCTTCATACAAATATCTGGTGATTAGGTAATCTGTAAAGCATTAAGGACTGTTGATCAAGGTCATCTTATTGTCAAAAATATGGCAAATCTCAGTTAATCCTGGAAATGTGAGTTTATTTATACAACATTTCCTTACCAGACAGTTGATAGTTATTATAATACTATATATGATACTGGCTGCATTTCTCTGCTGAGGAAGGAGCTAGCCCTCGTGTCACCAGAGGAGACTTCTTACCTAGTATAGCGTCACCCAAAAACTCCAATCTCTGATAACAGTCCGTAAGCCTATTCTGTTGATGCGACGCGTGAGTTAGCGCTTGTAATAGCAAAGATCGATCCTTAAATTTATATTGAAGAGTTCGTTCGAGAGCATCGTATCCTGTAAATAAAGTTTACATACATAAAACAAAGTTTCACGCAAAAACTGCTAAACGGATTTTGATGCGGTTTTCTCGATTAGATAGGTAGATTCACGCTAAAGGTTTACAAGTATTAAACACTGACCCATCATGTTTAGGAGCTGAGCATTAATAGTTTAAGTGAATTAAGTCGGAGGAAAAATTTTCGCCAGAGCGCTTTCGTGGCATCTAATTCGTCAGATATTAACAAAATAATGTGGAAAAGAACTATGTAGAATAAAATTATCTACAAATAATATCTATTAGTGGACGGTGCACAACGCCAATATGGCAGTTTGGCTCACAGGTACATTAAGTTAAAACAACCATCCATCTAAAAATGTATGAAACGATGTATGAATGTGGATGAAGCAAGAGAAGTATACAAAGATCGGGAGAAGTGGCGCTCCATACTCTCTGCCTATCCCTTTGGCTGACCTCTTTCGATAGCTGACCTCTTTCGCCAAAGAGCTGTAGTCCACGATCGCAGCAATCTCTCTGCTTTCCAGGTTAATAAAGTCCGTGTGCGGTCTCGGCGCACAACTATAGCAGCGGTTTTCGCGACGTAGGTCACCAATGTACGCATGAGGATGCGTGCTATGCTTGGAACACTTTCTGACCTCATGTGTATCGAGGCAGGTCTCTAATTGGGTCACTCTCCAATAAAAGATAATACTGTTCACTCTACTATATTGACATAGACCTGCTTGCTAGGCAGTATTATAAATGACCTAGTGAATTACGACGCTATGCATGCGACTTACTGTCGGGAGCGTTTACATGTAACTGGCGTGCGCCGGAGCTTCATACTTGTACGGTCTAACCGCTAAAGGCGTATTTGCCATTTTGACAGATAACTGTGAAATGCGATGCTGTAAAAAAATTTATTCTTTTTCTTCTTTTATTATAGCACCACCAATGTTAATCAGTGATTTGCCAATTTCAAAATTATTATAGCCTTTACTATAAAATGCCGATTAATCTGTATCCAAGATGTTCTCGCCGACTGTGATAGGCCCTATTAATCACAGACTAATCACAACTATCACAGCGCGGACGGAATTAAACTGGATTTCCCATCATGTCACAGCGGTACGCGTGCGTTGGTTGCCATGACATGACGTAGAAAGTAGAACAAACATTCTAACACGAATACTCCAAGTGATAATGCGTCACATTTGACATTTTCACCAATAGAAAGAGGAATTATCTAGGAAGGTTATAGGTTATAAATTATACGTTGTTGTACACGTGCAAAGCGGGGCCAGGGTCGCTAGTATGTTATACATTAAAAAAGAGCGAGTCTTTGATGCTATTAATGATGTGTCACATTTAAGAGGATCGTGTAGCTCAGCGTACGCAGCGAAATAGGTATTTAGAAAATCATATTCTGTCTCAAGCGCGCTCTTCCCACGGGCATCAGTGCGACAGAGAACACTGCAGCTCGTGAGTGTTCGTAGGTATGTTCATCGTTGAAAATTGCGTTTTGGGGGAAAACGATTTACACCTACTAAACTATAACGAAACCTTATAATTTTGGTGTCAAACGTTTTAGCAGATTATAATCTACGTACGTACGTTTTGCTTTTTTTGAAATTTTGCTTTGTTTCTCAAATACAGACGGTTTATTACGAGCAAGTTATGAACCAAAAAAACCGAGATTTGAGGGGCTTATAACTTTTGACCTATTACGAATTTTGAAAAAAGGAAAAAATACGTACGTAGTTTTTCATTATGTCAGTAACATATTACAAAATCGTTAAAATTAAATAATATTTAGGTGTAGTAAAACGTTTTCTCCGTTTGTATGGACATGGACGCGGTACACTACACTCTTAAGGAGACGCCTTATTGCTTTTGCCCCATACAAAATACATGCTTCACGGCTTCTTAAATTACGCAATAATTATATGTCTTAGTTTCAAAAGATAAATATATTTTGACACAGAATTTTTTTAAATATGAAAATCAGTTACACCTAAGTTTTATGAAGCCCTGAAACGCGTATTTTCAACCGATTTTGCAATTCGAGTTCTCTTAATATATTTACTAATGTACCATTTTCTCGTATTTATCCTATAGTATAGATCATTTCACTTCACATACATTATGAATTAACTACAACTTGCTATTTCTAATAAATTTGTGTATTTTGAAGAGCATATGTCTGTTTTGTGTATTTTCGCAAAACCGATATTGTGTAATCGTTCTTTCTCATGGTACGTGAATTTTGGCCTATGTTATCCTTGGTTATTTTATTTATTATTTTTTGTAAAGAGATATCGAAAAATAATCCGGTGTAATCGTTCTTTCTCATGTTTCTGGTACGTGAATTTTGGCCTATCTTATCCTTGGTTATTTATTGATTCTATTTTGTAAAGAGATATTGAAAAATAATCCGCACGGTTTACTGAGTTTATTGCCCTAACAAGCTTGCGCTTAAACCCAAAATTTCCATTATTCAAATGATTCTAATAACTTACCTGATAGCATCTGTTCCAGTTCTCCATCCGGATCGTCTATGTATCTTAGAAGGGGCGACGGAGGTGCTTTCAATTCACCAAACACGGGCTAAATACAATAAAAAATATATTAAAGTCTGTAACGTTGTGCTCATTTAGTTAATAAATGAGACCATTTTTCTTAATGAGATTTGAATAGTTGCTAACCTCCTTGCAAAAATAGTTGTTAACCTCCTTACAAAATAAGTTACTGACTACCTATAATTTAGGAATTTTTCAAAATAATCTGAATTTGGAACAGTGTCTGCTATTTGTTTATTTTCTTCCATTTTTAGTCAATTCCGTTTTAGCATTGCTAAGTAGCACACCTATTTCATAATGTCAATAATTTAATACAGTGAACTAATTGCAACAAGCTGATAAAAATATACTATAAAGGAGCATGATATTTCGTGCTCCTTTTTACTCCTTCATTCCTTTGGCTCCTTTGGATCCTTTTTGTCTTTTGTCCTTCCTTTCATTTTAATATATTCTTTTCCTGATGTAAAAATAATATAATCTACATAAAAACTTGAAATAAAACAATATGGAGTAAAATATTCATTTATTATTGTGGCTAGTTCCCCACTAAGCGACAAGTCATATAAACCTTTTTAATCAATCTTTCATCCTTCATTCTTTCAACGTTTCCAAACCATTGATGCAGTATGCTGGCGTTCTACTAGATTGTTAAGGATCCGTGGCTCTCAGTAATCTAGTATCTGTCAAAAATATGGCAAATCTCAGTTAATCCTGGAAACGTGAGTTTATTTATACAACATCTCCTCAGCACACAATGATAGTTATTATTTTAAATTGGATTGAGCCATATTTTCATTATTAAGAGTTCTAAATAGCCATAATTTCCAAAACACAAAGGCACTTTATTACTTTATCTTAATTATATTTTTGTATGGAAAACGAACCACCTTAACCATTCGGCTACCGACGCACCAATTAAATATTGTTCTGTTCAATATGGACAACTGGCAAAAAGTGGACACTGTTACTTGTGTCTCTGGTCACACCTCAATTTGTTATTAATATTATAGATTTACCTGCATCCAAACCCCATCTTCAGTTAAATATGGCTTCAAAGAACCAACAGTCCGTCCAGCCCAAGACCAATTTTCGTTTTCTATATTATCTTCGTCCGTCACCTTTTCAATGGACGGACTTTCATCCTCAGACCAATCAGATTCTGATTCTGAATTCTCGAAACGCTCCTTTGGCGGGGATGGCTTTTTCTGCAAACAAAAAATTGGTGTGGCGTGAGCGATGGTGTTGTGAAGAGAAAACTGTATGGTTAGATCTTATGTAAATAATAATTGGTTCCGTACCGTTTTTTCGGTTAATACTTTAAGACAGGATTTTCGTTTAGGTTTTTCTATAAACTATATGGCCTTATATTTTCAAAATATTAGATACAGTAGGGGAAGGTCCCTCTTTAATTTTTACTTTATATATATATATATATATATTTATTTATTTCTAGTGTTCATCTATTGTGGTTGAAAAGGTAATAGGGCCTCTGTTGGCACCCTTTACGGAACCCTAAAAATTTGAAAAGTTGCCCGAAAATTTGTAAAACTGAAAGTGCTCTTTTCTATGGGATTTTTGTATGAACTCAAGACTAAGGGATGAATGTTAATATGGGATTTACGGGCGAAACTGGGGCGCAAAGCTACGACTCGCTATATATATATATATCAATACATTTTTTACACCTTGTTTGACAGTTTGTAAAGTCTCCGAAGCGATCATAATGCAGATGCTTGCCACCAGTTCAGTATAATATGAAACTAGCTAAATGTGAACACTGTTACTGATTACTGATAACAACCTAAACAATAAGGTTCTTTGTGATGTCGAAACAATATGCAAAGAGGTATTTTATAATGTTGTAACAATTTAGAATGAGGTTCTTTGTGATGACGAAACAATATGCAAAGAGGTATTTTATAATGTTGTAACAATTTAGAATGAGGTTATTTATAGTGTCGTAACTAAATAACATGAGGTTCTTTACAATGTCGTAACAATACATAATGAGGTCTTTTATTATGTTGTAACAATTTAATATGAGGTTCTTTATAGTGTCGTAACTAAATAACATGAAATTCTTTACAATGTCGTAACAATATAATAATGAGGTCTTTTATTATGTTGTAACAATTTAATATGAGGTTCTTTATAGTGTCGTAACTAAATAACATGAGGTTCTTTACAATGTCGTAACAATATAATAATGAGGTCTTTTATTATGTTGTAACAATTTAATATGAGGTTATTTATAGTGTCGTAACTAAATAACATGAGGTTCTTTACAGAGCCATTCCGTAGAAAATGGAATCTATGGAAAAACAATTGTCACAACTTTTAAAAATCAATTTTAATGATCATCTTCATTCCTTATCCGATACAAACTTCCTTAGGGATAACATGAGTTCAATAGCTTTATAATTAGCATATAATACTATAAATAGTTATTCCATTAACTTAATTATAAATAAAAGTTTTTAAGAAAGTAGGGGCATTTATGTATGTCACACGCCATTTTTTAAATTTTAAACATTGAAAATTCACTGTGGTTTGAAGAAAATGATATGTTAAGGGTATAATATTATAAATTATAATGTCCATTTCAGTTTAAATAGTAATTTAATTTGACAATATTACTATTTTACATTAAATTTCATAAACATATTGTTCAACTAATTTTAATCAATGCGGACAGTCCACTTTCGTCACGGTTATTTTCCTTACCTAGAGTTATAATTTTACCATAAATTCCTTTATTTTTTCTTCCTGGTAACATAGTCTCTCAAAGGCAGCGATTTCTAAATTCTGTCACTCAGTCAATGTAGTGATTTCCGTGACGAAAGACGCGTTTGCATACGTAGTTAAATAAGAAGTCCACTTTAGTCACAGCTTTTATGAGTAACTGGTAAGTTTTAATAAATGTTTGTACTATAATAATTAATAGTAATTTATATGTTTCTACAATAGAGTTATTGCTAAGGTCAGAAACCAAATCGTATTTCTGTTTTAATAATATATCTGTAGCAAAGCGGGAGTTCGTCACGTCCATTTAGTGGCGTGACGTATTAGCGGAACCAATTTTGTGACGAAATGGACACATAAGGTGTAGTTCATCATTAACAAAATTTTATTATTTATTGTGTATTTCATTATTATTTATGTTATTTATTCTGAAAACTTTTGTGCTTATAAACGCTTACTAAAGTACCACAACTTAAGTTAAAAATAAATAAAAATATTTCCTCCATTAGCCGACAGTTAAGTTTCCTGATGCTTTTAAGTACTACAATTTCAAAGCCGTTTTGTACAGTTTGTACAATGTTGTACAATGGTCGCTTAATATTTTCATTTATTTATTTTTATTTATTTAGCTACGTATCATTTACCACAGCAAAATTATTATGTACTTTATTTTTTTTACAGTGATGGCTCTAACGTCTGCTGAGCGTGCCAAACGTTATAGAGAAAAGCTTAAGCAAGATGCACAAAAATTTGAATAACAAAGAAAAAATCAACTTGAAAGTGTGAAAAAAGCTCAAAAGAAAATAAGAGAACTAAGTAATGCAGAACAATGTAATAGAAGGAAGATTTGGCTATAAACAGAATGAGTACTAGAACATTTTATTGTAACTTATGCAAAACACGTAAACCATTCATGAATCTAAATAAGATGATTAGGTGTATTGCCTGTAAGACATGGCATTGCACATCATGTTGTAGTGTGAATGACTCTAAATCCCTGAAATCTTATGTATGTGCTAAATGTCTAAAATGATCTAGATAAGTTCAATGTGTTTTTTGTTTTATAATTTAATCTTTTAATTTTACTTCCTTAACAATATATAGATTAACAAATTTAACTTAACAGGCCATAGTATCCTAATTCTTGCGGAATAAACAATTTCCTTTTTCTTAGTAAAAAGTCCACCTGTATCAATGAAATTTAGCATAGCTGTACTTATTGAATATATCTAAGTGAAATCGCCGTTATTATTTCTATGAGTTTTATTTAATAGGAAATATTGGGGGTAAACGATTGACCCCTGTTTCTCTGACATGATATATACCGAAGTTCTCGAAATATTTTTAAGGATTGGTTTTCCATTACCCTTCAATTAATTGCTCGTGTTTTTTAAAATTAAATTTAAATTAATAATTATTTTATGATCTTTCACCATAAAATAATTATTATTTAGAATATGAAATGTATTTTGAAAAAATACGAGCATTTCATTGAAGGGTAATAGTAAACCAGCTTTAAAACAAATTGAGATCTTCGTGATATATCATGACAGAGAAACAGGGGTCAATTGTTTACCCCCATATTTCCTATTAAATAAAACCTATAGAAAGAATAACCTGCGATTTCACTCCCGATATATTTAATAAGTACCTATGCTAAATTTAAATGACACAGGTGGATAACTGATAGAGAAAAAGGCAATTGTTTATTCCGCAAGAATTAGGGTAGGTACTATGGCCCGTTAAAAAAGTTTTCGCGATGCAAGAATTACCACCTATTTGAATTGTATTTTGATGTTGTTCTGTAGTTTAAAATTTTTTGTGTGTTATTTTTTTAAAATAAGTAGGTAGGTAAGTACTCCAGTTATATGTTGAAAAACAAATATATGTATAAATAAGTAGAGCTTTTAAAAGGGTTTTTAGTAAAATGTATCCTAAAGTCTGATTAGTCATATAAGAAGACATTGGTCTAATGCTCAAAAATAAAGATATTATAAATTAGTTGGTTTGTTAGCTGTAAAACAAAAAAACTTGGTCCAATAAAAATATTAATTTCTTACAACTTTATTTTGTTTGATTTAACCATCTTCAATACCAGTACATTGTGAACACCGCTTATAATTATTTTCGTCACAATAACATTTCCTACTTAGTCACGGTCACAATTTTTTATTTTAAACAATCGTCGATATAATGTAATTTATTGAGTGTAATATTGTATAATTCAGTAAAATACTTTTAATTACTAAACATCTTTACATTAGTAATAGTTTCATTTGGTTATAACGTTACCAAATTTAGAAAAAGTAAAAATTGTGACATCTTTAACAAAAAACGTGACGAAATTATTTTAACTATTCATTAAAAAGATAACCTATTTTGCAAAAAAGGCAAATAATATCTCATTATACATAATTTATTATTATTTAATGGGAATGATCGGAATTAAGTAAACAATAGCTCTTGTTGTGCTAAAAATTTATTATAATAATCGTTACGAAATAGACAAAGTATAGTCACAGTCCATGACGAAAACTGTTATATCTACTGAACAATACATAACTACTTGAAAAGAAATCATTTACCATAAACATAGATAAATAGTGCGTCTAATCATATTAAAATTTTCTAAAGTTAATATTAAAATTGTCCATTTTGTCCATATAGTCACGATGCCATTTTTTACGGAATGACTCTACAATGTCGTATCAATACATAATGAGGTCTTTTATTATGTTGTAACAATTTAATATGAGGTTCTTTATAGTGTCGTAACTAAATAACATGAGGTTCTTTACAATGTCGTAACAATATAATAATGAGGTCTTTTATTATGTTGTAACAATTTAATATGAGGTTCTTTATAGTGTCGCAACTAAATTACATAAGGTTCTTTACAATGTTGTAACAATATTAATTATTAATGAGGTATTTTATTATGTTGTAACAATTCACTATGAGGTCTTTTATAGTGTCGCAACTAAATTACATGAGGTTCTTTATAATATCGTAACTATAAGCCTTTTAAAAGGTCGTAATACATTAGACGATGAAGTATTTTATTCAGTCGTAATTAGGGAATGCAATCCCGCAAGATAATTTCAATCCCGGTATTTGCGGGACTGAACCATCTTAGTCCCGCTGGATCCCGGTATTTGCGGGATCCCGCAGGGTGGACTTAGACCTCTGAAATCAATCGTAAATAATCGTAATAAAGACCTATATACCTTGTTTTCATGGTTTTAATTTTAACCCAAATTAAACAAGCTTTTTGTTACATTTAAATGGTATATTTAATATAATAAATATAAAAAAAATATTTAAAAAATAAAATTCTTAAAAAAAGTCGCAGGTGTTTGCAGGGTACCGTATACCCGGCCTGCTGGTTCCAAAAATAATATTTCTTATAAAGTTCAGTTTGATTTTGCTTTATCTATAGATATAACAATCAATATTCAATGAATAAATCATTGCATTGCGTCATAATTAAAAATTGTAACTGGCAACATATTATAAGTGATCAAACAAGGGGCGCGGGTGGGGAATTCTTTGCCCCGCGCCTTCACACCGTTCCCCTAGGGCTCGGAGGCGCCCCGCACCTTAGAGAATCACGTATGTACCAAGCTTCTCTGTAATCCCGCCAGTCCAGCGGGATCCCGCAAATTTTTCGACCGAGATTAATTCCGCAACATGTATGCGGGATCCCGGTATCCCGGTATTGCATTCCCTAGTCGTAATTATATACAATGAGGTATTTTCATTTTAAAATTTAAATTATGCAACTATACGTAATATACGTAGAAACAGTTGTTTTAAAGCGCAAAATTGAACTGTTTACGAGTAATAATATATAATGCTGAATATAAGGGTTTTCTCACTTGGATATCACTACGCATGAAATGCGCGTTTATCTCCGTAATTTGTTCCGGTTAGATTAATTTACAAGGAAGATTTATGTTTAATATATTTGTGAATCAAGTGGGTAAAAAAGTTAGCGCAAGCTGGTACTGCAAGCAAAGGAGATCAACATATTCCCATACATAGTTGGGCTAGTGTCGGGCAATGTCTGGCACCATGCGAGTGCCGACATGAAATATATATATTAATAAAGGTCACAAATGGGCGAACCAAATTAAATTAATTTTATATTTTTAGCGGCCTTATTTTACACGTATTTTTACTTATAATGTTTTAAACACTAGTAACACTAATATAAAATGTTTACGCTTCGGAACGTATTTACTTAAGTCAGCCGTCGTCAGCCAGTTCAGTCAGTAAGTCAAGCTGTCAGTTCACTAGCTAGCTTCTGTTTTTGTCGGTTTTTGTTATTTCTCTCGTTATTTCTTATGTTATTCAATATAAATAGATAAAATATAATTAATAAAACAACCTACTAAAAAAGGTAAACAAAACAATCAGTCAAACAATGTCAGTCAAGTTGAAAGTGACAGCTAAATAATTATTGCCAGCAACAAATAATGTTGAAATAGGTGTTCAAAATCAAAATCTGAAACTATTAATTCAAGAGCTAAAAATACTGGACCCCGATTTTTTAGTTATATTATCTTATATCTAACAACTGTGGGTATTATCGGTTCTGTTCGCGAAGATAAAAAAAAATGGCCCAAATGTAGGGATCTCCTTTCTAGTAAACTTTTTAAACATCGCTTTCTCAAAATGAAAGATTCTATGAACATTTGTTTAGATGTAGGTACTTAAAGACTAGTATAAGTAAATAGTAAGAGTACTTAAAGTATAGTAATTAATCAAAAAAATATTTATTTATTTTTATTTTATTTATATCACAAATACCATCGGCTAAACGAGGGAGACTTGGTCTTCCGCTGGGTACCCTGGAACTGTAACACGGTTTCGTGTAAGGCAACCTTTTCATAGTTATTACATAGATATAGGTAATTAATTTAATTTTGTAATAATAAAATAATATTATTTATAATCTATATATTAATACGTGAAGATTAACCTTTGTACTCCTTTTTAACCATGTTGTGCGTCACCGAGGAGTATGAGATTTTGTATAGTTAAAGTTTAGGTATATGGAGGTGTGCAGAAAATAAAATTTTCATAGTTTACATTCATATTGTCAATGACAAACATGGCGGCTCGCATAGAGTGAAGATTGTCTCGCCAAAGAGAATATAACTACTTTACAAAGAATTTTAAAATGTTGCCAATAAATAAATTACCGACTTATACTAATTTTTTTATTCTGTCACACAGAGGCATTGAATCATATTTCCGACACTTCAAACATATATTTCAAAACCCAACTGCAACAAATACTTAATTTATTAAATTAACCACTAAGCGGGTCACGGGTGTAGCGGTTAGACCGCACAGGTAATAGGTCACAGGGGCGCGGGGCAAGTTAACGGACACTCCCGCGCCGGACGTCAGTTATGTTCTAGTGGGCGACGCGACCGGACGCGTACCGGCCCGGCTAGCATAACTCATTAATTAGGTCGCTCGTTGGTACTGTCCTAGCAAGCAGGTGCTTAAGTTATCAATATAGAATCAGTAAGGCAGTACCATCTTTTATTGGAGAGTGACCCAAATAGAGACCTGCCACGATACACATGAGGTCAGAAAGTGTTCCACGCATAGCACGCATCGCTAAAACACTCGCTCAGTTCATCACTTCTTCATTGTAATATACACATATATTGAATTAATCTACAAAAAAGACCGCAGTAAAAAAATATAATTAATAATGGGAAGTCACGGGTTTATCCCCACATCCGACCATGTACCAATGGGTTTTTATATGCATTATCTGATAAACCGTACAAAGAGGCTTATCGATCTACATATCTCAACAGAGCTGGCTGCTCGTTAGGTATAGCCTCAAAAAATCTTCGGCTAAATGAGGGAGACTTTTGCCTTCAGCTAGGTACCCTGGGGCCGGCAATGGTTCCCAGGAGCTGTAAGGTAACCCGTGACGAAGAAAAAAAAATTTATGCTGACGAAGCCGGAGCAGGTCGCTACTTAATTTTGATATCACAGACAGACCCTTAAATTTTATTAATTTGTAGAAATATTTCTATACTCACTTCGCTGCTTAGATCTAAATTTTTTCTGCTTTCCTCTGCAACTACGTATGGATGATTTTCTGATAATGGCACATCGTGTCGGGGCAAAACTTGTATTCCAAGCCATATCATAAAAAGTAAAGCGCCCCTAGGTCCACATTCTATTAAGTACGCACCTATTAACGCTTCAACGCAATCAGCTATTGATTTATCTGAGGAAAAAAGTAACAATAAATTACAAAAGACACCAGTAACATTGTCCACTTTTAGCCAGTTGTCCATATTGAACAGAACAGGTGGCTAGGATGTTGTACTTATGTGTGTCACTTCCTTAACAGACGTTAATATCTGTTATGTTTAAAAGAAGTGGACGCCGACTTTTCGTGGCCTTCGGAAGGAGGAGAGGAGGAAAAGCACGTATTCTTAAAAAAAATGGTGCTCAGCATTTTTGGAACGACTAGCTGTAATACCTAATAAAATAATAGTAAAATTTTATTTGTATTTTTTTTTTAAATCCCGCGATAACATTCTGGGCGCGATGATGACATGACAATCACGCAATCCAACAACATCATGTCATAATCACAGATTAGATAAAATAACCAGAAAATAACTTAGTCAGTGACAGATTGACAAACAGTTATTATAAAATAGTTTATCTACTCTTATAGGACTTCATAATGATATGTTTTATTTACACGCGTCTGTAATATGTCAAACTTCGATACTGTAATGTATTACAGTACCGAAGTTTTCATACAACAACGATATCGTAATGTTTTGTTTTTTTTTTAAATGCAGAGGCAGAGGATTTGTCTTATACAGCCACTTTAAACTCTATGAAAATATCGACACGCGCATATCCAAGTCACTTGACAGTTAACGCGCATGCGCAGTAGGTAGGTAACCGCGGTTTGCCGCCAATTTGTCGATTAGAAATATATCTTGGTTCAATTGGTTTCGTACTATTGCATGGGATTAGATAAAGTAGTGTATGAACGGGCACATAACTTGTAATTAAAACACTCGTGGATGCTATTAAAAAATTCGGCTTCGCCTCAGTGTTTTAATTACCCCTATTATGATCCTGTGTCATAAACTACTATACTTATAGTCTGTGGTTATTTATTTGAAATGCACATGTATGTGACGGAAATATAAAAATTATAGATTTTTCAATTGGTTATTAAAAAAGATATAAAATAAACAGGGTGCGTCGGTGGCCGAGTGGTTAAGACGTCTGGTACCTATTAACTAGGCAGACCCCGAGTTCGATCCCGGATCCCGGCCATGTACCAATGGGTTTTTTAATTAAAAACTTATGTACATAATCCGACAAACCACACATAAAGGCTTTCAACAGAACTGACCACTCGTTAGGTAGGTATAGCCTCACAAATACCATCGGCTAAAAGAGGGAGACCGTGAAGAAAAAATAAATAATAATATTTATTAAAAAAATTAAATAAAATAAACATTATTTTCAGTTATTGTACCTTAGTAAGTATATAAAAATATTATTGTGTATTTAGATTTATTGTTGCGGCAGCTCATCCGACAGATGGAGTTACTGTCTCAATACTGAATCCTGTATCGCGCTATTGAAAATATTTAATAGATTGGCATATATACAAGTTTCTAGCGATGGGGAGCATTCCTTTTACTCTCAGACCATAGAGTAAATAGCAATCACTATGTTTTTTAATAAGAGTCGGGACTGCCATACATTGAAATTAAATCAAACTTGTGTACTGTACTGACCAATGACCAAATTTACTGCCAACCTAACAACATTAAGGATTACTTGACTGTGGGTTGGTACAAAAATATTTGCTATCTCTGTCATCTGTATATGGAGTGAAAAAGGGAGTGAAAGATATGGCGATACGACGCCATTAGTATTGGCTCATTTTATCTAGCCCTAATTTTTTGTTCGAAATTGCGCCAGCCTTGTGTTACTATTTATTTAGTTTGGGTCTAAGGCAGTCATTCTCACAGTGGGCGATAACGCCCCCTTGTGGGCGCTGTAGGCCTAGAGGGGGGCGGTAAGGGGCCCAGAAAAAAATGGGGGGCGTTGAAGTGGTTTAGGGGGCGATGGCTGATTTGTAATTTCATACCGCAACGCGAAGCGGTGGAGGTAGTGCTTTATTAACGGTTTGTCAAAAATCATTGTTAAAATCATCAGATTAGATTAGTTTTAAAATTAATATTGATTACGTTTGTTTTAATTTTAATAAAAGATACTCTTAACATTATAAAGTTGCGTTTTAATTGCTCTCACGGGTAAAAATTTATATTTTATATATAGATATAATATATGTATATTTTGTCATTGTGATTTTTAAGATGTGGTAAAGTAAATAAAATTGGGGCGCTGAAAAATAATTGATTTTCAAAGTGTGCGGTAGACAAAATAAGTTTGAGAAGCTCTGGTCTAAGGGAAGCGGATGATTTTATAAAATCCATAAAAGATAGTATAAACTCACCCGGTATACTGTGTTGTGTTATTAAATTATATGGAATGAAGCATTCTGCACCATTGGCTATTCCATCTAAGAAACAAATACATCTTTCGTGTCTGTATGTCGATTTGAATGGGCCGTGTATGGGACAGTACAAAGATTTGTCTGTTTTGGCATCAGTCTGAAAAAAAATTAACATATATAATATATGTATACTTCACACCGTTAGTTCAACAGATGGCGTCTTTTATAAAATAAATAAATTAGTCTAATTTTAAAAGAAACATTCATTTTTCGTCATTAGAGGGAATAATTCTTAAAATGGCGTATCAAACATTAACTTTGATATAGTAAGAGATATGGCGTACCGACAAAAAACACGGTTAAGAAATAATATATAGATTCCAGACGCTCCGCCATTTTGATTTAAACGTCACCACGAACACACGTTTAAAACAATTAAATTGTTTTATTTGAAATGAAACTTCTTTAGCGAGGGTAGTGAAAAACTTTCCCTGTGAATTAACCTATATGGCCAACTCGCTAAATGTGGACAGTGTTACTGGTGTAAATGACTTGCCTTAGATCCCAAAGTAGAGGGAGGTTTATGGCATGGTGGAAGCCAATTGTCATGTGGCTCAAACTTCGATGCAATCATCCTAGCTCCGAGCCGCTTATTTCTCCCAAGTCTATACAAACTTAAATTTGAAACCTGAAAAAAAAATCTCCTTCAGTCTCACAGTGGAGTACTTGACGGTGGTATTTAGGGCATAACGCGAAATTGTTCGGAGAATATCTGATAAAGACCGTAAAGGCTTTTTTATCCAACTACGCAGTATTTTTCTCATTACTTGACAATATAGCGATCAGTAGGCGCTACTTTACTGCACATAATGCAGTAATGTTGTATGCATAGAGTAAGTAGCAATCACTATGTTCTTTAATAAGAGACGGGACTGCCATACATTAAAATAAAATCTAAGAAATTAGGGCCGAAAGATACTGCCAACCTAACAACATTAAGGAGGGAAAATAGAAAATCAGTGCTACCAACTACAAAAGTCAAAACATACGGCTAGTGCTGCCCTTCCTACAGAAATATTTTTGTCGATATCGATAAAAATATGCTAAAACCTGGAACAGCATCTACCTACTTTTAAAATTTCGGTTTTGTTGATTAGTATAATCGAAGAAGTTGAAATGTATGGTAATTCACAACCATTTTTTATAGGATTTGAATAAACTACGTAGTAGATCAAGTAGGAATTATTAAATTTCAACTTCTTTGATATTTCATTTCAATAAAACTTCACATGTTTTTCTATAATTTATTTGTGTTTAACCTAAAAAAACAACACATATACAAATACAATTCACCGACCTCTTAAAAACAATACACCTATCAATATTACAGTGAAATAGGTTATTAAATTGAAATTTAATAATATATAATGACCTTATCTAAGACCCATCTTAGATAATTATTTCAGCACTGCTTCCCGAAGTGAATTTAGGCAATGATAGAAAAACTTATAGTGCGTACCTGTAAAATAATGAGTATTAGGCGTATTTTGGTAAGTAATAACTAGTAGTAAGTATAAATTATTTTTTTATTGTATTAAGAGGTGTGCAAAAACGACACAAACATAGCTGGATTTGAACGATTGTTTAAAAATCACCAAATTGCACGTCAATCTGGAAAGAGTAGCCGTTTCTTCAGTCAGCATTCAAGCCCTGCATAACGGACTATCTGTAATACCAATGTTATATAAGTGTTTGTTAAAAGGACCATGACCAGTGATGGCTTGAGTCACCGATCTAAGTTGAGTTCTTTTTAGTTTTAAGATCTTTTGTGAGAGTCTTGTATTTATGATTGGTAGAGCTGCCCTGGTTTGTCTACATTCCATAAGATTGTTCCATTCAAGATGGTGCATGCATTTTGTTTTCTGCTTGAGTCGTGAGGCAAACCAGCCTCTAGGCAGGGGCACTAGGGGCTCGGGGCCAATTGCAGACATACTTGCACCGGCTCTCGCTAGCTCATCCGCCGCGTCATTTCCACAGGAGTTGCTATGACCTTTGATCCATTGTATGGTTAAGGTGTTACCGTGTTATTATAGTTACATACCTTGTTTAGTGCTGTATGACACTCAAGTATGAGACCTGATTTAAACTTATTGCTTACCAGTGCTTGTATGACAGATTTACTGTCCGGCAGTATGCAAATAGACTGGTTGTTTACTTTCCTCTTAGTTATCACTAGGGCCGCTAGGCAGATTGCCTGGAAAGAGTAAAGATAAAAGTAAATTTGCTGCAGCAAAAAGCAATCGCTCAATTTATTTGGTGCGGGTTATAATGGGTTTATTTTGTGGAATGTGAAACAAATATGTTTGAGTCGGAATATCGATATCGATAAACTGTACAATATGCAAAGTACATCACTATTTTTTAGAAATATGCTGTTCGTTTAATATGAAATTTATAAAGAATAATTACTTAATTGAATTAATATGAATGGCTAATAACTTACCGATCCTCATTTATTGGGAATATGGTCATAAATATTCGCTTGATACGGTCTACGCGGCCGCCTCTTGTACCACATATTGTACACTTTTTATGTTTCCATTCTTAATTATTGAATACAATTATTGTAAAACAATACATATAATTATTTACTATAACTTACTATATTATATTTACAATTAATATATTACAAGCACGATTTAAGCATCACATTATATATTTATTTATTAATATTTCAAAACTAAAATAAGACAAAACAAATTTGCCGCCATTTGCAACTTTGACAGGGATAGACAGAGATAGCACCATGGAGTGAAAAAGATGGCGATATGACGCCATTAATATTGGCTCAATTTTCATAGAACCAATTTTTTGTTCGAAGTTGCGCCAGCCTGGTTGTATGAAAATCCATAACATCCTGCTCTGGGTTTTGTTTTTAAATTAGGTTCTTTTTCTGTAGGCACTTATTATAAAGGTACTTTTTTAAGGTAGACGAAGATTTATGTGGCGGGCATGTTACTTTATTGACTAATTTTTCACGACGTTGGCGATGTAAATTTGGAAAAGCAGGTTGCTAACCTCGCTAAAAGTGTGATTTTTTATTTCACTATTATTTTCAGAGCGAATTTAACACTCGAAAAAACAGGCTGTTTGGCTGTCTTTGCCTTTGTCTTCCAAAATATTGTCGACGCAAATGACGTTTTGGCGGGCTTAGTTTGTCCGGAAAAAATATTTTTAAACGTTTTTAAATAATTATAATTAAAGAAAATGTTGGTTAGTTATTTTTTTTTTGTTGTAGTTGAAAGAAAAGCAGATTATGAACCTCGCTGAGAGTGACTTATTGTTGCACTCGTGTATTTAGAGCCCTCGGTGCAACAATAAGTCACTTTCAGCTCGGATCAGTAATCTACTATTATAAAAAAAAATACTTTACTTTTATTTAAATACCATAAATATAAAAAAGTTGCGTCGGTGGCCGAGTGGTTAATATGTCTGGTATTAACTAGGCAGACCATGGATTCGATCCCGGATTCCGGGCATATACCAATGGGTTTTCAATTAAAAACCTATTTAGATAATCCGACAAACCACACTTAGAGGCTTTTCCATCTAAATATAGCTCAACAGAACTGGCCACTCGTTAGGTATAGCCTCACAAATACCATCGGCTAAACGAGGGAGACTTGATCTTCCTGCATTTCCCCGCTGAATCGCGATGCTGATTTGTTGAGCGCGGAAGGAGCCAGCCCTCTTGTCACCAGAAGAGATGATCAGGGAGTTATAAAAAACCCATTGTTACATGGCCGGGATAAAATCGTTGTTTGCCTAGTTAATATCACTCGGCCACCGGCGCACAGTGAACTATATTTTTAACAGACTTCAAAAAAATGAGGAGGTTCTCATTTCGTCGGAAACTTTTTTTTATGTATGTTCCCCGATTACTTGAAGACGCGGCCGATTTGGATTTTTTTTTATGAAGGGTATAATACTTTCCAGGTGGTCCCGTGGTCATCAGGTCAGGATCTGATGATGAGATCCTGGAGAAATCGAGAACTCTTCGAATTTTAAAGGCACACTTGAAGCGATTTGGGTATTTTTTTTATAGTGACTTGTGCATTTGCTTTCGGAAAGCACACTTTTCAGTGCATAATTTTAGAAGTCTGTACACTTTTTACACTATGCAATTTCTCGCATGCTTGTTAGATTGCATGCAACGAATCGCATAGATAGTGTAAAGGGCACTTTACAGTTTTCCTGAGACGGGGCTTAAAAAAATTAGTTACAAACCTGCTTGCTTCTCATATGACTCAGTTTTCCTTCATGTACGGTAGGATGAGCACAATAAAGGTATGCTGTTATTGCGAATTTTAAAAAACTGTCTCCTATAGTCTCCAGTCTTTCCAAGTTGATTCCATCGTTCGCGTTCGACATTGTCAAAGCCTAGAATAAAAAAAAATTTGAGCTGTTATCTGTAGAAGAAAGAATGAAAGATTGACTAAAATGTTTATATGGCTTAAGTGAAAGGAAAGGACGACCTAGGTGTACTTGTATTGAACATATAAGTTATTATTGAGCAAGTTGCTGCAGGGAGTAAATTGGCAGATAATATTTTTCTTACAACCGAGAGATCCCCACAAATGCTGTTCACTCATTTTTTGCCAGATGGCAGCAGGTTTTTTGTTTTTATTTTTTTTTCTTCTAAATCGGCTCAGCGGCGTACCGACAAGCGCTGGACCCCTACTCGCCTACAAGAATTTGTAGAGGGAGGCTCAGACTACACGAAAAAGAGGTTTTCTGCCGGCAAGTGCTTACAACCACTTTCTGTCTACATCTCTCTAACTAAAATGGCATTCGATTGTCTCTGTCTACCCCTCTTGGGATGAAAGGCGTGATGATAGATAGATACCTGTAAAATAACACTAGGACTTGGACCTGGATGCCCTTCTAATTCCGGTTGAAAATCAAAATCGAAATCAGTTTTAGTATTGGGAATTTTAGTTTCTTGTTTAAATTTAACTTTGATCGGTTCTTTTTGAATACTGTTAAGTTTCACTTTGTAGTTATCTTTCGAATCAAACCCAATATTAACTATTTTTTCATTGACGTAAAGCGGAGAATCTATATTTACGTCTATCATTGAAAAACAATTCATTGTGGCAATTTTTTCAGCATCCATTTTTATTTTAAGTTTATCGAGTAATTTCCTTTTATTTTCTTCTATAGTTTCCAAATTTACTTGTCCGTCTTCTAAGATTTTAATATCAGTGTCGTATGGAAATATTTCATCTAAAATATAGCGTGTTTTGCAATTTTTATTCAATTCACTGCTCCCTTTGCTTATTCTTGTTTCTGGTAGAATCTGTTGGATTGTTTCATTTTTTCTAACCAATAATTTCTTTTCTAATATATCTGCTTTATGCTTTTCAACGGATTGGCGGAAGTTTTGAACATACTGGAAAAATAAAAATATATGTTACTAACCATAGGGCACAAAAAAATTCTCGCCGAAAGCTGAGAGACATAGATACAGTGGATAATGAGTGGGATTAAGAGAGACAACAATGTTTCTCTGCTTTCAACTTTTTTCGGCATATTTGTAAACGTAAATGGTTACGACTGTATAAAATACCTTATCGTCTACTATAGTATTTGATACCTGTGACAGCTGTCAAAGTGCTTGGAAAGCCGTCAAAGTAAACGAGTTTTCTTTTATTTTACTTTTATAATTGTCATTGCAAGAAAATTCCTGATTTTTGGTATTGCACAATAAGTTATTTGTTCGACGTTCGTATAAAATCAGATCATTGACTTTGTTGGCAGCTGTCACAGATATATTTTAAGAACTATAGGGATTCCATGTCACGCCTTGGTGAACAACGCACGGGCCCACCAAGACGTGATGGGAATCCAGTTTAACCCTGTCCGTGCTGTGATGGTTGTGATTAGTCGACGACTAATAAGACATACTACGGTTGGCGGGATCATCTTAAATACCGATTAACCGGCTATAAACACTATAAAGGCTATAATACTTGACATTGGCTAATCACCGATGAACATTGGTGAAGCCATAATAAAAGAAGAAGAAGAAGTACTATAACAACATGGTTGTATGGCGATATACCTTTGCATTTTCCGAAAGGACATTATAAAATACCTCAATGTATATAATTACGACTTTATAAAGAACCTTTATTTCATATATTTTTTAGTTACGGCGAGGTTACGGCACTATAAAAGACCTTACTGAGATCAATATCCAATTTTTTTTAAATTTATAGATACTAATTTAAAAACAAAAATTCAAAATTGGGGGGGGGAGGTAAACGTTTAGTACTAGCCCCTGTACCACTGTATTTTTCTGTCGTTTTATTGTCGCAATGGATTTTACGTTATATGATGATTATGCTAAAATACAAACATAATAATTATAATTAATGATTGGAAACACTAAGTTTGATGCCCTAGATCGCCTTTCCCGTTGAAAACATCACAATTAACATTTTTTCTAGAGCTCTGTCTCGCGACACAAAACGATACCAACGAAATCTAAGATAACTTATTACGCGCACCTGGTCAGTTTAACTGGTCAAAGGGGAAAAAATTGGCGAAAGGGGGAGCTCGTCTATGGCCCCTCCATAGGCTTAGTACTCTATGTATTAGATAGACCAGATTTTTTACTCTTGTTTTCATGGTTACATTATGTACATATTTACTAAGAAATATACTTGAATTAAGTCATAGATACCTGGGCAGGCGCTTCGCCGATTTTCAAATAGTTTTCTTGTACCAATCTGTCTTGTTCGTCGTCTATAGGGTCCGGTTGAGGTCCAACGATAACCTTTGTTTCCGTTTTGACATCTACCGCCTCAGCTTCGTGAGCCGTTTTATACTCTATGCGTACACCCATTGCGGCTAGAAAGAAAACAAAGATGGATCACATCCAAAATCATTCAGTCGTTTCAGAGCTTATTCTGGACAAATATCCAGGCAGACAAACAATCGACTGCAAATGTATTTGTTGTCTTTCTTTCACGTCAAAACAATACAGAATTTTACCAAAGTACCGGGCCAAATTTTAGAAGTAATATTCTGCGGTGGGCAAAAAATCGGTTGATCCTGTGGGGCCAATTTTGAAACTTCCAGCTATGTGTAAAGTCGCGCGATGGCCAAGTTGCGAGTACGACTCGCGCGCTGAGGGTTCCGTTTTTGGTCAGAACTTAAAGACAGGGTTTTCGTACTATAAGCCCTATATTCTAGATTTTTTTTTATTTTAGACTCAGTAGTTTTCGGAAATAAAGCGGGGGGGGGGGGGCGACGACGACGACGACGACGACGACGACGACGATGGACGCTCAATTTTCGTATATTTTTTTGTATTTCTTATAACGAGCCCTTTCATTTGTTCATGTACTTTTATTTTTAATTTTAATATTTCCCCCAAAATAGAAATTCGATTATTTACGCTATACCTACGTCCGTGATTGGGTCATGAAATTATTCTATATATGTACGGAGAAAATAAGCTGTGACAGGCGGACAGACGGACACAAGAGTGAGGGTTTCCGTTTTTTCATCGGATGTACGGATCCCTGAAAGTAATAAATCGATTTATACTTACTATATTTCATTATATATGTATTTTGAGACAAATTAGTTGAGTGGTATATGAGATAAGCAATAAAAACATAAAAAAAATTTTTTCACAAGTTACCTTATGGCTCCCGAATTAAGTAGTTGCGTTATCAGATGCAAAAAATATTTTTTTTAATCTGCACGGATATCGTGTTTTGATAAAAAAATTCTTCAGCTTTATTATTACAAACATAAAAAACAGTCGAATTGAGAGCCTCCTCCTTTTTTTAAGTCGGTTAAAAATGCTAAGCACCAGTGTGCTTTAATCGACTACTCGTGCTTCTTATAAAAATAACAGATATTTTTATGGGTAGCAACAGCCTTGCCACCTGTTATGTTCAATACGGACAACTGACAATTAGTGGACGGACACTGTTATTGTTGTCTCTGGCCACACCGCAAGATAGATTAGATGTGTGAAATATTTAATCACGCGAGTGTACATATCGTACGGAAAATACATAATGTGGAATAATAAGAATATGTAATAAACTAGCGGGCCCGGCAGACGTTGTCCTGTCCAAACGTTGGCTTGCCTGCTATTTACTTTCCTTCGTCCGTGGAAAACAACTACCACTACCACTACCACTACCACTACCACTACCCCTACCCCTACCCATACCTCTACCCCTACCCCTACCCCTACCCCTACTCCAACCACTACCACTACCCCTACCCCTACCCCTACCCCTACTCCACTACCGCTACTATCATCTGTCCGTCTCCTGGCTCTAAGCTACCTCCCACCAATTTTCAGCCAAATCGGTACAGCCGTTTTTGAGTTATAAATAACCTAACTAACCTACCTGGCCTACCGACTCTGGAATTAACACATTTCCGTAGTAGAAAGTATAATACAGCGCCATCTATTGACGTTTGCAAATACATTTTAGTACACATGTAAAACTCAAGATGACGCCATATATTCACAATTAAAATTTATAATTTTAGCCACCCCTACTCCAACCCCTACCACTATCCTATGTCCTTCTCCTGGCTCTAAACTACCTCCCTGCCAATTTTCAGCTAAATCGGTTCAGCCGTTCTTGAGTTATAAGTGAAGTAACTAACACGACTTTCTTTTATATATATAGATAATAATGTGTAAAATAAAATAATGCGGAAAATTCGGAATATGTAAAAATAACAATTTGGAAAAATAAGAATGTGGAGTAATAAGAACATGGACAATTTAGAATTCGGACCCTTACTCCGACACCTCCTATATACCGTGTCGCGACTGACTGACAATCAACGTACAGCCTAAACCGCTGAAGATATAAATATGAAAATTGAAAGGTATATTCCTTAGGGGGTGTAGAAATGCACTGTAACATTTTGCTCATTTAGCTAATAAATGAGAACACTTTATTATAATGCTGGTTGAATATTTGTCAACCTCCTTACGAAATAAGTTACTGACTACCTATAATTTAAGAATTATTCAAATTAATCCGAATATGGAACAGTGTCTGCAATTTGTTAATTTTTCTTCCATTTTTAGTCAATTCCGTTTTAGCTTTGCTAAGTAATTTTAATAAATTAAACAAATTACAAATAAGCTATGATATAAAATTAATAATAAAGGAGCATGATATTTGTAAGTACTATTTAAGTTGAGCAGAGTCTAGTAAACGGCGCAAATATAGTTCAATTATTGAAAACTACAAATTTGTGCCGTTTGGTGTAGAAACTCTAGGTCCGTGGGGTTCTAATGACAAAAATTTTATTAAAGACCCCCTCGACTGATCATCTCTTCTGGTGACAAGAGGGCTGGCTCCTTCCTCGCTCAACGAATCAGCATCGCGATTCAGCGGGGAAATGCAGCCAGTATTCTTGCCACTATTCCACGCGGACTTGGTTTATTTAGTTATTTTTAATCTTTAGATTTGATTTAAGGTTTTTATATTAAAAAAAAATTGAGTTGTATTGTGTTTAGATCATATCATATCCTGGAAATCATTACTTATTTATTTAATTTTTATTTTCCAGCATGCTCCTTTTCCTATACCTACTCCTTTTTCTCCTTATTACTCCTTTTTCTCCTAATCCTATTATTGTCCTAAATCTAACATCCTTTATTTTAAAGCTTTCCTGATGTAAATATCATTAAATCTAATTTAATGTAAAATTTCTTAAATCAACCCCTAAAAGGGTGAAACGGGCCACAAGAAGCCACCTGGCGGGCTGCGGTTTGGCCACCCCTGTTCTACATTAAAACAAGCAAAAACTCACCATTACAGTTTCGGCTGCTGAAGAAGCCATTAACATCGCCTTCATCATCGCTGTTGTCCAAAAAATCGGAATCATCCGTATCGAAGTCACTGAAAAATATACATCACGTTACTACCTAAAGGGGTAGACAGAGACAATCGAATGTATGGGCAATATGGGTTTACAATAATTTAGAGATAGACATATGCTACCGCGGACCTTTTTGTAGATAATTTTTATCTACACAATTCTTTCCTACATCATTTTATTATATCTCTGACAGATTAGACAGCATGCGCCATGAAAACTCGCTGGGGTTAACTATTTTCCCGACTTGATTCACTTATACTGTTAATGCTCAGCTCCTAAACATGATAGGTCCATGTTTAATACTCGTAAACCTTCCCGGTGAATCAACCTATCTAATAGTGAAAACCTCATCAAAATCCGTTCAGTAGTTTTTGCGTGAAATGGACACAGACAGACAGACGTGGTAGGAGACTTTGTTTTATAATATGTAGATAGTGATGAGTTTCTTTTATTATATGTTTGTTCATTCTTCTTTTACGTGGCGTGATTTGTGCACATGTCTTTCGAAAGATTAATATATGACATATGTTATGGTAAAAAATATTAAACTCAGTTAGGTACACCTAAGTTTTATGAAGCTCTGAAAGTCCTGAAAAACCGACTTTGTTACTCAAGTTCTCTTAATACATTTACTAATGTACAATGTTATCGTTAGCATGCCATAGAAAATTTCACATATTTTCTTCTTTTTTTTACAGCTACCCAGGATACCCAGCTGAAGACCAAGTCTCCCTCGTTTAGCCGATGGTATTTGTGAGGCTATACCTAACGAGTGGCCAGTTCTGTTGAGGTATATTTAAGTGTGGTTTTTATATGGCCAGGTTTATTAGTATATGGCCAGGATCCGGGATCGAACCCGTGGTCTGCCTAGTCAATACCAGGCGTCTTAACCACTCGGCCACCGACGCACACATACTTACTTTTGGAATACATAATTTCTAATAGATTATGTAGGTACATTCGTGTATTTTCGCAAGACCGATTCTTTCACGAATAGGAAGCTACATTATCCCTGAGTGATATAGGCTATATATTATTTTGTTCAAAAATATTCACGGTTCATAAACTCACCTTGATGTGTAAGAGCAATCACTATCAGCAACAGAAAAGGCCCTTCTATGGTTAAAAGTCGGTTTGGGCTTCTTCACGGGATCACACCAATTTGTACCACCTTGAAAATTATATATAAAGATGAGCCAGTGCCAATGGCGGCAAAATTCGGAGAGATTTTTTTTGCGTTATCAAAAATGCTCTAAAAAGTATGATTGTATTAAAAACATTTGCACTAAGGGTAAATCCGGCCCTCAATCAAAAATTCAAATATCGAATATGTCAGTTCTTTTGAAATCAAATATGGAACGTGTGAATTGTTATAAATTAAAATATGAAAGTGTCAGCTTTTATAAATTCAAATACCAAACGTGTCAGCACTTATAAATTCAATTATCAACAGTCTTACGTGTCAGCGCATACATTTCTATTATGTTGGCCGCTCTCTCTTTTCTCAGGTGTTAACACATCTTCTTCATTTGAATGCATTTTCAATCGATTTATTATTAAGTAACACTAAACTTTGTGTTCGTACAACTTACAGTATTCAAAATAGCAGTCGATAGCCTAATTGGCCATGCTACATATTTATGATATACTTTTTTTATAATTTATTTTGAAAATATAGCCCATTTTAAGAAACTAATTTCGATATTTTTGTTTTTATCCATTGCGTCTATTTTTAATACATTTTACAAATTTCACCCGCGAAAAGTAAACGTGACGTCACAAGAAGTGGAACAGGATTAAATAATCTTGGCCACTATACATAAAAAAGTGATAGTCAATCAAATTAACGTCAAGCAAACGACAGTCAAGGTCGACTAACCTAAAAATTACTCTTGTTTATATACTCGTGTTTATAATATTTAAATTGTTAATCGTTTTTTACAATGGCAAGTAAATAGTGTTTCATCCCGTCATGTCCTAATAACAAAGAAAATAATCACACGTGAAATATGAATTTATAAAGATGTCACTCAAAGATTGACGATTAACTTTTTTTGTAGGCAAAGGAATTATTTTCATACCGACGTCATACATAGGTCAAATGAAGGTTATTGTTTTTTTATTGAATATCTTAAGAAGTATCGACCTAATTTAAAATCTGATAAATAGAAATTGTACTGAAAGCTTATATCTCGAAACGGTTTCGAGATCTTAGTTCCTGTTCAAAAAGTTAGCATGGCCAATTGGTAGGACGGTGGACTTGAAATCGGAGGTCCCGGGTTCGATTCATACTCGCTGCCAAAATGCTAAGCACCAATTTTCTTTAAGAATATGTGCTTAAATCGACTATTCGTGCTTCGGAGGGCACGTAAAGCCGGCGTCCGGTCACCAACCCGCCTGCCAAGCGTGGTGACTATGGCAATTCCTCTAAATGAGCACTACTAAAATGGCGCAGCAGTGGATCTTAAAAGGTTGATGATGATAGTGATGACTAAAGACAGCAAAGAACACAAAACAGTTTTTATTCTAATGCTAAACTCCTTGTCGAAAATGTCGACCAATCAAATCTCGAGGAGTTATTTGCACAAGGAGTTTGTATCGAGTATTTTTTGCGCAAGGAGGTTGTATAGCATTGAGAATATTGATATGGAGGTCGAATATATTGGGTGTGTTCTAAATTCAAACACCAAAATAGTGATTGAAAGTAAATAAAATAAGCTTTTTAGAGGGGGGAATATTAAATTCAATTTCATTCATTACATAACGGGTAAGAAATAAAAATATTGGTAGCTACCCTTAAATTTTAACACTTACCTGATGCCGAAGTACAGAATGTAAGATTAGGCGGCAATGGCTCCATATATTCGTTGTACTCACTGCTGGGGATAGAAGAGGCCATTTCGTTGGTCCAAGTGCCGATTTCGAAGCCCTAAAAAATATTTATTTCTATTATTACCAATAGTATAGGCCATAGAACATTATAAAAACCTATAGAAATAACAAATCTAAGATTATTTCTTTCTTAGGTACACAAGATACACTTGAAATCGTCAATTTTATACACTCCTGAAAACTTAATATTTAAAATAATTAACAAACACGTGCTCTCTGGAACAACCAGTCGGCTTTGAAAATATATTTTTGCATTTGATAGCTCAATCCACAACATTTCAAATTTTTAACCCTCTAATTTTTTTAGCCTATTAGATATGAAAGTAGATGAAAAAATAAGGTACCCGTATTTTTTGTTTTTCTAAAATTTTAACTTTAACACTCTTAAATTAATTTTTAAATATTGGATTTTTAGAAAAAGCCGATAACGGCTTACGAGACACCTGATCTTTGCGTATTCTGTATTAAAAAAAAGAAATGACATAAGCTGCGTGCGTTCATTCGTTCAATTGTTCGTTTCATTCGTTCAATCGTTCGTACATGGTTCTTTTGTTTCATTCAATATTGTTTGTTTTCGAGTTTATTGATTCAAAATTAAATATTTATTAACTTTAGTCAACGAAGATGGGTAGAGAAGCACGTAAATTAGACCCCTTTGTATCCTGTTTTGTTCCTACATCTACAACTAATATTTTTTTCTGCCAGGTACCTTTGGAGGCAGAGAGTATAGTAGCTTTGAGCCGTACTCCTTATACTGTGTAGTTTTTTCAAAATATCTCAACTACCGAATAAAAAAAATATTAATATGTGTATCGTGTTAAGCAAAAGAAGATCTCCAAACGGATTTTTAATTTTGGTACTTAACAAAAAATGAAATGTTGTGAGTTCTTGAGGAATGTTATAGGCTATATACCTTCCCACTAGGACCCATAGAGTAACCATTAACGTGGGTGCAACCGCAGTGCAATATTCATATCCGGCTGGTAGTTTTATTTTTTAGTATAGATAGTGTTGTGATTTTATTAATTATCAAGCATTATTTGGCTAACGAAGTAGTTGGCTGCACGAATCAATCCATTCGCCTATTATGTTGGCTGCACGAATTGCGATGAGAAAAAAAAGAAAGTCAAGATGTCACTTTTTGCCGGGCGGTTTTTTGGACATGCGCCGAAAAGAGATATTTAATTGTAAAAAGATTGAAATATATTACTTCATTACTTTATATTACTGTTTTATTTGATTTCTTTACATATCAGAAGTGACAAGACCCACGTATGGCAGACGACAACAGTTACAGTAAGTAGTTTTAATATCAATAATTAGATCGTACGGTAGGTAGCCATTATCGCGGGACGCTTCCCTTATGCTTAATAACTTATATTACTTACTAAGAGCTAATTAGAGATGGATTTCTGCTAAGTAAGTACTTCTAGATATTAGTCGTTACAATTAATGGATGTAGGTATGTACCTATGTAACAGTTATAAAATGCTAAAATCTTAATCGAATTTTTCTTTAATTTAATTAAAATCAATACCTGTTGTAGTTGGTAGTCCAGATTTGCATAACCTAAAAACTATTAAACGCATAATATGGTCTGCATAGAATGATCAAAATAAAAGTTTTTTTATATAGATATATGTCATTGTTTCCAATGTCCTAAAGTCATGTATGTGTACTTGCTTATATAGCATGAAACCATGTAGGTGTGTTTCAACATAGACAAAGTCATGTATGTGTACTTGCTTATATAGAGTGAAACCATGTAGGTGTGTTTCAACGTAGACAAAGTCATGTATGTGTACTTGCTTATATAGAATGAAACCATGTAGGTGTGTTTCAACGTAGACAAAGTCATGTATGTGTACTTGCTTATATAGAATGAAACCATGTAGGTGTGTTTCAACATAGACAAAGTCATGTATGTGTACTTGCTTATATAGAATGAAACCATGTAGGTGTGTTTCAACATAGACAAAGTCATGTATGTGTACTTGCTTATATAGAGTGAAACCATGTAGGTGTGTTTCAACATAGACAAAGTCATGTATGTGTACTTGCTTATATAGAATGAAACCATGTAGGTGTGTTTCCACATAGACAAAGTCATGTATGTGTACTTGCTTATATATAATGAAACCATGTAGGTGTGTTTCAACGTAGACAAAGTCATGTATGTGTACTTGCTTATATAGAATGAAACCATGTAGGTGTGTTTCAACATAGACAAAGTCATGTATGTGTACTTGCTTATATAGAATGAAACCATGTAGGTGTGTTTCAACATAGACAAAGTCATGTATGTATACTTGCTTATATAGAGTGAAACCATGTAGGTGTGTTTCAACGTAGACAAAGTCATGTATGTGTACTTGCTTATATAGAATGAAACCATGTAGGTGTGTTTCCACATAGACAAAGTCATGTATGTGTACTTGCTTATATATAATGAAACCATGTAGGTGTGTTTCAACGTAGACAAAGTCATGTATGTGTACTTGCTTATATAGAATGAAACCATGTAGGTGTGTTTCAACATAGACAAAGTCATGTATGTGTACTTGCTTATATAGAATGAAACCATGTAGGTGTGTTTCAACATAGACAAAGTCATGTATGTATACTTGCTTATATAGAGTGAAACCATGTAGGTGTGTTTCAACGTAGACAAAGTCATGTATGTGTACTTGCTTATATAGAATGAAACCATGTAGGTGTGTTTCCACATAGACAAAGTCGTGTATGTGTACTTGCTTATATATAATGAAACCATGTAGGTGTGTTTCAACGTAGACAAAGTCATGTATGTGTACTTGCTTATATAGAAATGAAACCATGTAGGTGTGTTTCAACATAGACAAAGTCATGTATGTGTACTGCTTATATAGATTGAAGCCATGTATGTGAGTTTCAACATAGACAAAGCCATGTATAAGTACTTGCTTATATAGAATGAAACCATGTAGGTGTGTTTCAACATAGACAAAGTCATGTATGTGTACTTGCTTATATGTTTAATTAATGTATAGTAGTTGAGTCCCTATGAAGACGAAGTTATGTAGAAGTACTTTGTTGAATTAACATAAAGTCAAATAGAAGCTCCTTCCTAGACAAATTGAAAAGATTAACGCTGATCCAAAGTTGCAGCCGTAGTTAGGCCGGCCAATATGATGTAAAGTAAAAACTATGTTAAGAGAATGATGCCTAGCTGGAGGGTAGTGGGTTTCATGTGAGATGTATCTCATGTTATGTTATTGACTGTCAGCTAACAGTTGTATATGTATACTATTCCAGCGTCGCCACTTCCTGGGTCAGAAGGCAGAGAGAGAGAGAAGAGGCGCCGGCGAAAGCGGCCCCGCCATTCGACAGAGACCGAATCTGAGGGCGAGAGACACTGGAGAAAGTCCAGGAGGAGTAGAACTCGACTAACATCGGAGGATGTAGTAAGAATCTTAGCATCGGTTAATGGCAGTTCCACGAAGGTAACTTCTAATGTAGTGCCGGAGTTCGACCCAGGTAGCAAATCACAGAGTGTCGACAGATGGCTCAACAAAGTAAACGAGTGCGCGAATATATATAACTGGGACGAGAGACAGACTACACACTATGCCCTTCAGAAATTATGTGGGTTGGCGAAAAGGTGGTATGAGTCATTATCAACCCTTAATTATTCTTGGGCTGAATGGCAACTCAAACTAAGCAAGGCCTTCCCCAGTGACGAGAACTACGGTAAACTATTAGAGGAAATGTTAAGCAGGAAGACTCGCTTCGGCGAAAGTCTTAGAGATTATTTTTATGATAAAATGTCTTTGTTAAATATTTGTAACATCGGAGACCAAAAGGCAGTTGATTGTATAGTTCATGGCATAGCCGATATATCCATTAGAAATGGGGCTCAGGCCCTTAAGTGTAGGGAGCCAGAGGATTTGTTAAATTACTTAGCGTCACAACAGATGCAACCCTCAAAGCAATATTCGCGCAATTATGATACAAATAACTATTTTAAAAAGAAGGAATTTAGTGATTATAACAACAATCCTAATCCCGGTTTTGCATGCTTCAATTGCCTGGAAAAAGGTCACACTTTTAATAACTGTTTAAAGCCGTTGACTAAATGCATTAAGTGCAGCAGAATTGGTCATAATTCTGATTCATGCACAAGAAAACCTTTGTCTGCAAACAAGGTAACAAATAATTTAAATAATAAAAGCTTAGAGAATATAAGTTAGTTTATAGTTAATAGAAGATAGTTTGTGAGTCACAGACAGATTGAGGTTGCAGTTCAACACGAAACCAATGATAACTTGCGATAATATAATAATAATAAGTTTTTTATAAAATGTTTCACTTAATGACACAAGGTTGATGGCTTATATTGATTTTGGCAGTGATTGCAGTTTGATCCGACACTCTGTAGCTAAGAAACTTTGTTTGAAGGAGTCGTGTCAGGACATCCCCGCAATTAGAAGGTTTGGTAATTCAGTAATTAAACCGGAGTTCAGTTCAAATAAAACTTGACGAGATTGAAATTAAAATTTATATTTTTGCAGTTAGAGATGATTATTTAAGCGCGCATCTTTTAATTGGACAAAACCTAACTGAATTGCTTACAGTGACCATATTGAAAGACAGTAAAATCCTGATGTTCTATTCTAATCCAGTTAGTAATATTAGTGCAAATAATAACAAAAATATAGAACTTGCTTCGCAAATAATCTCCGTGAATTAGATTGCGCGAAGGATACTAAAATGACGATAGATCTACACGACAAAACCCCAGTAGTATATAGACCGTACCCCTTATCATAACACGAGCGCGATAAAGTTAGGAAGATTGTCAAGAGTTGATGGAAAATGATGTAGTTCAGGAGTATTTGTAAAAAAAAAAAACCGCATGCGAATTGTTATTTGGGATCAAATTAAACAACAATAGTAACAACAAGCATATGACTCAAAAAGGGTACCCGCCCAAATGTAGAGTACATTAGAGGCGACCTAATAAAAATTAAGAAAACTAATTTCCACAATGATAGTAAAAGCAGAAAGTTATTACCCAAATTTATTGGACCGTTTAAAATAATTAAATGTTTAGGAAATGACAGATATGAAATCAGTAGTGTTCCTGGCTTTAACACTAAAACGATATGAAAGTGTTGTGTCTGTAGATAGAATGCGTCCATGGATAAATATTCAAGCGGTTCTAATTTGTATAATTTGCATAACAAAATCCTTTGCATTAATGAAATGTTGATATTATATAATAATTATATTTATTTAATTATATATGTATATGTATTATGCTAATTCCTAGCACAAGTTAATTTTGTTGGAACAATGCAATTGTGTAAGTTTTTCTTGTGAATGCTAGCACATAGCAATACTATTTTTCTTTTGCTAAATCCTTAGCACAAGCAGTAATTAATTTATGTTATACATGTTACATCATGAATCTCTTTCGTTTCAAATTGGGTGTTTTGTTTTGTTTTCTTTTTTGTAATTGTCTTTCTGTGCAATAACAATTTTTTTTTTTTTTTGTAAAGCTATATTATTTTATTCAATGTATGAAGCTGATACAATGTGTATAAGTTATTCTGCTAAACTGTTAGCACCTAAGCGAGGGAAGTCTTGTTTATAATAAACCGAATGTTGTGATTAGCGTACTGCGGGAGCTAGCACGCAGTCTGATGGCCGAATGTTGTGATTTTATTAATTATCAAGCATTATTTGGCTAACGAAGTAGTTGGCTGCACGAATCAATCCATTCGCCTATTATGTTGGCTGCACGAATTGCGATGAGAAAAAAAAGAAAGTCAAGATGTCACTTTTTGCCGGGCGGTTTTTTGGACATGCGCCGAAAAGAGATATTTAATTGTAAAAAGATTGAAATATATTACTTCATTACTTTATATTACTGTTTTATTTGATTTCTTTACAATAGATAATATTAAAATATTAATAAACTAGCTGTTCGCCTGCTTTCATCCCCTATTACATGCCTCAGGGGGTAGATTAAAAAAAAGTATCCTATGTCCTTACCAAGGGTTCAAGCTTCATTAAAATCGGTTCAGTAGTTTAGCCGTGAAAGCGTAACAGACAGTAACTAGGTTTTACTTTCACATTTAAAATATTAGTTGATATACATACGCTTTCAGCTTCCACTTTTTCTTGCAGGATCTCATTCAAAGTTTTCTCCTTGTCAGTGGACAAAGTTTCTTCTTTTTCTTCTTTAATCTCTTTCGGTTCTTCCAAAACTTCTTCCTTAATCTCTTCTTTGCTCTCCAATCTCTTCCTTTCTATCTTCTCCGAGTCCGCGCTTAGTACTTCCGATAAGCTCCATCCAAAATCTAAAGGAGGCCATTCGAAACCTAACGAAAAAAAATGTTTTAAGAAATTGTATTGAAAATGTAAAGTTCCCTTGAGGCGACGCATTACAGTGCAACGAACTCAGTTTAACGCATGGCTTATTTTATCTTATCTCTTTAGAAAGATGTGAGCAAGATGGACTACTATTAAAACCGATAAGGTTAACAAGGTTAAGATAAGATAGACAGTACCAGAAACATGTGAAAGTACGATTTCTTAACAAAACCGGTATTTCGAATAACACGAAAAGGACTTCAGCTTTTTTATGTTTTTACTAAAACTATTAGAATTATCAAAGTCTAGTTTGTGTATTCTTAAAGTATGTAAAATTATCTATGTTTTAATGTCGAGAAAATTATAAAATAGTAAATATATTAAGAGAACTCGAGTCGCAAACTTGGCTGAAATACGTGTGAAATTGAGGATTTTTAAGACTTCATAAAACTTAGGTGTAACTTATTTTGGTTATTTTATTTTGTTTTGAAAATATGTTTGGCTTTTTTGAAAACAAGTGACCGAAAGGAATGGTCTAGTATATTTTTAATGACGTCCTTTCATTTGATACCGCACACGATAGGTTTCTGAAAAAAATATTTAAATCCCATACAAAATATTGATAACGTCTAACTCCCCAACCGGAAATATTTTTATATTTTTAATAACTATCGGTAAAAATTATTGTTTTAACTTACAGTACACGTGTGCCAAACGGCTATAAACATCTAAACGTACCTCAACAGAACTGGCCACTCGTTAGGTATAGCCTCACAAATACCATCGGCTAAAATAGGAAGACTTGGTCTTCCACTGAGTACCCTGGGACCAGTTCAGTATCTCCAGCGATTACAAACAAACAAACTTTTACCAATATTTTATCCACAACTCTATCAATAAATTCAAAGTTGACTTGCATAGATGTTTCAGTAGGTACTAGGTGGTATTATTTATGTAGTACTTACCTATGTGTATTTCAGAGTGGTGGATTTGTTTTAATTTTAATTTTGATTCTGGTTTTAATTTCAATTTTGAATTTGATTTTGATTTGAATTTTTAATTTTGATTCTAGTTTTAATTTTGATCTTTTTTATTTTAATTTTGTTTGATTTTGATTTCAAGTTTTTATTTTGATCTTGTTTTTGCTTTCAATTCTTTAAATTTGATTCCTTTCTTTATATTACAATTACCTGTGTACTTTTTCTCATGTATGATAACTTGTAGTCAATAACGTGTAAATGTACAGCCATGTCGTGTTCACTGCTAATTGGAATATCTGTATAAAAAGTGTTCTATCCTGTTAAGTAATATTGTGATATTTGCAGTTATTCTGTAATTGTGAACCTTATTTAAATAAATAAATAAAAAAATAAATTTAGTATTAATTATTTTTCCTTATTTACCTGGACAAGTTTTCTCATTAATCTTTGGTATTCCTAAACCGATATCAATGGCGACACATCTCCTTATTTCGTCTGCTATCAGCAAGGCATTGATTCTGAAAATTATATTTAACCTATCAAGACATCGCGCAAAATAAGTTCAGCTTTTGGCATTTTACGATAAGATCTATCCGACCCCAAATGTCAACATCACCTGCACGCTTGGTACCCTCTGCTAGACAACAAACGAGGCTCTGGCGACCGAGCAATGGAGGTATAAACATACACCAAGCTAGGTAACTGGCTGGAAGAGGCTACAGCGAGCCTGAAGACCTAAATAGTCTCCGTCTGGTGCAGAAGACAAGGGGAAACCACTGCACTATTATTCCCAAGAAAGTTAACCATGGCGAGTCAATACAAGGTGCGTCGTGCAGTGGACCGCCATGATTGACCACGACTGCTCTGTCAAGCGCACTACGACTAAGAAGAAGCACAGTACAAAAATCTACTTGTTTTAAAATTTAGTTATGTAATGCGCACTGGTGTACTCTATAATGGCGCCAAAATGATTTAAGTTAAAAAAATATCTACTTCTTGTTTTTAGGGTTCCATTATAGGGTCACTCTTGTGTCTAATTAGATGACAAGACATTTTTCTTTTAAATATGTAATTTGTACCTACTAATCTATGTGTACCTGTGTGATTGTATAATTACAAAATTAAATGTCTTTGTATAATTATTGTTTGTGTGCCCTATTATTTATTATTATATTATATAACACTAGCATTCCACCCCCGGTTTCGCCCGTGGATATTTACGAACAAAATAAAATATACCCTATACCTACCCCTACCCTTATCCCAACCCTACCCCTAACCCTACCCACACCCCTACCCGTACTCCTATCCCCTACCCCTACCCTCTACCACTACCACTACCTCTATACCATCAATAGTTTTCGCAGCGCACGCGATGTAAGGAATTTCTTATGTCATTTTTTTACACCTTAAGTTACTGTTACATTATTGGAGTTTTAGTAAGGATCCCTAATTTTTTTGAAAATAGAATATAGATTTTTTGAAATCGTCACACTTTTTGAGTTTATGCATTACAAACATACACACACAAAAAAACACAAATCTTTCCTCTTTATAATATTAGTATAGATTGCAAATATTTGTATGCCCTATTAGGGTAACCATAAAATTTTGGTGTGCAAATGAATAAATTTGAATTTGAAGGGATTCCGTTTTTTCATCGGAGATATTAAGAACCCTAAAAATTATAAAAAAAATACGGGGCCCTTTTTTTGTATAATTTACAAACAAACCTGTATAAAACGCAAGGCAACGCAACAGTTGCAAACCACAATGGAGCGGCAAACGGATGGACTCTACATAGTTCTGGTATTAAGATTTGTTTCTGATCCAAGCGGTCGCGTTTCGCTCGACGCGTCCTTTCAGAAGACACGGGCAAAGCGACACCTTTGCGATTTACATATCTGAAAAAAATTGTGTATCGGTAAGTTGACGCACGAAAAAAGCCAAGCTAGTTTTCAAATTACTAAAAACAATGGTTAAGACTCTTAATTAAGACGTCTGGCAGACCACGCTGAAGATTTTATTTGTTGAACGACTGGTTCGAATTGAAAAAATATTTTTGTGTTGGATAGTCCATTTATCGAGGAAGGCTATAGGCTATATAACATCAGGCTACGACCAATAGGAGCTGGGCTTCAATGAAAAATGTTGCACAAACGGGAAAATTATCCCTTTTGAGGCTTCCGTTGCGTGCGCTGCGTAAACGGTTAAAGTTACGCAAAAAACATGTTTGACGGAATTGTTCCCTTTTAAAAGTTCTAAAAAAAGGTCCGCGACAGCATATGTCTATCTTTTAAGGTTGAAACATTTTTTATGGTAATCAAATTTGTTCTATAATAATGCATTAACATGATATTAATCCTTATCCAAATAAATACGTTATTCATCACAAGTATTTAATTTTTGACATCATTTGATTTCCATGAATGTTTTAGGAGATATCATAGTTTTAGATGTTGGTTTGGGATGCAACATGCGCTGACACCTTCGCCGCCTGCCACATATCCGCAACTTCCAGAGATGCCGAGCCGCAGCCCTACATGCCGAGAACACAAAAAAGAGCAAATACTCATGCCTCTCAGCGGACCATTTTGAATTCCTGGCGTTTGCGGTGGAGACTCTGGGTAAAATCGGGAAAATACTTCTAACGGAGACCGGCGATCCATGCTCCAAAGCCTTTTTCATACAACGCATAGCGCTAGAAATTCAAAAGGGTAACGCGCTACGTGTTCTAGGCACTATGGCAGCGGATTCGGACTCTCTGGAAGAAATTTTTAAATTGTAGTTTTGAGATTTTTTAATTATTAAGTTATATTATTATAGTTAAATTATATTTATTAAATAGATATAGATTATATAACAAAAAAAAAAAGTTTTAGATCAACAAAATAACGATCAAGTACTACGCGCGCATTTATGATGTTATATAAATACCATCTAAATATACCTCAACAAAACTGGCCACTCGCTAGGTATAGCCTCACAAATACCATCGGCAAACAGAGGAATACGGGAGCCGTATACAAAAGGTGGCCGCCACGAGACGTCCGGCAGACGTGAAACATCTAAATTGGCACGTCAATTATACTGTAGTCGAATAGAGGTACACGCAGTAAATACAGTCAATCGTCGTTTTTGACCTTCAAGTCATTGATATAAAAAAAAAGATGCGTGACCTTCCAACAAAACGAATTTGAGAAATGGGCCAAGCTAAGAAAGAGACAAACACGCGTGAAAGCGAGCACGGGCTACTACGGTTGTGAGATCAGGTAGGGTATTATGACTCAGTTCGAGAGTCCCACTCGCAGTGCGTTAGTCACGTATCTTTTCTTTTTTATATCAATGCTTCAAGTGAAACAAAAGATGTCATAGTGTTATTTACTAGCCCTTAGAAATATTACAAACGTTGATATAGTATTGTTACCTAGGTGTCAACAAGTTGAGTCTGGCGCTCGTATGATCCACATCTAATAATGGTTGACCGGCCTGTGTTATTTCCACTCCATACTTTTCTGTATAATAATGCCTAAAGCTATCATGTGTAGACGACGGGAATGAGGACTCGGGCGATAGATTGGCACATATCTCTGCTACTAGGAAGAACTGAAAAATTACATTAAATTTTAGAAGCGTTTTAGTTAAAATATGTTTTGTCACTTGTAACGTTGTGCTCATTTAGCTAATAAATGAGACCATTTTTCTTAATGAGGTTTTGAATAGTTGTTAACCTCCTTGCAAAAATAGTTGTTAACCTCCTTACAAAATAAGTTACTGACTACCTATAATTTAGGAATGTGTCTGCGCAATTTGTTCATTTTTCTTCCATTTTTTGTCAATTCCGTTTTAGCATTGCTAAGTAGCACACCTATTTCATAATGCCAATAATTTTAATAAATTGAACAAATTACAAATAAGCTTTGAGATAAAATATACTATAAAGGAGCATGATATTTGTAAGTATTATTTAAGTTGTATTGTGTTTAGATCCTATCATATCCTGGAAATCATTACTTATTTATTTCATTTTTATTTTGAAATGCTCCTTTCTTATCTTCCTTTCCTTTTAATATATTCCTACCTTTTTATCCTTTCATTCTACATAAAACTTGAAATAAAACAATATGGAGTAATCTATTCATTTATTATTGTGGCTAGTTCCCGAAATCCTTATAACTCCCATAAGGAGGAAAGAGCTAGGCGACACACTCTCTAACAAACCTGTCTTTATTAATAATAGAAAGAAACAAAACACATTTTAACAAAAACGTTGCTAAAATATGTTTATAATGGCCTTTGTATAGATAGATATATCTTATCCGGCTCGAAGGACCAAATTCCAATATTGTCTGCGAAACCATGACAGCGGTTAAACAAACTGTGAACATGCATGTAAAAAAACATGCGGTTGGATTCTACGTCATGTCATGGCGACCGACGCACGCGTTCCTTCGTGAAATGATGGGGAATCCGGTTTAATCCCGCCCGCGCTGTGATAGTTGTGATTAGTCTGTAAATTAATAAGAGATATAACAGTCGGCGGGATCATCTAAGATACCGATTAATCGGCAAATTATCGATTAACACTGGTGGAGCCACAATAAAAGAAGAAGAAGAAGAAGTAATATGCGGTTTGACTTCTCTTTCTATTCGGTGCTTGCTTGGGTGTTGGTAGATTGGTTGCGGCTGGCTTTTAGTTACTTCTTGCTAATCTCGATTTAGCCCTTTTTGTGTATGACCTATGTTGTTTGATCCATAAGGTGCCGCGGGGGCTGCGTAAAGCGCTAACCGAGCAAAATACGACAGCTTAAGGGAACCACCTCGGCTTAGGGCGTCTGATTGGAGGGTTGCCGGGGGCCTGACCCTGGAAATAACTGTTAACCTGAAGGGTTTTACTTGTGGGAGGACTTGTCGCCACGTGTGGCTGACCACGGTCGCAGCGATGCTCGGTTGTGTCTGTGTCTGTGACTGCTGTCTGGGTGAGGTGTGTGGTATGGCTAAGCTATGTGTTGTGCTTGCGGATGGGTGTTTTGTGGGGCTAAATTTGGGTTGTTGCGGGATGCTGGTGGGTCCCGAGGTTATTGATTGGATGGCCTTGAGCTTGTCAATGGCCACGGTTAGCTTGTCGTCCCTATCGTTCAAGACCGATCTAGGCCGTCCGTGCGCTCGCTTATATTGTAGTGCGCACTTAGGCATATGTCAGAGAGCGCGCGCTGGGGACCCTATACAGTAGACCAATCACACCGTTTATTTAGGTTACAACGGAAACCCTATTTCTAAGGCTCCGCTGTCTATCCGTCCCCCTGTCACAGGGCTGTAACTTTTGAACCGTAATAGGTAGACGCTTGAAATTTTCACAGAGTGTGTATTATTATGGCCGCTATAACAACAAATAATAAAAAATACAATAAAGTTAAAAATTAAAGGGTCCCCCATACAAGAAACCTGGTATAACTATAATCCATACTCTTAAGTAAAACAACAAATAACAAAAACCGGCATCGGGCGTCAAACTTGGTCTGACCTTAGTACATACTATTGAGTGCGGAACCCCACACAGAATTTGGCTATTAGAGACCATTTCACGAAAGAAGTCGCCCAGACGCGGCGCCAGTTTCGTTCGACGGAATGTTGTTTTCATAGTGTTTTGGACTAGTTCCGCTAATAGCCGCGAGACTTCTTTGGTGACACGGACTCTACGTCGCCGCCGCTATGTCACTCGGTTTTTTAACGACTTAAAAAAAAAGACGTTACTCAATTCGATATTTTTTTTTATGTGTGTTCGCTGATAACTTCGTCGTTTATGAACCGATTTTGATGATTTCTTTTATGTCATAAAAATTGGTTCATTAGTTTTTCAGTAATTTTGAAAAAACTGACTTTTAAGTCAATTATCAGTATCTCAATGAAATATGTACCGATTTTGACGACTTATTTTTTTAAGGATATAATAATTTCTCGACATTATCTCAGACATATAACGAAAATCGGTTCAGTAGTTTTTCAGAAATTCAGTAATTGTCTCTGTTTACTACTAGTTTAATTGTCTAGATTAGTGAATTTGGGAAGTAAGTTGTTTTTAATTTGGCACCAACCGTCTTCAAATTCTACGACGAAATATTTATTATTTCTTACTTTTCAGTGCAAATTTTGAAGGCGGTACACTTTTTTTTTAAAAGTTAATTTATTTTTCGATATAGCGACAGTACTAATTGTTGTTCCTTGTGTTGTGGGGAAAAACTCCCCTTGACTCATGAAGTTATAAAAAAAATCTACAACTGACCTGCGGTTGATCCTGGTTTCTATACCACGGCGTAACAACAGCTTCCATATACATTTCTGGATCAAACGCGAACTTCTCACCCGGCTTTAATAACGGGTTACCAATTTTTTTATTCACATTTTCATCTTCCTTAGGTTCTTTAATTGTCGCTTCATTTTCTACAGCACAGATTATTTCTTTTTTAATTATATCTATGCTTTCTTGTTTATTGTCTATGGTCGGGTCTGTACAGTCTGTGGTGTTGCGTTCCATTTTCAAATCATCATCTTCTTCTTCGTCCTGGTGCCATAGAGTAGGTTTTTCTATGTCGGACATTTTTTTTTCTTCGGTGTGCTGATATATTAGCTCTAGGAAAGGCCAGTCTATGTCGATTTTGGTAGAGCCGTCTTCTCTTGGAGCTAAATTTATATTCAAAACAATTAGAACATTTTTATATTTCAATTTTCATTTTAAATTTTCCGCTAAATCGTTCTGAATGTCACTTCTAAGTAAAAATCAAATAAATAACCACAGACGACTACTCTATATTGTAATAACTGTCTGTCAATCTGTCACTTAAGTTATTTTCTTGTTATTTTATCTAATCTGTGACCATCATTTTGATCGTTACCTAGATGTGATGTCATCATCGCGCCCAGAACGTTTTCGCAGGAATTTTAAAATTAAATTAAAATTTGTTTTGTTTTTCTTTTTCTTTCTCCACGGGTTGCCTTACAGCTCCCGAAACCGTGTTACGTTTCCAGGGTACCCAGACCAAGTCTCCTTCGTTTAGCCGATGGTATTTGTGAGGCTATACCTAACGAGTGGCTAGTTCTGTTCTGCGCAAGCGAACAAGTCGGACGTTTGATTACTTTAAATAAATACGTACTCTTGATTGTGGGTACGATGTAGTAGTTATTGTGTGTGGATCCTTCATTTTGTAATTTCATACCGCGTCTTCGTACTCGAAGTACTTCGGCAAAAACGAATCTCATAAACCTGGAAATATAAATTTACATATTAAAGTTGATTTATTATCGAATATTCAGATTTATAAGAGCCGACACTTTTGATATTATATTTTATAGGAGGTGACAAATTCGATACTTAAATTTATAAAACTGATGCTTTTGCCATTTGATTTTATAAAAGCTGACACATTCGATATTTTAATTTATAAAGCTGACACCTTCGATAATTGAATTTATAAAGCTGACACATTCGATATTTGAATTTATAAAGCTGACACATTCGATATTTGAATTTATAAAGCTGACACATTCGATATTTGAATTTATAAACCTGACACATTCGATATTTTAATTTATAAAGCTGACACATTCGATATTTGAATTTATAAACCTGACACATTCGATATTTGAATTTATAAAGCTGACACATTCGATATTTGAATTTATAAAGCTGACACATTCGATATTTAAACTTACAAGAGTTGACACACATTCGATATTTTATTTGATCGTCATATTTACCTGCGCACAAGTCGACCACGCCTCGGCGACATTCGCACATCAGCATCCAAGATAGGTTCCACAGATACTCGTACTTCGCCAGACCGGGTGTACACGGGGAACGACGGTATCTGTAAACTAATAAACATATTTTTATACTCTATGTCTAAGGTTTAAGTATACTACAATCTATACATACCTTCACGGCCTCTATACCTTGCAGTGTGGCTAGAGACACCAGTAACAGTGTCCACTTGTCGCCAGTTGTCCATATTGAACAGAACAGGTGGCAAGCCTGTTGCTGCACTTGATGAGGTGTGTCACTTCTTTAACGTAAATATCTGTTATTTTTAAAAGAAGTGCGGACGTGCCCTCCCTAGCACGGGAGTCGATTAAAGCACATATTCTTTAAAAAAAATTGTGCTTAGCATTTTTTTTGGAACGAGTGGGAATTGAACCCGGAACCTCCCTCTTTATAATATTAATGTACGTCGTGCGTCGGTGGCCGAGTGGTTAAAGCGTCTGGTATATATCTACGCCAACCATGGTTCGATCCATGCCAAGGCACTATATTAAATTTTAAACTTGGTAGTTTCGGAGATAAGGAAGGGGGACGCTCAGTTTTCGTATATTTTCTTTAATATAATTTAAAATGAATAATTTTAAAATTATACAAAAAAAATCCCCAAAATTAACACCCAAAATCGAAATTTGATTATTTACGCTAGTCTTTCTCAAAGTGGGCGATAACGTCCCCCTTGAGGCGCGCTGGAGGCCTAGAGGGGGGCGGTAAGGGATCCAGAAAAAATTGGGGGTGTTGAAGTGGTTTAGGGGGGCGATGGCTGATTTGTAATTTTGCACGCCTCACAACGCGAAGCGATGAAAACTATGCGATTTACACAAAATCACTTAGAAGTGATTAATAGATTAATTCTACACTACACTTAAACGAGAAAAAAATACTATTACTTAGAGTACACTTCAACAAATAAACTAAATGGGTAAAAAAGTTTCGTTTAGAATGTAAGTTTAAACTCCAAACTAATATAGCACACTATAATTAAATTAAAGTAATGAATGTCATTGTGATTTTTAAGATGTGGTAAACTAAAAAAATTGGGGGGCGCTGAAAAATAATTGATTTTCAAAGTGGGGGGTAGACAAAATAATTTTGATAACCTCTAATTTACGCTATACGTCTGTCATTGGGTCATCAACTGTGACAGACGCACAGACAGACAGTCACAAGAGTGATCCTATTGGTTCCGTTTTTTCATCGGATATACGAGTATAGATATATCACTCACTTCTCAACATCATTTCTTGCAATAAGAATGCCAAGAGCTTGTTTAGCTTGTTGTGGTGCATGCAGTCTTCTACCTCTGGTGTTGTATCTCTCTGGTAAAGCACACCATAATTTACAATCTATAGCGTAAAGTAAGTTTCTCTTGCCGGTAGGTGGCGCTGCAATCACAAATGAATAATAATTATAAAAAACTACCGACGGATACGATATGGGTTTTCAATAATTTTAATACCTACGTAAATACGCTTATCTATTAGAGATAGATATATGGTACTGCGGACTTTTTTGTAGATAATTTTATTCTACACAATTCTTTTCTACATCATTTTGTTATATATCTGACGGATCAGACAGCATACGCCATTAAAACTCGATGAGGCTAACTTTTCCCCCAACTTGATAGATACTAATATGCGTCGCGCGTCGGTGGCCGAGTGGTTAAAGCGTCTGGTATATGTATACGCCAACCATGGGTCGATCCCTGCCATATACAATCCGACAAACCAACCCTTGTTAGGTATAGCCTCACAAATACCATCGGCAAAGGAGGGAAATTTCGTCTTCCGCTTGGTACGTTGGGGCTGGAAGACTAACCCGTGAAGATATAAAAAATATAATTCTTCAAATTCAACGACGAAATATTTAATTATTTCTAGCTGAAACAATTTGAACTGGAATGAGCAATTTTTGAATTCGGTATACTTTAAAAAAAGTTTATTTAATTTTTATTTTTGATTGATTTTGCTATTATAATAATATCTTTACAAAAAAAAAACATCTAAATCGGCATACATTTCATCGAGTTATGACTAAATTGTCTGCAAAATCGCATAAAATACTCAAAAAATATATAAGTAAAGCAAATCAATACACACCAATCGCCTCAGATCTCTTGGCTTCCCCACTTGTCATGTTTTCTGAAGTTGGCTGAACATTAGGTGATGTATCCAAATCAGCATCACTTATATCAATTATTGGTTGACAATCCGTAAACGCCCACGCGGTCTGAGAAAAATAATTACAACAAAAACTATAATCGTTTTGCACTACCCCTACGTGAAAGGTCGTACTGGGCAGACGCAGGGTGGGTTTACATCATTTATTTGATTTGCAATAAGTATTTTCTGATGTGCAATTAAAATAACCCTTTTAAAAATGCTGCAATTATTAATAAATAGATTATTTGAAGGGATTTCGTTATCTCAGTCTACTCTACCTACAGGAGTTTGTTTTCAATAAAAACGGCCAAGTGCGAGTCGGACGGAAGTTTGTTGTATGGGAGCTCCCCTTAAATATTTATTTTTAAATATTCTGTAAAAATTTCAAGCGTCTACCTGTTGCCGTTATCAATATCCAGCAAAAAAAGCAAAAAAAAATCACGTTTGTTGTATGTTGCCCCTTAAATATTTATTTTATTCTGTTTTTTAGTATTTGTTGTTATAGCGGCAGCGGAGTCTTAGTAATAGAGTTTCCGTTTTTACCCTTTGGGAACGGAACCCTAAATGACATACCCGTTTATAATAATACTGTCTTCGCTTAGTAGTGCCAGGTCGTGCTAGATCGTTTGCGTCCAACGCATTAGCCTGCGTTTCATTAGTTATGGGGGCGTACGAAGTTTCTGGAGCTTTGAAATTCTCTTTTCCTGAAATAATCGAAATATTTATATTATAAAAGAAATATATACTAATACTAGTAGTCCACCCGGCTTCTCCCGTCGAAATTTTTAACATGTGACATATATCCCGAAATATTTTGGGATTCACTCTTAGTCCCTCCAAGAATCTCTCTGCAAAAACAAAGGCAAACAAACAACACACTTTTGTATTTATAATATGATTTAGGATTAAGGTAAGATTTTTTTTCGAAAATAAATTCTTTTTGTGCTAATTTCTAAATTGGCACCAACCGTCTTCAAATTCTGACATTTCGATGAACAATTTTTGAAGACGCTATAATTTTTTTTAGTTATTTTTTAAACTTAATTTCTAAATTGGAACCAACCGTCTTCAATTTCTGACATTTCGATGAACAATTTTTGAAGACGCTATACTTTTTTTTAGTTATTTTTTAAACTTAATTTCTAAATTGGAACCAACCGTCTTTAAATTCTGACATTTCGATGAATAATTTTTGAAGACGCTATACTTTTTTTAGTTATTTTTTAAACTTCATATCTAAATTGGAACTAACCGTCTTCAAATTCTGACATTTCGATGAACAATTTTTGAAGACGCTATACTTTTTTTTTAGTTATTTCTTAATTGGAACCAACCGTCTTCAAATTCTGACATTTCGATGAACAATTTTTGAAGACGCTATACTTTTTCTTAGTTATTTTTTAAACTTAATTTCTAAATTGGAACCAACCGTCTTCAAATTCTGACATTTCGATAAACATTTTTTTAGTTTATTTTTAAAACTTACCTATTGGCATCAAATGATTGTCTAGTTCCCCAGACTTGTGTAGTATCCTGCAAGCTTGTAACGCTACCACGCGACGAGCCAACACTCGTGTGGGCATGGGGTGACCCTGGAATTAAATATGATTGTGTATTTTTTAACTGCGACTATTCGACGTCTATTTTTGTTTAATTTGAATTGTTTATGATATTTTTTTATTTCTAGTGTTCTTTACGTACCTACGAAATAAATGATATTTTGATTTAATTTGGTTTAGTAGATTGATATCGTTCGATATTTGAATTTGTAAGGGCTGACACGTTCGATACTTTAATGTATAACAGCTGACACATTCGATATTTAAATTTATAAGTGCCGACATGTTTTATATTTGAATTTGTAATTGAAAATTGTTTCTGACAGCATTAATTAATAAATTTGGACAAATTTATTGAAATTACGCGATTATACCAATTTTGCGGATATATGTTACTAAACCAAAATTGATTATTATTTTTTCTTAATCAAGTCTACCGTACCCCTTCACGAAATTATTACGTCGGGGTCACCAGTTTTAGCGTTGCTCAGCGGTTCAGGGGAGTTGTCCCTATCGGAGTCAATGAAAGATACTACTTGAAACACAAAGGATATATTAACAGAATTACTACTTAAGTTACGTGTGTACTGTACAAAGGGTACGGGACAACTGGGGTGGCAGCGGTGAAGTGGGAGGTCGATCGCGTCTCATGAATCACTACACTCGAGCCAGCTACATTACCTTATAAGGTATATATGGAATGCATCTCGTTGCGCACGGTTCTAATATTAACTACCACGTCACCGTCTGCCGCCCAGGTCCAGGTATGAGTCAACCGTCGCTACATAGATATATTTTCTTTCTTCACGCGTTACCTTACAGCTCCCGGGAATCGTTGCTGGCCCCAGGGCACCCAGCGTCCTTATGTAGCCGATGATATTTGGCATATATACTCACAACAATATTATATTTAACTGGACAGTTCAAAGGCAACCGTAGAGTGCATATAAACGCTTTTTTTGTTTGTTCCGGATTAATTCGTAGAGGCAGCACCACCTCTTCCATCCACCATTGAGGCGTCAATCTTGTGAATGTGTCGGAAGGTAGTTTGCTACAATATCTGAAAATAGAGGGGTATCATATAGTTCTTCTTCTTATTATTTTATAATGGCTCCATCAATGTTAATCGATGATTTGCCAATTACAAGTATTATAGACGTCACAGTAACAATAGCCAATAAATCGGTAGCTATAGGTAAACCACTGAGAAAGTAGCACTCCCATGGCCCGCGCGGGTGAGAGGGGCGGGCGTGATTCTGCCATACACGATACGAAGTTTCACGCGATATATCTGTTGTCGACGCGATCCACCTCAAAAATGTCAGGGTTCAAGCAAAAGCCCGAGGTAAATCGCGTCGACAACAGACACATCGCGCGAAACCTCGCATCGTGTATAGCAGAATCACGCCCGCCCCTCACCCCTCATGGATATGTGAGTGCTACTTTCTCAGCGGATCACCTATAGGATGTTCCCGCCGATTGTGATATGTCTTATTAATGCACTGACTAATCACAACCATCACAGCAGCGATTTTCTTAATTAAGCTAAAATAGCTAGTTTATTGAGCAAAGTTGTTTATATTAACACTAGCTTTCTACCCCCGGCTTCGCCCGTGGATATTTTCAAACAAAATAAAATATAGCCTCATGTAAGTATTAATCAACGACTAATCACAACTATCACAGCGCGGAAACTGGATTCCCCATCACGTCTCGGCGGGCGCTTGTGTTGGTCACCTATCATATAGTTAAGAACTACAAATATAAATTTCTAAGACGCATCTTTTAAAAAATCGTCAGGGATGGTTCTTTCTTCGCACAGGCTTGCCATTATGTCACGCGGATGTTTATGTTATTTTATTTCTAGATTAAATTCTATCATCACGCCTTTCATCCCAAGAGGGGTAGGCAGAGACAATCGAATGCCATTTGTTACGATCCTGACATACCTCTTTCGCTTATTTTATATTCATAATACCTTTCATACATGCTCGGCGATTGTTACCTACTTTTAATATTTCTATCTAGCATTTTTTTTATATGTTCAAAAAAAGTACACCTAGGTCGTCCTCTACCAGTATTTCCTATCACTTCAGCCATATAAACCTTTTAAGTCAATCTTTCATCCTTCATTCTTTCAACGTGTCCAAACCAGCGTAAACTACTTTTCTTCATTTTAGTCACATCATCTTTCACTCCGCATTCTTCTCTAATGACATCGTTCAGGATGCGGTCAATACGTTTTATATCACACATTCTACGTAAAGACCGCATTTCCACTGCATCTATCTTACTTCCATAATGAAATACATAAAAAAAAAACCTGTTAATTAATGTTATAGCCGATCCCAAGTCAACAGCCGCTACCCCACTATCGTTGGACAGCCGAATTCCAACTTTACACGGGCAGGGAGTCGACAAATTACATCTCATACACCGTATGTCATCCTTAATTGCTATATCACATTTGACATCACTTGGGGAGTATGGCTTGACCAGATATGTCACAATATCAGCATGTATCTCTTCGGATACCTGTGGTTCATTTTGCATACCGCAACCACATTTTCTGCTTATAATCTGGAAACAAATATACAATTTTTAAAGATTTAAAATAACATTAGAAATACACAAATAAAAATACTTTTTTTTTAAATAATGACTCCGATTCCCTGGGAGCGAGGTCGGGCCCTTGTATGGGATGCTACGTGCTTGGACACATTAACCCCGTCTCATCTCAGGGAAACAGCAATCAAAGCGGGAGCTGCGGCGGAAATCGCAGAGTCTAACAAACAGCTCAAATAATGTCAATAGTTGTCAATGGACAACATTTCATTTTTCGTAAGGTACCAAAATTCGAAAACCGTTTGGAGCTAGAAAGCTTATTTTTTATTTTTTTTATTTTTTATATCCTTTAATTTTCGAGTTATTTTAAAAATACTGAAATATTGAAAAATAAGGATTAATAGGTGCCCTAATCTGTGCTAACCCTCTAATTTAAAAATACTAATGTCTGTTGGCAGAGTTGTTAGTTATTGAACTCAGATGTTGCCTTCTATTAATTTTACCCATTTTTATTCCATTTAAAGCTAAATTAATAATTATTCTTTAAATATAATTATAAAAATACTTCTTTTATATAATATTTTTTGGAAGTTTTGCTAGTTTCGAATGGGCTATCACAGGAAATATATTTACGAGTGAAACCGCGGACAAAAGGTAGTATTATTATATGCATTATGAGTAATGTTGTAGGCGATTTAAGTTCCGGCTACGGCAACACCTATTTGGAACACGGTATATTATACTCTTTGCATTTCTATAACGTATACTCTGTGGCTTGACTGACACTATCTGTCACTTTCTTTGGGTGACAGTTTGTATTTCTTAATTTTAGTCCTAGCTAAGGTTTTTAATTTATAAGTCCTCAGAATTTATAAAAAATCATAATTAAATTAAAAATATAAAAACTCAACCAAAAATAAAATATAAAAATACGTGTAACTTATTTTTTAATATATTTTTAATTAAAGTAATAAAAATAGGTGATTAAAAAAATTAAATGTTGTCCATTATTGAAAACTACAAATTTGTGCCGTTTGGTGGGGTAGAAACTCTAGGTCCGTGGGGTTAAAATGCCAAAAAGTTTATAAAGATATATCCCTGGTGACAAGAGGGCTGGCTCCTTTCTCGCTCAACGAATGAGCATCGCGATTTAGCGGGGTAATGAAGCCAGTATTCTTGCCACTATTCCACGCGGACCTGGTTTATTTAGTTATTTTTAATGTTTAGATTAGTTTTAAGGTTTTTATATTGTTATGTGTATATTTGATAAAATATCTATATCGTTGTCCGATACGTTGCCTGTTGAGCAAAATAGCTGCCTGCGCGAGGATCACCGTTTTTCTTCTTTCTTCACGGGTTACCTTACAGCTCCCGGGAACCGTTACCGGCCCCAGGGTACCCAGCCAAAAAACTCTTCATCATTTAGCCGAAACGAGTGGCGAGCTCTTTTAAAGTATGTAGATGGAAAAGCCTCTTTGTACAGTTTGTTGGATAATGAACATCGATTTTTTTTAATATAAAAATAAATTGGTCCATGGTGGGGATCTAACCCGTGACTTCTCAGTTGTGAGCCGACGTTTTTCCCATACTTGAATAGCTGAAGTTTGCTTCGTGTATTTTCGCCGTTCTTTCTCATGTTTTTGGTACGTGAATCTTGGCTTATCTTGGTTATTTTATAGATTCTATTCGCCCGTTTCTTTCGCTTACATCTTTCTAAAGAGGTATGAACAAAATAGGTCGCGCGTTTCTCTGATATCGTTGCGCAAAAAAGTTATTTGTAATAGCAGATGAGGATCCGATTTTTCTATTCGCTACTTAACCGCTGTCAACTATCAACATACCTGATCCAACTCCTTATATGTAGCTACGTTGTGCAACAGTTCACTTGTGCTCGTGTCTTTATCAGAAGAAAGTAAAACGCAGCTGGACCTTGGTGCCCTCGCTCGACCGCGGCAAAGACCGTATGAACGATATCTGAAAAAAAGGTAGTCTTAAAGTGGTGATCGATTGGCGGGTTGATCTGTTGATCTGAAAAGGAGAATAAGTCAAAACCTTCAATGGACCACTTCTTTTGCAACGAGAGTCGACGGGTAGACAATCTTTGTTGCGGGAGATCCGAGAAGAAGAAAGGTCAGTAGTTTTCTAATGCAGTGCTAACTAGTCGGGAAGCATGAGACTCTCTTTATTTCTATATGGGTTGGACATCACAGGGTCGAATAGTGCCTGTAGTGCATACGAGTCTGAGGGCTATCGAGTGTAAGGGATAGTCAGAGGGGCTTTAGTCTCTAAAGGAGACCATAAATAATACCTTTTAGGATTATTACCATTGGTAAAACTTCGTTGCCTAATCTTTTTTTATGAGAAGCAGAAAAAATCGAAATAGTAATTTTTTGTTTTCATCGATGGCAACACTGTACTAAAGTATTTCTGGCTAGCTGGCTAGTTGATTCTTCTCTTGTGATTTTAAAATATGTCATTCGTTTACTGACAGTAACATTAAGTTAGATTCTACGTCATGTCATGGCGACCAATGCACGCGTCTCGTCGTGACATGATGGGGAATCCAGTTTAATCCCGTCCGCGCTGTGATGGTTGTGATTAGTCAGTGATTAATAAGACATATCACAGTCGGCGGTATCATCTTAGATACCGATTAATCGGCATATATAAAGGCTATAATACTTGACATTGGCAAATCATCGATTAACATTGATGGAGCCATTATAAAAGAAGAAGAAGAAATATAAAACGTCTCAAGCTTTTAACTCAATTTAAATCAAATGTGACGGCTCTTATAAATTCAAATATCGAACGTGTAAATCCTATTAAATTTAAATATCGAACGTGTAAATCCCATTAAATTCAAATATAGAACTTGTAAATCCTATTAAATTCAAATATCGAACGTGTCAACTCTTATAAATTAAAATATCGACTTGTAAATACTTACGAAGGAGGTATATCCCATCTCACTACCAAATTACATCTAGGAAGATCAATTCCTTCTTCTATGGATGACGTAGCCAGTAATAAATTACACTCGTGTAGGCGAAATCTGACAAAAACAAGCAAAAATCAGTAACTTCTCATAACCTATGTCAATCTTTTAGTTTTATAAAAACTTGGACTATAAAGTTTGTAAATTTGGATGTAGGGGATTTTGAATCGATTCCAAAAATTCTTTCACGAAGAGAAAGCTACGATATCCCTGAGTAAAATAGGCTATATTTTATTTTGTTCGAAAATATCCACGGGCTCAATAAACTACTATTCAAGGCAATGGCACGTCAAGCCGATGTTGGACAGGCAACCGGATGGCGAGTGGTAATCTGGGCCTTTGAGTGGTACAGAGTCCCCTGGTAGCGGCCAAAGTGACCCCAAATGGACAGGTTCGGCGATATGGGGGAGGGGCAAAATCGAAATTTTTTTGAAAAGGCAACCGGATAAAAATGCGGTAGCATTAAAGGAAATACCCTAAATATATAATTATTTTTTTTGCCAGCCGAAACACGCGGGCCGTTCTTGCACTACCGAGTACAAAAAAAAAAAAAGTGAAAAGGCAACCGCTTCAAAATTAGTGAGCATACTTACATACACCACCAAACGTTGGGAAAAAATTGCCATCCGATCCTGATGGGCAGTTTCGGAGAAACAACCTCTCAAAGTCGCCGAAAAACACTTTTTTTCGATTGTTTCAACAATTATTATAATTAAAAAAAAATAATAAAAATTGTTCAAATCGGATGGCATTCGAAATTTATACTGTCCTAAGTACAAATAATGGTGTGTATCAATGCCATCCGATTTCGATTAAATTAACCCCTATTTAGCCTGGCAAAAAAAATTATATAATTAGGGTATTTCCTTTAATGCTACCGCATTTTTATCCGGTTGCCTTTTCAAAAAAATTTCGATTTTGCCCCTCCCCCATATCGCCGAACTTGTCCATTTGGGGTCACTTTGGCCGCTACCAGGGGACTCTGTACCACTCAAAGGCCCAGATTACCACTCGCCAACCGGTTGCCTGTCCAACATCGGCTTGACGTGCCATTGCCTTGAATATACCTATTTTAGCTTAATTAAGAAAATCAATAACTTTCGCATTCTACATCATGTCATGGCGACCGACGTCCGCGCTGTGATGGTTGTGATTAGTCAGTGCATTAATAAGACATATCACGGTCGGCGGGAACATCTTAGCTACCACGTCTATAATACTTGATTCATCGATTAATATTGATGGAGCCATTGTGTACGTTACACCAGCAAGAAAGTGTCTCCTAGAATGATATGAGTAGAACGTACATTTAGAGCGTTATCTGCTGGAAATGTGCGCCGCATATTAAATTTGTGCGTCCTGTCGTTTTTGAAAAATAAAAAAAAACAGTTCCTGCTGGAGTAACGTTGTTCCAGCAAGAAAATTCTAAACGAATGATCGGAGAGAGAAATATTGTAAATCGCCAGAGAGCTTATATTTGTGCAAAAATGTGCGCCGAAAATATAATTTGTGCGTCTTCAGGTTTTCGAGATATTACGTTTCCTGCTAGCGTAACGTTTTGCAGAATCGTGTATCTCTAAAACCATTGTATGTGCGCCTGTAGAATAAACATACACGAGTAGCTCTTAATTTGTGCGTATTTGTGACATAATTAGATTTAAGAAAATATTTATAGTTTTCAAGTAATCGCGCTATTTTAAAAATCCGTAAAAAAATCGCAGCGCCTAAATGAGAAAACGTATAAGCTCACTGAAAACTGTATTCGGTTCCTCTTGACACTTACAATAACCATAAAAAGTTTCAAAAGTGTATGTACGTACGTTATTGAATTATTTTACTAAAAGTCAAAACGACGATGTCATAATTTCAACGTCAATATACAAGAAATCGGCTCCACGCAAGATGTGTGGGTGTGAACCAATATTTTATGCGTTTCGTCAAATAACAAAGTGAAAATTTTCAGCTTGGAATGTTTCGTATATAAGAACATATAAACAAAAAACAAAACACTTCAACAACGGCTGGTTAACCGACCCAATTCGAATGAGTACAAAAAAGCGACGGTTTCATACATATCCATGACCTTCTTTAATTAAACGTATTAAACCGAAGCTGTCTGTACAGGCGCGTTCAAACGTTTGTTGGCAATTATAAAAAATATATTATTGGCTTGTCACCATATTCAAATAAAAGAGCTTGTTGATGTGGAATTCATTATTTTTATTGTCTTAATTTTGATTCTAAAATAATTATGGCAGCAATTCACAGATCAAATTACCTACCCATAAATATTAAAACATAAATAGTTTAATCAAATCCGCCGAGACTCACGCACAAATATACAAACAATATCGTCTGGTTCACTCACTAAAACACGTGCGATGCGCAGGTAGTCGATGACTCAACGTTTGTGTGAAACGGACTTAATGTTGATTACGAGGACGGCGTGGACCAATAGCAAAGCAATTAAAATTTTCGGTACTCGTTTGTTAAAAAAAAACAGAGTATAGCTTCGCATTTATTGATGATAGAGCGACGTTTATGTATCTGTCTCTGTCCCACACTAATAAAGAGTGCACAATTCTGTTTGTAATACAATATGAACCCGCTTAAAAACCCGGAAGCACTGGACATTAGTTATTATGATGACCTATTTAGTAGGTACATCGAAACGGTCTAACTTGGTCATTTCTTAATCGATTTTGAATCTGTTTTTAAACTAATTTTCATCTGTGAATTAATGCTATAATAATACGCGACTGTACCGGATTAATACGTTCAATTAAGAAGGTCATCGATATGTATGAAACCGTCGCTTTTTTGTACTCATTCGAATTGGGTCGGTTAACCAGCCGTTGTTGACGTGTTTTGTTTTTTGTTTATATCTTCTTATATACGAAACATTCCAAGCTGAAAATTTTCACTTTGTTATTTGACGAAACGCACAAAATATTGGTTCACACTCACACATCTTGCGTGGAGCCGATTTCTTGTATATTGACGTTGAAATTATGACATCGTCGTTTTGACTTTTAGTAAAATAATTCAATAACGTATATACTTATACTTTTGAAACTTTTTATGGTTATTGTAAGTGTCAAGAGGAACCGAATACAGTTTTCAGTGAGCTTATACGTTTTCTCATTTAGGCGCTGCGATTTTTTTACGGATTTTTAAAATAGCGCGATTACTTGAAAACTATAAATATTTTCTTAAATCTAATTATGTCACAAATACGCACAAATTAAGAGCTACTCGTGTATGTTTATTCTACAGGCGCACATACAATGGTTTTAGAGATACACGATTCTGCAAAACGTTACGCTAGCAGGAAACGTAATATCTCGAAAACCTGAAGACGCACAAATTATATTTTCGGCGCACATTTTTGCACAAATATAAGCTCTCTGGCGATTTACAATATTTCTCTCTCCGATCATTCGTTTAGAATTTTCTTGCTGGAACAACGTTACTCCAGCAGGAACTGTTTTTTTTCGATTTTTTCAAAAACGTCAGGACGCACAAATTTAATATGCGGCGCACATTTCCAGCAGATAACGCTCTAAATGTACGTTCTACTCATATCACTCTAGGAGACACTTTCTTGCTGGCGTAACGTACACGGAGTTATTATAAAATTAGAAGAAGAATTGATAAGAAATCGTATCTTTATTTATATTATAATCAAAAGCATCTTTATATTGTATTTAATTGCTGTTTTTTTTTTTGTCAATTTCATAATGAAAATAGTGTTCCTACTCACAAGTTACATTGTGTCTCCTATATCATCATTTTGACAGCTGTCAAATCGCGCTATTTTTGACAGCTGTCAAATCACGCTTCTATAATCTCTTCTATAGTCGCAATTCTGCCAGTCTCCAGTGTTTAATCTTGTGCAATAGTAAGCCGATAAATCGGTAGCTAAGATTATCCCGCCGACCGTGATATGTCTTATTAATCACTGACTAATCACAACCATCACAGCGCGGCCGGGATTAAACCGGATTCCACATCACGCCATGACAAAAACGCGTGCGGTCGGCGCCACGACCGGATGTGGAATCCCTTCTATAATCTCTTTGATTGTAGTTGTATACCAATGACGTACTATAAGTAGACACGTTATACCCATACTAAATGCAGATAATAAACAGCTTGAACAATACTATAGCTACCTATTAATTACTTACGTTTATATATTCAAGCGATGAAAGGGATAGAGAAACACAGCTCAATACCGAAATCCATTTGTTAAAAAGAGATAAATATATGTTTTAAGTTGCGACACGTCATCGACGCGTGACCTTCTCCGGAGGAACTAGGGGAAGATTGTCTAAATGGAACACTCAATATTTTACTTAGAAATATTTTTGGAATAATAAAATATACAATATGTAATTAAAAAACTTTTATTTTACTAATAAATATAATGTAATAATCAATGACTTTACAACAAATAGACCATTTGTCTGTCAATCACGCTCAAACGGCTGAACAGTTCTAAATGAAATTTAGCATAGAGGTAGATTATGGCTTGGTATAGGATATTAGTATTCTACTTATTTGGGCTGTTCCCAGTAGTCTTACCGCATAGTCTTACCAGTAAGACTAGTGGGAATTGTCATCCCAATAGACTTACTGTAAGTCTACTCCTTTAAAGTTGACGTGAGACTTTCAATTTATGTATTATGTAGTGTAATTTAAAATTAAGTCTTTAAATTTTTTTTTGATTTTTTTTTATTCTGGACAACAAACAACTATACAACAAAGATTACTACAACATAGATACATATTAAAAAAATAACTGTCATATAGTCAGTGACGTTTGTTTATACAAACGTATTGTTTATACATACATTCAAAACAGGATATTTTTATGCAAATTCCAAAAAATATAGAAATAACAAATAATACAAAAAAAGTTTACTACAATTAACTACTATTTAGAATGTTACAGATATTTTTCCTAAATATATACAAAGAATGTGAAAATATGTCCACTTCGCAAAACTGCTGGTTGTATCGTTGTACCATACGTCTAAACCTTAGAGTAAAAACTTGGCAACCAATCATATTCTCGTCTTTGGGTTCTGATTATCTCTATCCATTTTTCTCTTATTAATTCGCTTCTAGGGAGACTAAAAGATAAATAAATACAATAAGATCATAATACTATACATACAACAATAATATAACATATAAATTTATAATAATGTAAATATAATTATGTATATACATTTTCCGTACATTTAATAAAATATATATTTTTTTTAAATAGGTTCATGTAATTTATTGACAGGTCCGATATTACCAACCATCCCCATAATCAGTCGCTGAGTCTGTCGCGGCCATTTCGTTTTGTCTTCTCTATCACTCTCATACAAAATGCATCGTTCGTCTCGCTCAGGCAAGCGGCGAACTGGCAACAGTGCATTATTATTAATAAAATATTGTTATGTCCATAATTATGAAATTTCTGTACTTACCAATGAAATGAGATATCATTTCTATCCTTTACAGTTGCAGTATAATTTCTGCAAAAGCGGAACACACAAGATGTCATTTTTCTTGATGTTTTTGCGGATTATTCTACTCAAGAGAGACATGTACACTAGTCGTAGGATTGTGCGTGACTGTGCGCGACCAAATTTATAGTGGGACACTTACCTCTCATTTGCCTTGCTATAGCTTAAGCGTCAATCACGCATCTACCTCAGTTTATATAGTATATCATTGTTGTATACATACTTTTTCAACACCTCCTCCTGTTTCTTCCTTTGGTATTCAAAATCCCTCAATTCCTTCACAGGATCAGCTATTTTTTCTATAGCGCAATACTGGACGGACAGGAATGACAAACTGGGATGGTTACGGGACAGTTCCTGTAAAATACAAATATTGTGATTTTTAATGGGGAAATAATGTATGACAACCACACTTAGAGAAATGTTCCCAGTGCCCGACTGCCCCACATTGAGAGATCGCTGTACATTGCTCGCGACGATAGCGACTCCTACAAATATAGGGTTAGACGTTATTCGGAATACATGAGGCTTGTCCATCTAAATATATCTTAACAGAACTGGCCACACGTTGGGTATAACCTCACAAATACCATCGGCTAAACGAGGGAGACTTGGTCTTCCGCTGGGTATCCTGGAACCGTAACACGTGAAGAAAAAGAAAAAAAAAGAACATCGGACTCTTGTTTGAAAAGCGCAGGACGAATTTCCCGACATGGCTCTTTAAATTCATTAATCAAAAGGTATTTAGCGACTAAAAACATACCTACAATTTTGGAACCAAATGGTATTATTCTCGAGGATGGCAAAAGACCTGATGGGATAACTTATTCCTTGGGAACGCGGACGGGCGCTCATATAGGACGCTTTGGCACCTTCCCACAGCGACAGCATTAACAACAGATAACAAGCGGTGCAAATATGAGACTCTAATAAGAGATTACATATTTGTGCCGTTTGCTGTTGAAACTTTAATATTTAAAAAATAAGTGAGAAAGACTTTGTCTTCTGCTGGGTACCCTGGGGCCGGTAACGGGAGCTGTTTTTTGTTAACTTTTGGTCGTTGGGGTCCAGCAAATAATAACCTCTAAATTAAAAGTAGCGCCTGATGATATGATACCTCACACACAAAAAACAGTATCGCTATACAACGAGGGAACGCAGCCAGCGTTCTAGGCACCAATGTACTCGGGCAAGATCTCTTTGACCATAAAGGACTGAGCTTTGTAACGTTTTCCTCTCGCTTTCCTGCAATCTGTGGGAGTGGTTTCGTGAAAAGGGACGGAAGTGTGTAACAGAAAGCCGGGGAAGCGCGCTTTTTGATTTGACCAATGAATGTGCGCGGTGGTAGACTTGGCCGTCAGATGGTACCAACCCATTTTCCGAGAGGTTGTTAGCCAACAGTGTGTGCGTGTACCAAGGTGAGATGTCAGTTGTTACACATCGTATGCGACTACTAATTAGTAGAAGTAGTTGTGTTATTTAAATAATATCTAATAAAAACAAGATAGACTTGGAATTGTATTTATAGAATAGGTGTGACTGGAAGGGCGCCCCTGACTTTAAGAGGTCTATCAAAACTAAAAAAAAACAATTTGAATAAAAATGTATCTGACGTCGATCCGTTGCTTCATTTTGGCATGAAAGAAGACAGACAAACAAACAAAAAATTTCGCAATCGTAAAATTACTTAGGATTTCACTGTGAATTCAGTACGTATGTAAAGTAAAAACTAAAGGTATGTTTTTTATATTTCATTTCAAAGATTAAGCTATTTTCAGAAACTAATTTGAATATGTTTGTTTTCTATGCAGCAGTTTTTTTATACCAAATTTTAAGTCATCTTTGAAATAAAAATAAAAAAAAAACATATCTTAGTTTTACTTTAAATGGGCACTCATATCGAAAACTAAACTTTTATTTAAAAGTTTCGAAAACACATTTTTTTTAAATCTAAAATTCCAGTTTTTTTCCTTTCCAATAAACTTTTCTAGCCCTACCCTCTTTTTGCCTACAGAACCCAAAAAACAATTAAAAACTCACCACAATAATCATAAACAGTATCTTCGCCATCAAAGGTTCCTTCAAATACACAATACCACATAACGCGTCTGGATTCGCCTGCATTTGTAGAATTCTAGCATTATTATTCCTTGAAATTCGACCTCTTCCTCTCATCCTATGCCCACTACGCTTGCAAAACCCTACTGCAGACGTTTTTAAAAAAATTATATCCTTTTCTAAATTCCTTTTAACAATTTTCTCATAATTTTTTTCATTTTTGGTGCTAATTTCTTCTTTTTTATCATTTGTTACATTAGTATTTGGTTGATCATAAATTTCTGCCATATTGGATCGAAATGAATTAACTGTATCTTCTATTTTGTTACTTAATGCTATAAAATCGCAATTGTCTAATTCATTTATAATTTTGTTTGTATTTAAAACTTTGTCATCACTTATTTTATTATCAATTGTATTTTGCTGCTCGTTTTTGTCGTTTGGCGGCTTAAATTGTTCTAAAATTTCGATAAATCTCATCAATTTTGGTGTTGAAAATCTTCTGATTATTTCCCAGTCATTTTCGTATTTTTCGAATACAGCGCATGCCATACAACGTATTTTTATGAATATTGAGGTGCAAAGGCAGAGTATTAAAAAGTGTCTTTCGTAGGGTACTTTGATTTTTAATTTCTCTAATTTTGTTAATATTGAGAATGCTGCTTTGTCTGCTGCATAGGGACCTGAAAAAAGTAGATATAGATATAAGATATTAATACTATAATAATTGCCTTTTAAAAAAAGTGTACAGACTTCAAAAATAATGCACTGAAAAGTGTGCTTTCAGAAAGCAAATGCACAAGTCACTATAAAAAAATACCCAAATCGCTTCAAGTGTGCCTATAAAATTTGAAGAGTTCTCGATTTCTCCAGGATCCCATCATCAGATCCTGACCTTATGACCATGGGACCACTTGGGAAGTATACCCTTTCAAACCAAAAAAAATCGAAATCGGTCCAGGCGTCTTCAAGTAATCGGGGTACATAAAAAAACAAAAGATTATGACGAACTTCTTTTGAAGTTCGGTTAAAAATAGTGTTTAGCCATTTAAAAAGAAGTGCATTTAGCATAGGTCCAGTAAGTTTAACAGACTTGTCACCTGTTTAATATGGGCATCTGGCAAAAAGTGAACACTGTTACTGTGTTTGTGTAAATTTGCTAGTTTATAAGTATAGTATTTTTTTTAAACCGATAAAGGTTATAAAGCTAAAGGTGCGTCGGTGGTCGAGTGGTTAAGAGGTCTATTAACTAGGCAGACCGCAGGTTCGATCTCGGATCCCGGCCATGTACCAATGGGTTTTTTTATTAAAAACTTATACATAATCCGACAAACCACACTTAGATGCTTTTCCATCTAAATATACCTCAACAGAACTGGCCACTCGTTAGGTATACCATAGGCTTAGGGAGACTTGGTTTTATAGTACGAGGAAAATACAAGAAAACAACAGTTTCAACAAGTGTTGCTTTGTTCTGCGCCACTTTCTCTTTTTAGAACAGAATATACATAAAAAGCACCTTACCACAAGAAAAGGTACCTTCTGTCATTTAAAAAAAAAACCTTACTAAAGATAAAATACCTACCTTATGATGTCATTTAAAAAATGACCTTACTACGTAGCCTTACTACAAGAAAAAGCACCTTCTAAAGTAATTTTTATAAAAACTTACTACCAAAAAAGAACCTTCTGATTTAATTTAAAAAAAATTATCTTACTGCAAGAAAAAGAACCTTCTGATGTTATTTTAAAAAAGACCTTACTACAATAAAAAGTGCCTTCTGGTGTCAACAGCACATTGTCAAAAACCATTGCGCTTCTGCCCCTCTTTTGATAAAGTAAATAGGTACTTTCCGAGCAGGTGTAGTATAGTATAATCTATCTAACATCACACCTTTTATCCCAATAGGGGTAGGCAGAGACAATCGAATGCCATTTACTACGATCCTGACATACCTCTTTCGCTTCTTTTATATTCATCATACCTTTCATACATGCTCGGCGATTGTGTGTACTTTTAATATTGCCATCGATCAATACATTTTTTATATGTTCAATAAAAGTACACCTAGGTCGTCCTCTGCCATATAAATCTTTTTAGGTCAATCTTTCATGATTTTTTTTTCTCTGTGACTTACCTAATTGATTCAACATATACATAAATTGTTTTAAAAGCAACTTTGGTTCCAACGTGGGATCAGGGATATTCTCAAGCTCTTCTAATAATTCGTCTCCGTATATTTCTGATGGATCGTATCTGAAATTAAAACCTATAATATAATCACATATTATAATATAAAACAAAGTCTGCGACATTTTTAGGCAAAAGCTACTGAACTGATTTTGTTGTGGTTTTTTATTACATAGTTTGATTCACCGGGAAGGTTTACGAGTATTAAACATGGACCTATTATGTTTAGGAGCTGAGCATTAACAGTATAAGTGAATCAAGTTGGGAAAAAAAATTAGCCCCAGCGAGTTTTCATGGCGTATGCTGTCAAATCCGTTAGAGATATAACAAAATGATGTAGGAAAGAATTGTCTAGAATAAAATGGTCTACAAAAAAGTCCGCGGTAGCATATAACTATCTCTAATAGATAAGTGCAGGTACCGGGACGGTTCTTGAGCAGTGACCGTTATCTGCTCAGAACACAATTTTTGGGTCTGCTTGACGGTATGAGGTAAGCGCGACGGGCGGGGGGATCGCGCTATCGAATCACAACGCGGCGCGTGGGCGTGCCAGTCGTTATACGTATGTCACACTGTCACTACGCTTTCCGTAACAAACAAATACAGTCGAGCGCACAATCCTTTCTTTACGATATATTTTTTTGTTGGTATATTTTTAATTTTTTATTTATTTATTTTATTAAAATCTTAATTTTAATGTTTAAAAAATGCCGCGTAGATTTAAAACTGTTTTAAATAGATACGAGAGAAAAATTATTTATCAAGTACCTATATTGTTATATGAAAAAAATTCTTTGTAATTTTATTTCTGTTTATTGTTAGTTTTTTATTAATTTTTTTATTTATAATTTGTTTTTGTATAATTATTGAATAATTTTAATAAATCCCAAAAACATGAGAAAACAAGATTACTTATATATTGTTTTCCTTAATTTTAATTTTACCAGCAGTAAAAAGCAATCGTAAAAACAAACACCAATAAATCAATTATAATAAATATGCAAATTATATTGCACTCGAATGTACATATGCGCAAACATTCCCCCACTTTTTCGTCGAGCGTTCAAGAACAGTCCCGGTACCTGTAGTTATAAGCGTATTTGTGTAGGTATTCAAATTGTTGTAAACCCATATTGTACCCGTGCGAAGCTTCGTATTAATCCTAACTAAGATTATAAATGTTTACAGTTAGTACTGACGTTTAGTATAGTTTATTTCCCGTTTCCTGTATTACCATAGGAGCCGAATGGTCGCAGACTATAACAGTGGCAGAGTAGTTGGACTTACCGACTAGTTGAATAAATACAACACGACATATAGTTGATTCCACATCCGGTCATGGCGCCGACCGCACGCGTTTTCGTCATGGCGTGATGTGGAATCCGGTTTAATCCCGGCCGCGCTGTGATGGTTGTGATTAGTCAGTGATTAGTAAGACATATCACAGTCGACGGGACAATCTTAACTACAGATTTATCGGCTTACTATTGCACAAGATTAAACACTGGAGACTGGCAGAATTGCGACGAAAGTCAGCACTGTTGCCATATATCAAAAGAAGAAGAATAAGAAGACATATAGTTACCTGTGGTCATTTAGGAAGTTCAAGACATTGTTTGTGGTCTCCCTCATGAAATGATCAAGCTCTGTGTAGTCTTTAGATAAGACAGCAACATCACGTTCACTGTTATACTCTATTATTAACTCTTTGGGTTTGCTTATGTTTACAGACAGTCTGAAATATACAACATTAATGTTATAATTATTTTTTTTTACTTTATAATTTCTTTAAATATTAGGTTTATTAATATAAAATCCTTAAATCAAATCTAAAAAGATTAAAAATAACTAAATAAACCAGGGCCGCGTGGAATAGAATATGTTATAATTACAAAAATATACAGTTTATTACATGGTGTAGAAACTCTAGGTCCGTGGGGTTCAAATGCCAAAAATTTTTTATATTAATAAATTTTATTAAAAAGTTTATTACAATATTAATACAAATATATATACAATTAACCCTATTACCAAAATTTCAATTACAAACTAAAAAAACATGCCGTCGAAAATACCCCCCTGTGGCATAGTGCCGAGTCTGACAGCATTTCCTCTTTGTATACAAAGACTAAGCCTTTGTAAAAATAAACTTCCAGCTCTTATATCACCAGTAGCAAGACAACAATCGAAATATCCTTAATATAATAAATAATAAATTATGAAGAAGCGTAATAAGGTGCGTCGGTGGACAACTTAAATGGGTTTTTTATAATTAAAAACTTACGTACCTACATAATCCGACAAACCACACTTAGATACTTTTCCATCTGTGGCGGCACATCGCGTCGATAGATGTCGCATCGTTACCGTCTCACAATATTTCAACTGAAACCTGTATTGCGCTATTGAAAATATTTAATAGATTGGCATTTCCAGCGACACGCGATGGGGATTATTCCTTTTACTCATAGTCGTTGGATTGTTGTATGTATTCATTTCTATACATCTAAATATACCTCAACAGAACTGGCCACTCATTATATAGCCTCACAAATACTATCGGCTAAAAGAGGGAGGCTTGGTCTTTCGCTGGGTACCCTGGGACCGTAACACGGTTTCGGGAGCTGTGAGGCAAGCCGTAAAGAAAGAAAAAAAACTAACGAAGAAGCTGGGAGATAATTTTTGACGTAAACAATCTTTAATTGTTTAGATAAGTTGTCTCATAATATATGGTACTCGATTTAAATAAAATTGTCACAGATGTCGTCATCGCAACGAAATAAAATTTAGGATTTGAAATTGAAGTCAACAGTAATGTTTATAATTTTAATATTAAGCCGACACAAACACCTGCGAGACAAAGGCTCTGCATATTACAGGATCGAGTCATGTCATGGTCGAGTCCCCAGTAGGGGTATCGCCAGTCGGGTCCAAATAAGTGCTAGGATAAATAGGTAAGAGGACACCGAGGTATCGTTGCCCCTCGAGACAAGCCGGCGCAAAGATGTTATTCCCCCAACCACTAAATACGAAGAAATATAATATCTGAGGTATGTAAATTTTATATTATATTTGTAATTTAGTATTAAGATATAATAAATTATAATATATTAATATAAATGTGTTTTATATTGTTATTTCTTGATAACTAAGAAATAAAAATATCTGAGGACCCGGAGTAAAAAATATCTAAGAAAATTCTTATTGGATTTTGTGCCAGATTTCAAAAATACCTTTTAACATTGTCTATATCCTCAGCAAAATCCGCTTCACAACACAACTCTTGTTCCAAATTATCAATTTTCCATTCTAACTTCTCATACATATTAAAATCATCTATATTCTCATAGGCACCAATATCATTGCTTTTATATTTAACTTCTTTTGTATCATCAACTTCAGTATTATCTGTGACAGGCACATCACTACCTACTTCATTCTTTTTGTCAGTCACTTCTATTTTGTTGGGTACATCACTAGTGACAGAATAGTTCTGTGTTGTATTATTGTTCTTATTTTGTGAAAATAATGGATACGTTAAGGCTAATATTCGGGGTCTGCTCTCCTGACATTGCTTATACATAGTCATTATCTGAAAAAAAATTATAAGTACTGTATTTTAATTCAAAGAAATGAAGCAGAGTGGATCAAAGCAGTGACTATAAACCGGATTCCCCATCTTGTCACTACGGAACGCATGCGTCGGACGCCATGACATGACGTAGAATCCCATGGACTTATCGTCGTGAGCGTGAGCACCGTGATTGCGGAAGTGACGTCATACTTGACGTTTGAAATGCTAACAGCAATTCGGACCGACTCTGTTATCGATAGTATCGATGTTGACTCAATTCGGACCGCGCCAAAGGTCTTTGGCTCCAGGCTGGCGCAACTTCGAACTAAAAATTAAGGCTACGAAAAATTGAGCCAATACTAATGGCGTTTTCACTCCATATACAGATGACAGATAGCAAATATTTCTGCAGGAAGGACAGCACTAGCCGTATGTTTTGACTTTTGTAGATGGTAGCACTGATTTCGTAAGGTATTTATACTAGATACAAACCCGGCTTCGTTCGGGGTGTTCTTTACTGTAAATAATTTTACTGTATTACATAAAACGACCTGTTTTTAAAGTTCATGGCTCAAATAAACGTTACCCAATGCCCACTCTTTTCTTTGACTCAAACCACACAAACCCCTTTGCCTTCCATTCAATGGAGAATGAGAAACAAAAAAAAACAAACGTTACTGGCACATTGAAAATTACTTCTGACAGCTATAATTAATAAATTTAATAAAAATTAATTAAGTAATAAAAAAGTTGTTAGGTTGGCAGTACCTATCGGCCCTAAGTTTAATTTAATTTCAATGTATGGCAGTCCCAACTCTTATTAAAGAACATAGTGATTCCTATTTACTTTATGTTTGGCTCTTGATCATCAACCTAAGTTACACCTAAGTACAGTTCCCGGATTTTAAGTTGACCCAAAATGGCGACCGTCTGCGCAGGTACACTTGTTAACAGAAGTGTTTAAATAAAAAAAATGTTTTATTGACTATGGCCATTATTCATAAACGTATTTTAGCAACGTTTTTGTTAAAATGTGTTTTGTTTCTTTCTATTATTAGTAAAGACAGGTTTGTTAGAGAGTGACAAAACATATTTTAACTAAAACGCTTCTAAAATGTGTTTATGAATATGGCCATATGTATATAATTTCCGATATTAAATAAAACTATAACTAGGTACTTATATAAATTATAAAAAATGAATTTACAAGGAATGTTTTGCCTTCACAAAATAATAAAACAAACTATTTTCGTTTAAAAAAAACATACTTAATAACAAAATATCTATGTTTAATCACTGTCTTCTACAGTCATGATGCATTCAATTAAACAATTGATTTGTATGGAACCGGGAGCTGCAGCTTGATCCTCTATATTGCTACGAAATACTGCTGTCGTCGAGGCATATTTATTTATTAACTAACGAAACTTTAACTATGAATTAATAAAAACAAAAAACAATAAAATGAAATAATTTACACTTAAATATCTATTAATATTAAATTAAATTTACACTTAAAATATTCAACGTGACTGTACGCACAGGGCCGCGGGGAACGTGCGCGGGTCGCGCGAGGGGAGAGCGACTGCGCGGGAGATACCGTTCTCGCTCTTTCGCCTCACCTCTTACGTCGCACCTCATACCGCGTTCCTCTGAGACCCGAATTTTGTGCTCTGCGCATAGGTCAACTTATAATCCGGGAACTGTATACAGAATATTGTTTCATGTTTCAAAATATTTCAAGCCATTTTAGAAATCTAATACTTACATATTTCAAACTATCATCTTTGGAAATAAGATGACAACTATCCAAGACCAGAACATTAACATCCTTTACAGACAGAACTTTATCAACTAATATTTGATGCATCACTCGCGATGTGCATACAAGCACCTGAAAAAAAACACATAAGATACTTAATTATCTTTACAATTTCCATTTTTGATGTGAAACATCTATATGTGCGTTAGACTAGGGTAAAACCAAGACGTCTCAAAATTCAGGAGGCTTGGCCTACGCCGTCTGCGCTTACCGCTGTGCGCACGTAGAGAGGATAACGCGTTGGCATGAGGCAAGACCAAGCATCTCACACTTTTGGTTTTGGTCGTGTCAATTCGTTTAACAAAATATATACTAATTTTGATGTTTCACACCTACCGGGTGTCCCCTGACGCACTCTTTTTTTTTCTCCCTCCTTTCAACCCAAGTCTAAACCCAACTATAGTTTTTTATATCTACATGGGTAAGTCTCCCTCTTTTAGCTGATGGTATTTGCGAGACTATACCTAACGAGTGGCCAGTTCTGTTGAGCTATATTGAGATGGAAAAGCCTCTAAGTGTGTTTATATAAACATAAAGAGAACAAATGGGGACCAATTATAAAGCATGTAGTGTTATATTTTTGTTCTTGTGATGATTAAACTTTTTTAAACAACCAACCTCTTTCTTTTCCATCTCTTCGTGCCAATCAGTCACATCTTGATATTCAATTGCGGTGACTATAGACAGATCAGTCAGTATGTTGAGATCGTAAGCAACACATTTGACTCTGGACTCACGCGTAACATACACTGAACGCTGTTTGCCATCTAGTAGAGAACTGAAAATATCATAGGCGAATCTCTATATATTATTTCTCAAACGTGTTTTAGTTGGTATCAAATATCTCCCTTAATACTGTATCAAAGTTATTGTTTGATACGCCATTTAGAAGATTATATTTCCCTCTAATGACAGAAAAGTAAACAAACAAATAAAATTTAAACATTTCTTTTAAAAATTATTTATTTATAAAAGACGCCATCTGTTGGAAATCAGTTGAACTAACGATTATTCTATGGTTACTCAAGTGCAGGGCATACAAAATGTTTACAATCCATACCAATATTATAAATGTGAAAGTAACTCTGTCTGTCTGTTACACTACAGCTAAACCACTGAACTAATTTTGATGAAATTTGATACAGAGAAAGCTTAAACCCTAGGGAAGGACATAAGCTACTTTTTTTAATCCACCACCTTAAAGTGGTATAAAAGAGGACGAAATTTAGTATGGTCTTATATTAAATAAATAACTTTAAGCTTTACATTCATTAGAAATTATAAGATACAAGTCCCTTTTTTGTGTGAATCTCAAATTATGTTTTGGCTGAATGATTGGATCATTTTGCCTAGAGCATATTTTAAAAAAAATTAACATACCCTCTTATCTTGTATGCATCCTCATGTATAAGGGTTGTAGCTATGAAGGTAGTATTGTCTGCAGCTAATATGTTCTTAATTCTCGTAGCACCCGCAAGCCTGGCGCCTCCTTCTGCGCCAGTAAAGCGAGTGCAATTCTCCATACCTAGAACCATTTTACAAGCTTTTATTAGTAAACCAATTTTCAGGACTCTTGGAATATAAGTCTATACAAAAAATATTATATAAGAATTTATTTGACTAACTCAAGATCTGAACATGAATGTTTTTTTTACTTGTGTTATTTGGTAAACAAAGATAAAGTTTTTATTCTTTATGTAAAATCTATACTAATATTATAAAGAGGAAAGATTTGTATTTTTGTATGTTTGTATGTTTGTTACGAATAAACTCAAAAACTACTGGTCGGATTTTGATCATTCTTTCACCATTGGAATGCTACATTATCCCTGAGTAACATAGGCTATATACCATCACGGCATGACGACGGGAACAGGGTGGGCAGAGGTGAACATGACAAAAGCTATGTATGAAGTGTATGTTTGCCAACATTCTGAAATAGTCACATATGAAGTTGTGGGAAACAGCTAGTTGTTAATATAACGAAAAGACAACATTTTAAAAAGACATGAAAAGTTTGTTTACCAAATAAGACAAGTCAAAAATATACACTTTAGAAATATTGCAGGATTCCATGTCCTGTCATGACGACAAACACATGGTTTGAATCCAGTTTAATCCCGTCCGCGCTGATGGTTGTGATTAGTCAATGATTGATAAGACATATATCACAATCGGTGGGATCTTAGCTACTAATTTATCGGTATACTAGCGGACTCGGCAGACGTTGTCCTGCCCAAACCCCTACCCCTACCCCTTCCCCTACCCCTACCCCTACTCCAACCACTACTATCATATGTCCGTCTCCTGGCTCTAAGCTACCTCCCACCAATTTTCAGCCAAATCGGTACAGCCGTTTTTGAGTTATAAATAACCTAACTAACCTACCTGGCCTACCGACTCTGGAATTAACACATTTCCGTGGTAGAAAGTAAAATACAGCGCCATCTATTGACGTTTGCAAATACATTTTAGTACACATATAAAACTCAAGATGACGCCATATATTCACAATTAAAATTTATAATTTTAACTACCCCTACTCCAACCCCTACCACTACCCTATGTCCTTCTCCTGGCTCTAAGCTACCTCCCTGCCAATTTTCAGCTAAATTGGTTCAGCCGTTTTCATGTTATGTCGTGACAACGAAAAACGGGTTTCATTTTTATATATATAGATTGTTACTATTGTACAAGATTAAACACTGGATAGTGGCAGAATTGCGACTATAAGTCAGCACTGTTGTCATATATCAAAAGAAAAAGAAGGGTTCCACATCCGGTCATGGCGCCAACCGCACGCGTTTTCGTCATGGCGTGATGTGGAATCCGGTTTAATCCCTTTCGTGCTGTGATGGTTGTGATTAGTCAGTGATTAATAAGACATATCACAGTCGGTGGGATAATCTTAGCTAACGATTTATCGGCTTACTATTGCACAAGATTAAACACTGGAGACTGGCAGAATTGTGACGAAAGTCAGCACTGTTGTCATATATGAAAAGAAGAAGAAGAAATATTGCAATGGTGGGTAAATTTAAAAGTAATTGTTCTAGTCTCAAAATCCAGGAACGAAACATGAGAATATGTTTGTATGTACAAAACACCTTCACTATTTCCTTTTGTTCATCTTCTTTTGATATATGGCAACAATGCTTAATCTTGTGCCATCTTGTTACAGGGCAATGTACAGTTTCAGTACCTATATGGTCACAAATGCTAGAGACAAAGTTTTTTAGATGACTGTGGGCGGTTTTGTCTTCGTGATTGATTACATTGTGGATAATGCACTTGAATAAATATACTTAAATTATCTGGTAGGTACTAATATCTTGAAATCCTGTTGAATACTCTATCTAAACAGGGTATTTCCTCATAAACCATGAAAACCATGACTTCTATAGTCAAGCAACTCTGTTTAACCTACACTATTGGTGGACTATTTGGCCACATTTATAGTCGGCAAAAAGACCCGACTATTCGACAATTATGATGGTATAAATCTCAAACTGTCAAGTAGGTAGCGACCTAACATTCGGAAGGATTAGCCTATACAGCATCACGTAAGGAATCAAAGTAGCGGAGCAGTAACCATTAACGCAGGTGAAACCGCGGGGCACAGCTAGTGCTAAAATGGATCTAATACATGGTAGATGGTGAAAATATCGTTGTTATAAAAAATATACATCTGTGCCAAGAGCAATCTTATTAGAACACATAAGTTTGTAATTTACTCACCAAACATCTTGATATTCCTATTAGGATACGGACTATAAAATTAAACATTTAGTACTTATTTAAACTAATATTAGACATAATATTGTGAACAGTGAACTTTAAACAACAAAGTAATTTAACAAAAGTTTCAGAAAACACTTGCTGTACAAAAATTAAAAAGAGAAGCCGGAACAACAAGCATGAAGCAAGCACAGGCAGACATTCGAAATTCGAAAAGAACTTCTATCGACGACTGATTCAACTGACTGAATCAATTCAATGATGATGAATTGACGTCTATTTGACATTAACTTTTTAATTTTCGACTGATAGAACCTGAGGATAGAACTGAAATTACTGAGAATATACTGTTCGCACGCAGCTAAATTGCTGTAAAATTTCATTTATGGATTGTTGTCACTCCCAACACGGCCTGCACTGGCCACTCTCTATTCTCTTTATTACGTTATAAATTGAGCGATCCCGTTAGCGTCACCATGGAGAGCTTCCACTATCTAATTTTAGTTAAATATACACAAGAGATGACTTTTGTTAAAAAATCATGATAGACAGACAATTTTAGTTCTCGTTTGTACCTACCCTTAATCTTAAATACTCAAACACCCTTAATGGGGAAGTAAAAGGCAGGATGATACCTTTTCTATTATTCGCCAAGCCAACATTGAATTCGACCGCGCTCCCATTTGACATACATTTTTTTATTTGTAAGATATCGATACGAATATAACCATAAATTAAAATCCTGTCTACTGTGATTATCATAAATATATGAATAAAACAGAGCAGCAAAATCCACTCAGACGTTGCGGAGCCTATTTTAGACATACACACAAAAATTCAAAAAAAAATATTTATGATTCAGTTTCATATTAGCCGACTTAGGTAGGTACTTTTAAAATCCATCGATGTAAAATCACAGACAAGCACTCTCATAGCTGTTGCCCGTCACTTCGTCCGTTCGTGTTGTAGAATCTTCGTGCTAAGGTTGAAGTTAACATAAATAAAATTGTTTTTTTGGCATTATTTAATACCCCTTCTTAACCCCCTTAGGGGTGATTTAAAAAAATACCGTCTTAGTAGACTCGTACTAACGTACTAACGCGAACTTCAGCGGTTTCAGCAAAAATTTAGTACACTCTTTCAACCCTCTTTAAAATTTGAAAAATGTTAAAAAACTTATTGTTTTGTTATTGTGTTCAATGAGAGGTTTTCAAGATGACATTTAAAAAAAAAGACGTTTTTTTTAACGCCAATAAATGGCGCCTAGGTCTAGTAATATGTCAAAAATAAAATGTGTACTGTATTGATTTAGCACGATGACAGCTGAATTGAAATTGTTAAGGGGCGGTGGTCAAGGTCATCTTGTATCTGTCAAAAATATGGTAAATCTAAGTTAATCCTGGAAACGTGAGTTTATTTATACAAAATCTCCTCACCCCAAAAGGATTGTTATTATTTGAAATTGGATTCAGCCATATTTTTATTATTCATGGGTTCTAAAGAGCCGTTGTTTTCGATACGCGAACGCACTGCTCGTATCGAAAACAACGGCTCTTTAGAACCCATGAATAATAAAAATATGGCTGAATCCAATTTCAAATAATAACAATCCTTTTGGGGTGAGGAGATTTTGTATAAATAAACTCACGTTTCCAGGATTAACTTAGATTTACCATATTTTTGACAGATACAAGATGACTGAGAGCCAAGGGTCCTTAAGTTTAAAAAAAATTAAAGAAAAATGTACGACGACGCTCACAGACTAGAAGTCACTTTTTCCACCCTCAGCGACCCTCAAGAGTTTTTGACATAAGACTGCACTGCATCGCCATCTATCAACAACAAAATAACCATAGAGTAAGTAGCAATCACTATGTTCTTTAATAAGAGACGGGACTGCCATACATTAAGGGGCGGTGGTCAAGGTCATCTTGTATCTGTCAAAAATATGGTAAATCTTAGTTAATCCTGGAAACGTGAGTTTATTTATACAAAATCTCCTCACCCCAAAAGGATTGTTATTATTTGAAATTGGATTCAGCCATATTTTTATTATTCATGGGTTCTAAAGAGCCGTTGTTTTCGATACGAGCAGTGCCTTCGCGTATCGAAAACAACGGCTCTTTAGAACCCATGAATAATAAAAATATGGCTGAATCCAATTTCAAATAATAACAATCCTTTTGGGGTGAGGAGATTTTGTATAAATAAACTCACGTTTCCAGGATTAACTTAGATTTACCATATTTTTGACAGATACAAGATGACTGAGAGCCAAGGGTCCTTAATATGAAATCTAAGAAATTAGGGCCGAAAGATACTGCCAACCTAACAACATTAAGAAGGGAAAATAGAAAATCAGTGCTACCAACTACAAAAGTCAAAACATACGGCTAGTGCTGTCCTTCCTACAGAAATATTTTTGTCGATATCGATAAAAATATGCTAAAACCTGGAACAGCATCTACCTACTTTTAAAATTTCGGTTTTGTTGATTAGTATAATCGAAGAAGTTGAAATGTATGGTAATTCACAACCATTTTTTATAGGATTTGAATAAACTACGTAGTAGATCAAGTAGGAATTATTAAATTTCAACTTCTTTGATATTTCATTTCAATAAAAATTCACATGTTTTTCTATAATTTATTTGTGTTTAACCTAAAAAACAACACATATACAAATACATTAAAAATCACCAAATTGCACGTCAATCTGGAAAGAGTAGCCGTTTCTTCAGTCAGCATGCAAGCCCTGCATAACGGACTATCTGTAATACCAATGTTATATAAGTGTTTAATAAAAGGACCATGGCCAGTGATGGCTTGAGTCACCGATCTAAGTTGGGTTCTTTTTAGTTTTAAGATCTTTTGTGAGAGTCTTGTATTTATGGTTGGTAGAGCTGCCCTGGTTTGTCTACATTCCTAAGATTGTTCCATTCGAGATTGTGCATGCATTTTGTTCTCTGCTTGAGTCGTGAGGCAAACCAGCCGCTAGGCAGGGGCACTAGGGGCTCGGGGCCAATTGCAGACATACTTGCACCGGCTCTCGCTAGCTCATCCGCCGCGTCATTTCCACGGGAGTTGCTATGACCTTTGATCCATTGTATGGTTAAGGTGCTATTATAGTTACATACCTTGTTTAGTGCTGTATGACACTCAAGTATGAGACCTGATTTAAACTTATTGCTTACCAGTGCTTGTATGACAGATTTACTGTCCGGCAGTATGCGAATAGACTGGTTGTTTACTTTTCTCTTAGTTATCGCTAGGGCCGCTAGGCAGATTGCCTGGAAAGAGTAAAGATAAAAGTAAATTTGCTGCAGCAAAAAGCAATGGCTCAATTTATTTGGTGCGGGTTATAATGGGTTTATTTTGTGGAATGTGAAACAAATATGTTTGAGTCGGAATATCGATATCGATAAACTGTACAATATGCAAAGTACATCACTATTTTTCAGCAATATGCTGTTCGTTTAATATGAAATTTATAAAGAATAATTACTTAATTAAATTAATATGATTGGCTAATAACTTACCGATCCTCATTTATTGGGAATATGGTCATAAATATTCGCTTGATACCGTCTACGCGGCTGCCTCTTGTTTGTACACTTTTTATGTTTCCATTCTTAATTATTGAATACAATTATTGTAAAACAATACATATACTTATTTACTGTAACTTACTATATTATATTTACAATTAATATATTACAAGCACGATTTAAGCATCACATTATATATTTATTTATTAATATTTCAAAACTAAAATAAGACAAAACAAATTTGCCGCTATTTGCAACTTTGACAGGGATAGACAGAGATAGCACCATGGAGTGAAAAAGACGGCGATACGACGCCATTAATATTGTCTCAAATTTCATAGAACCAATATTTTGTTCGAAGTTGCGCCAGCCTGATAATAACTATTTTTGTTTTTTTTTAAACTGTCAGATTGAAAACCTCTCATTGTGTTGTAGAATCTTTATGCTAAGGCTGAAGATAAAATCAGAGGATGAATTTCAACATCCAAGAGGTCTTAATAATATTATAATCAGGTATTTTATACATCGTCATAACACTCGTAACTACCTACCATGAAGTCCTTTAAAATGTCGTAACTATAAATAATCAGGTATTTTATACCGTCGTGACTACCTACCATGAGGTCTTTTATAATGTCGTAACTATAAATAATCAGGTATTTTATACAGTCGTAACCATAGGTGTAGTATGCTGGCGCTCTACTATATTGGTAATGCCGCGATTAGAACGAGACCAATAAATTAATACACCAGTGTGCGTGACAAATGTGTAATTCTGTTGATTTTTTATCTTAGATGACTCAGGTATTTTATATAGTCGTAACTACCTACCGTGAAGTACCGTGAGTGAGGTCCTTTATTTAATAATCAGGTATTTTACACAGTTGTAACTATCTATCATGAGGTCCTTTATAATTTCGTAACTTTATACAATGAGGTATTTTATGCAATCGTGACTACCTACCATGAGGTCTTTTATACTGTCGTAACTATATTGTATATATCGACTTCTCGTGCTTCGAAGAGCACGTCCGTACTTTTTTTAAAAATAACAGATATTACGTCTGTGACGAAGTAACACATCTACGTATAATAAGCACATCGAAAAAAAATATATTTACTAAACACATTGGCGTATTAAACTGTAGAACTCCGAAAGGTATAGGAGCCGTGAAGGTGGCTGTGTATAGATTTTATCGATAATATCGATATAGACTTGTACATCACTAGAATATAAATGTTGACTTGACAGTTGGTTGAATAGTTGACTGAGAGAGATTTTTTTTAGTTGATTTAGTTCGTCTTTCGCACACCGTCTTGTGCAGTTTGTTTTTGCTACTTTGTAAATTACCGCATAAATAAGTAAATAAATAATTAAAAAACTTATTAGTTATCATAATAGAATAATTAGAAAAAGCCTTAATATTAAATTAAATGTGTTTAACAAATTTATGTAACTTGAATAAATAAGTGCTATAATCAATAAAAAAATATTTGCAAAACTCTAGAGCTTTTTACAGGTTTATTATTATATGTATTAAATTTCATATAAATTCAGAATAAGTGTTAATATTTACGTAAAAGTGTTTGCCAAAATGCATGTCAGGTAGTGCTAATAATTATGCTGATTTGGTAAGTAAACAAGTTATATATACATTCGTATTTTATTACACAAGTGTATTGCAGAAATCGTTAGATAACATGACAGATATTATAGCCCTCATTTCTCTTAATATATATGTAATTATTATTTAAGACTAGCTATCTATTCGGGAGTTCCCGGGTTCAATTCTCAGTGATGGCAAAAATACTAAGGGACCTATTTTCTTTAAGAATGTGTGCTTTAATTGACCGTGCAGCAATGGGCTTGGTACCTGTTTTATTCAATATGGACAACTGGTGTCTCTGGCCATACTGCAAAGTGTAAAGGGCCTGAATATGTGGGTGTGTTTTCTATCCCGGGTTTGCCCATGGAATTTGAATATCTCTGCTCACTGTATATGGGCAATAGCTTTTATTTATCTTCCCAATCCCTTTACAATATTGAGATGAAAAAAACTGATTTTAAGTCTTAATAGTGCATCAGTAGCCCACGGCTCGATGCCGGACATGTATTAATGGGTTTTTAGGCATATAGGATTACTCTTGTTATTTCAGCTTATTTTCTCTGAATTTACTGGTTGAAAAAAATTTAAACTTGATGATATGTGACATGAAATGAAAGGGCTCGTTATAAGGAATACAATATTTTTTTTAATGCATAGTTTAAATTGTATTATAGAATATATACGAAAATTGACCATTCCCCCCATTATCTCTGAAAGTACTAATTATCAAAAATTTTGAAAAAAATAAGTATAGTTTACTTACAGGAAAAAAGTGTGTAGTGTGTGAATCAACTTGAAACTTGGTACAAATATTCTTCAAAACAAATAATAAAACACTTAAGGAGGGGTGTAACGGGGTGTAGATGTTTGTATAGGGAAATAGTATTACCTATGTGTATCAACCTTTGAGTATTTACCATTTACCAAAGGAGACGTGAAGGGTGTAAATAACCGAACAATTTTTTCTGCCACTTTTGGCGGGGGGCGGGGGGGGTTGGAGGTAAACGCCTAGTACTAGCCCCTGTACCACTGTATTTTTCTGTCGTTTTATTGTCGCAACGGATTTTACGTTATATGATGATTATATGTTAAAATACAAACATAATAATTATAATTAATGATTGGAAACACTAAGTTTGACGCCCTAGATCGCCTTTCCCGTTTAAAACATCACAATTAACTATTTTCCTAGAGCTCTGTCTCGCGACACAAAACGATACCAACGAAATCTAAACTTAACTGGTCAAAGGGGAAAAAATGGCGAAAGGGGAAGCCCGTCTATGGCCCCTCCATAGGCTTAGTACTCTATGGTATCAACTTGAAACTTGGTACAAATATTTTTCTGGGACTGGGAAGATATTAATTTATACCTTTTTGAACTTCTGACTGAGGAATTTACGGGGGTAAAAGATAAAATTAAGGGAAATCTCTGCTTATTTACATAAATTATGTCATTTTTCCTAATTCTATGCCAAGGGCAAATATAATAATTAACAATTTCCTATTTGGTAGCTAATTATATACTTGGTCCACCTAAACATGATTACTGATAAATGATAAACAAGTCTGTTAATTAATGATACAGTGGAAATAGATAGTTGGAACTTTTTTAAAAAAATAATAGAATCAATATTATGAAACAAAAGTGAAAATAGCAATAATATTAACATACAGGGTTGAATCGTTCTACGTCATGTCATGGCGACTGACGCACGCATTCCATTGTGACATGATGGGGATACCAGTTTAACCCCACTAGCGCTATGATAGTTGTGATAAATAAGACAGCGGGATCATCTTAGCTACCGATTAATCAGTATATCAATACTATAACCACAGAGTAAAGAAAAGGAACAGAGACAAAGCTTCTAAGTAGCGGACAAAATAGATCAATGCAAAATATATTGGTAGGGTTGGCACAGGAGGATATAATTAAATAAATAAAACGTTTATCAGATTTTTATTAAGGGGCGGTGGTCAAAGTCATCTTGTATCTGTCAAAAATATGGCAAATGTGAGGAAATGTTGTATAAATAAACTCACGTTTACAGGATTAACTTTGATTTGCCATATTTTTGACAGATACAACATGACTGACAGCCACGGGTCCTTAAATAACTATTATATAATTTAGGGGCCATCATAAATTAAGTCACAGGTCTAGAGGAAGGAAGGGGTCAACAAAGTGTGACATGTGATGTGATGTCATACCACTGGTCCACACCACTGGGGGAGGTCCAAAATCATGAAATTCATTATTTATGGATGAGCCCTTATTAGAATTCTATAATTTGAGAGTCTGTGCTATAACCGCCATAATACTTTAAAGACAACACAATAAAAGAAGAAGAATAATGCTTACAGGGTTGGAAAATAAAAAGATATACTAGACTACTAACTACATGGCCCGGCTTTGTATGGATAAAAATGATGATGAGATGTAAGTGAAAAGTGTGGAGTGATTAATAGTGTAGTTTGATTTCTAGGATAAACTATTACCAATTTCTCTGTAAATAATCCACCTGTGTCACTTTAATTTAGCATATAGATACTTATTGAATATATCTAAGTGAAATAGCTGTTATTTTCTCAATGGATTTTTTTGAATAGGAAATATGGGTGGTTTAACTTTGTACCCTTTGATTTGTTCGCTTTATGACAGATTCGCTTTACTACAGATTCGCGTTATGACAGATATCTTGGGTATTTTTGTAGCTTATTGAAAATTCAAATTAATAATTATTTTATAATTTTTGACCAATTAAAAAAATCATAAAGTAATTTTTATTTTGAATTTTCAATAAGCTAACAAAAAACGCTAGACGTTTAATTGAAGGGTATAATGGTTAAACATCGCTTTAAAAAAAATTAAGAGCTTTGTGATAAATTATGAAAGAGAAAACAGGGGCAAAATATTCCTTTATTTTACTACTCATATTTCCTATTCAATAAAACCAATTGAAAAAATAACGAATATTCCACTTAGATTGAATAAGTAACTATATGCTAAATTACAGTGACACAGGTGGATTATTTACAGAGAAATTGGGAATAGTAATATCCCCATACAAATTCGGTATGTAAAGTAAAAGCTAAGGTACGATTTTTATATTTTTATTTTAAAGATTAAGCTATTTTAAGAAACTAATTTGAATATTATTGATTTCTATACAGTAGTTTTTTTATAATAAATTATCAAAGTTTTAGCACTGAGGACGTCATTTTGTCGGCTGAATACTTCAATACCTTTGGTATGTTGGTACAGAAAAAAGAACATCTGTGTTCTTTGACTTTGACATTAAATGTCAATTTTTTTTTGTTTTTTTTTAAATTTTGTTAAATTTTAACAAACAATAGTGTTGCCGTCTCTAAATCCTACAAAATCTACCAAAACCTACCACTTCTACATAAAACATATTAAAACAACAACAAGGAAACGCATCTTTACGGCTTTTATACCGCAGTCTGTATAGTTGTTGTGATACAAAACATATACAAAGGTCAAAGAATATCCTACCATAAAAAATTCTTAAACATTCTTCCTAAATAATAAACTAGATTAGTTATAAAAACTACTGAAATAGTAGTATATCTAGTAACAGGGTAACATCGGTTGACAAGTTGACAAGTAAATATTTTGCTTTTATTTAGCCGATATAATGACGTCATTCATAGGTGAAATGTAGGTTAAGTTAATTATTTGTTTTTGAAAAAATAAAGACAATCTCACGATTTTAAGAACTATAAATTGAAAAATACGGATTATTAAACCAATATCTCGAAACGGTTTTGGATTCAGCATACCTTAACTTTTACTTAACATACCGAATTATGGATATAGGGCCCTTAACGCTGGTGAAACTGCAAGGCACAGCTAGTGTTCAATAAAAGTGTGTGTAAGTATAGCATAAATATAAAATTAATTATATTTTTTATGCATTGTAGTAAAATTGGTCCATACTTTATCTAACTGGCTGCTTATCTACAGTTAACTGGTTCACAATTTTACATGACATAATACCACTTCTGTTTGTTTACATAGATTACAATACTTGAAGATAGTACAGCTATCAGTTACAAGTAGGGAATGCAATACCGGGATACCGGGATCACGAAATACCGGGATCCCGCATACATGTTGCAGGACTAATCTCGGTCGAAAAATTTGCGGGATCCCGCTGGACTGGCGGGATTACAGAAAAGCGTGGTACATACGTGTTTCTCTAAGGTGCGGGGCGCCGAGCCCTAGGGGAACCGTGTGAAGGCATTTGATTACTTTTATTTTGCCAGTTACAACTTGTAAGTATGACGCAATGCAATGATTTATTAATTGAATATTGATTGTCATAGAATCTATAGATGAATCAAAATCAAACTGAACTTTATAAGAAATAATATTATTTTTGGACCCATCGGGCCGGGTATACCCTGCAAACACCTGCGTCACACCTGCGACCTTTTCTAAGAATTTTATTTTTTATATTTATTAAATTATATTAATAAACCATTTAAAATGTAACAAAAAGCTTATTTAATTAGGGTAAAAATTAAAACCGTGAAAACGAGGTATATTAGGTCATTATTACGATTATTTACGATTGATTTCAGAGGTTTAAGTCGACCCTGCGGGATCCCGCGGGATTAAGATGGTTCAGTCCCGCAAATACCGGGATTGAAATTATTTTGCGGGATTGCATTCCCTAGTTACAAGCTATTAACAATGATTATAATCATTAACAACACATATTATGTGTATGTTTGTAATGAATAAACTCAAAAACTACTGTGCCGATTTCAAAAATTATTTCACCATTGGAAAGCTACATTCACCCTGAGTGACATAGGTATATTCTATTTTCAAAAAATTTGGGATCCTTACTAAAACTCGTAACGTACGGGTGGGGCAGGTATAGGGTATATTTTATTTTGTTCGTAAATATCCACGGGCGAAGCCGGGGGCGGAATGCTAGTCAGAGATATAACAAAATGATGTAGGAAAGAAATAATACTATTATTAGAAAGAAATAGAATTGAATAGAGGCGTCGGTGGTCGAGTGGGTAAAACGTCGGCTCGCAACTGAGAAGTCGTGGGTTCGATCCCCACATCTGACCAATGGGTTTTTATAATAAAAAATCTATGTACATTATCCGACAAACCATACAAAGAGGCTTTTCCATCTACATACCTCAACAGATCTGGCCACTCGTTAGGTATAGCCTCAAACAATCTTGGGCTGGGTACCAAGAGGACGGCAGTCGGCAACAGTTCCTGGGAGCTGTAAGGAAACCCGGTTTTTTTTTTATTTAGAATTGTTTTTTTTTTGTTTGTATGTTGGGTAATCTCTGTAACCAATGAACCGATTATTTTCTGCTAGAAGGCTGAAAAGAAGAATTCTCCAGGACTTGTTAGAAAAAACTGCCTTAGCCCAAGCGTATACGGAGGCGCAGGCCGCGCAGGCAACACAGTTAAGCACAGCACAGTTATTTGTAAACAATGCCAATGTATAGGAGAGCGTATACAACAGCACAGTGCAGCACGTGCACGACACAGTTTTCTGCGCGCAGCCAACACGTCGCTTGTCTTTTGTATACTTGTTTATGTTTAAGGATAAGACGAAGGCAAAATAAAAATCGCGTTAGGGTGTGGCTACGTAAAATGGGCAGTAACTTTTCTAAGATCACAGAACCAATGCTATTTAGTCACTCGTCAGCTTAGAAGGCATAGAGCTTCGAAAAATCTTAGAGGCGGTGACATTTATCGTAATATAATTTTTATTTCGAAATTTTTAGTGACAACAAAGACAGTAATTTTTATGAGATACGCAAAAATAGACAAAAATTGTTGTTTTGACTTCTAAATGATAGAAATAAGACTATGAAAGAGACGACCCCTAGATAATTTTATTAGATATATATTGATAAAAAAATCTGATGCGAGTCTGTTTCGTGGAATACTTATATCCTTACTAATATAAATGCGAAAGTAACTCTGTCTGTCTGTTACGTTCAAGGCTAAACCACTGAACCGATTTCGATACAATTTGATATGGAAAAAGCTTAAACCCTAAGAAAGGACATATGCTACTTTTTCTTTAAATACATCTAACAGAAACCAACAGAATATAGAGCTGGGAGTATCACGGGGTTCAGGAAAATAGATAAAAACACAAAGAAAGTTGATGAAGTCGATTTATTGCTTTTATTGGTACAATTTCTTTATAAAGGCTAACAAAAAGATGTGCACAAGAGTAATCTAAGGGAGTGTTAGAAAGACAAAGGGCACGCGCCGTAACAAATATGAACCTTTTAAAATCTATATTTATACAGAGTTTAGTGCAAGAGATGTAGAAAAATAATGTGTATGTAAGAAAAATAATTAAAATCACTTATACAATGTATTCGTGCCCTTGTTTCACTTGTGTATATCTAATATACAAAATTCCGTGTTACAAGTTAGTTGCCATACTCCTCCGAAACGGCTTGAACGATTTTTATGAAATTTTATAATTTATATTCGGTAGGGCCGACAATCGGTCGTAAACTATTTTTCACCCTCCTATCACCACCCCCCATTTTTTTATCGCTATTTTAGTATGAACAATATCCAAAGTTAGTGGTAGGGGTAGGGGTAGAGGTAGAGGTAGGGGTAGTGCAGGCAAGCCATTATCTATGAGTACTATATTTTATTTTGTTCGAAAATATCCACGAGCGAAGCCGGGGGCGGAATGCTATTTATATATAAACTGAACATTTTTAGTGTATGACTGGTAAAAATATTTTATTAAAATTACTATTCGAAGATTTGTTCGACTGAGTGAGTTAAGTTCATTCGAAGGTGTACGCATGTGTCCCTGTATAAGAAACTTTGCATTGTGCTGCACTAGTGCTTGCGCCAGTGTTGTAGTGATTCCATATTGCACTTGTCTATCAGAATGCTTCTAGATAGGCTTTTAGAAATTCCACAAAACGGTTCAGGTCCATACTGTGTATCCTTAGCCCCTGCACGTGCCAGGAAGTCAGCAGTAATTAACCTTCTATCCCTGAGTACCCTGGTACCGATTTAAGGATAACTCAGTTTTTGCGGCCCAGTCTATTCAGTACATCAACGCAGTTCATGACCAGCTGACAGGATATAGTATAGAAGTTGATGGCCAAGAGAGCCGTCTTGCTGTCTGAATGTATATAATTTTTCTTGTTTATGTAGTGCTTTTGTATATTAGCTTCAGCACATATAATTATTGCGTATAACTATGCTTGGAATATTCTGGCATGTTTGCTAAGATTGATTGCCTCCTTGAAGAGTAGTTCAACACTATATATTCTACCTACAGCCTACATTATGTCCCATTTTAAGCCATCAGTAATTTCACAGTGTATAGTTTAATAAAATTGTTATGCAGTGGCATGGTGTCTGTTGTCATTTGCATAAGGAGGATCATCTCGAGTCGACTTTTGCAACGAAATCAGTATCTGCGAATGCCATGATGTCACTCCCAGGTCTGCTACTCTTTTCCAGTTTTCTTCTTTTCTTTTTATGGATTTTTTCTGTACCGAGGTACAGGTATTGTCTTTTATTTCCCATTTTGATTCACCAACTAAGACACAATGAAGATTATTTATAAATTTATATAAAGTAGAAATATCAAAATATTATAAGAAACGAAACGACGCTAATGACGGATCGCTCGTCTCGGCTAGGCGGCTAGCCGGCCGGCCGAATGGCGTGTCTGAATATTTTCATTACTATGGAGTAGATTTTTATTTGTTAAATTATTTAAATACGTAAAAAAATATCATCAACTGACGTCCAAGAAAAAAAGCACAGATTCCACGTCCGAAAGGCCCCAGCGCTGCGGGCGGACTGAATTCGGTGCCGGTTAGGTGCGTTAGATGTTACTTTTGCTTGTCATACATTTATTTTTTACTGTAACAACTTTTTACTAGGAAATTCACTACATATTGTTAATATCTATCGTTGAGAAAAAAACCGTTTTAATCACGTTTCAATAGCTTAAGATAATAGCATTTAAAAATTCAAAAAGGGGTTTACAATATATTTAATTATTAAATAATTTATTAGTTTAGATAAAAACGAATTAGGAAATTCACTAGATAAAGAATGAAAGAACATGATTTTTTTTTTTGGAATTTTCATGCCAATACATTCAGAGGAAACAGGATTCAAAGTCAGCGATTTTGCTTTGGGCTTCCCCTTAATTTTAATTAGTTATGGAGGAACTAATTGAAAAAGTAAGAGGATTTCCTTTATTATATGATACTATTCACCTAGACTACATGACTACTACTTTTTTTCATGTATTCATTTTGCCATATAATTCTGTTCTATTTTTCTTAATACTATATACATTAAAAGTATAGTTTCCATTTCAAAATCTGATTCAGACGAAAAACCTCATGTTGCGCCGTCTGAGAATACGAAAGATTTCGTATTTCGTATAGGTACGCAGTTCAAACATTTGCCGTGTTCCTTCTGCTGCCCTAACCTGCGCTGTGCTGTGCGGCCTGCGCCTCCGTATACGCTTAGGCTAATTTGGGAACCCATACGGTTCCCCACGAGACCTACTCATATATCTGTTGTTGAATATCTTCTGAGTGACAGATTACAATATTCCAATTTAAAAAAAATGAAAATCCGGTCAAGTGCGAGTCGGACTCGTACACGAAGGGTCCCGTACACTCAATAGGGGTATAATTTACGCGGACACCAAAAATATTTTTAAGACTCTAAGCTTAGGCACCAAGTAAAATAAACAACTCCAAATAAAATAATTGACACTATTAAAAGTGTCCTAAAGTATATCATATTATGATCTAAAATAATAGAAAAAACATCAGAAAAATCGCACGCCCTGTACTAATATTTTATTTGGTTTCTAAAATGGATAAATGGTCACCAAGTAATGGATAAATGGTCACCAAGTAAGGTAGGTTAGGTTAGTATAAAATTTATTAAGAGGCTACCTTCATATTAAATCATATTTTTCAAATCGTTTTGAGTGAAACCTAAAGCTCTTACAAATACAGAAAAAATTACATGTTATAATTGATCGTATTTCATATTAATCTGTTAATCATATAACATGTTTTAAGAAACTTTGCTCGATAGAAAAAAAATGCAAAGTAGCCTCTGCAAATAGTCTCCTTTCCAAATTTCTCAGTAGTACATGAAGTATTGTTTATTAAATTAAGTTCAAATGTGTATCATCTATTTAGTAAGTAAGATGTTAATTTAGATTTTCAATAAAGCTACTCCTTTAATTTAAATAAATTATTTTTGATTTGTCACTTAGGACGTTTGTTCCAAGCACTTTCCGTGCGCCTCTTCTCTTTCGTTTCTATTCAATGCGAAAGAGAGAGATTCAGCGGAGAGACCAATCGATCACGTAGCGCTAGAGTATCGTATGCAGCTAGGCCACGCCCCTCAAACTATGATTTTATTTGAATGTATCGTCTTAAGTATAAAGTGTATTTTAAAGGCGTCTATATATTTTTATGGCAGTCAATAATACCAAAAATGGATCTATTTCATAATATTTTAGGAAACGTAATTTGGTGACCATTCATCCATTTTGGTAACCGTTTAGAATTTTTTTGGTACAAAATAGATACATTTTTGGGCGCCGCTTAAACACAAGCCACTCAATAGTACCTATGCATTAAAGTCAGACCAAGATTTGACGCCCCTGTATGGCGCAGGAACAAATTAGAGCGTGAGCGACTCACACTTGGCCGATTTTTATTATATTTGTTGTTTTACTAAAGAGTATGCATTATAGTTATACTAGTTAGACGTTTGTATGTATTGCCATTATTAAGGGGAAGTCAGTCATCAAAATCCAATGTTTAATCAAATTTTTCAGAAAACCTGATCTATTTACAAAACTGAAAAAAAATTATATTGATTTTAAGAATATGACAAATATTGTTATTGTTTTGAAAATATGATAGAAACGTTTCTTACTCGATAGAAAAAAATCCTAAATACACCTCTGAAAACTTTATTTATCAAATTTTATGGCTACCATTAAAAAAATTAACATGAATATTTTTTTGGTTATTAAGTATCTATCGTGTCATTGTAAAATTATTTCTATATTGTTTAAGAACAAAAATATCGCTTACGTTGAATCGCTTACTGTGGCTCGCGTGCGCGCGATTCTAGATAAATGCGTTCTGCTCTTTCATCACTCATTTTCCCATCGACCACTTCCCCTTAAGATCGAGCAAAATAACACCTTTCTTAAATTTTTTACTTTATTTTATTTTTATTATTTGTTGTTATAGCGGCCATAGTAATACATACTCTGTAAAAAGTGTCTACCTATTACGGTTCAAAAGAACAGCGGATCATTATAGGTGAATTCCCTGATCTGAGGGTGAACCGCTGAGAAAGTAGCACTCCCATGTCCATGAGGGGTGAGGGGCGGGCGTGATTCTGCTATACACGATGCGAGGTTTCGCGCGATATGTCTGTTGTCGACGCGATTTACCTCGGGCTTTTGCGGGTAGGTTTTGATTTTGATGAAATTTGGTATGAGGATAGCTTGAACCCTGAAATTTTTGAGGTGGATCGCGTGAAACTTCGTATCGTGTATGGCAGAATCACGCCCGCCCCTCTCACCAGCGCGGACCATGGGAGTACTACTTTCTCAGTGGTTTACCTTTAGTAATAGGGTTTCCATTTGCACCCTTTGGGTACGGAATCCATGTGTTGGTAGAAAACACTACTGGACCGATTTCGATACAGTGTTCACTAATATTGATGCACAAGGAAGGTTTAGGTATATAAAACATTACGCTACGTGTTTTGGGAGCGAGCAGTAACCTATGTTGTCTCAACGGAAGTGAGCATGTGATGTTATAATATTTAAATATTCATAAATATTATCATAAAATATTATGATAACTACATTGTCTATTATTGTTAATATACTCTGTTCATGTATAGGCTATATTTAAACTATACTTTGTTCAACATAGGATGGTATGCGGCTTATGGCGAGCCGTGGGTGAATCAGACGCGAGTGTTTCAGAGAGTAGGTTGAGGCAGGCGTCCCCACTGCTAGACCTATAGGAGTCTCGCCCCTGGCTTGCCTTAATTGGCTGTCCAGAGTGGAGTCTGTAGAGTATAATATTAAGTATTATGCTCGGGGGTGGAAGTGTCTAAAGGCGTAATAACGGGGAAGGTATATGTGAAACCGGTGTCACACCTCTCGACACCCCCAGCCGCTTACACCAATGTTGCCTGCCTTACTGCAGGAGGTTCATTTAGTAAACCAGCTACCAATTTTACGTTTTATGGGATGAATGATACCGGCAGGTGACCGTAGTCTCAACCAATATGCTTGATAAACCAATCTATTTAATATCCCAAAACAATAGCCCGATTTTAATTTAATTTTATCTCAGCAATATGCAATTGTCTCTGATGCATTCAGAGATAGGTCCCGAGGGGTGCTAGTCACAACACTTTAGATTAAACACAGTTGGACCTATGTCCCCATGCAAGCCTATACGCTTTATATCACATATGCTTACTTTTATGCTTCTTATTCCATACCAAAGTCTCGCTTCCATAAGTAAGTGATCCTATAATTTCTTAATTTAAGTAATTAATAAATAATTCATTAATTTCTAAAACTACTGAACCAAAAAAACATAACACAAAACCTCCTTTTTCTGAAGTCGGCTAAAAATAGAATAATTTACCTTACCTACTGTTTATTTCGCACATTGCATGAAGTTTGTTTGAATAATTTTAACATTGCAACATGGCCTCGTACCAATTGCTTGGTACTTATATTTGTGTCGTTTGCCATATTATGCAAATATTATGCGATAACTCCTTAACACATGACTCTCTTAAATTATTTAAGGGGAGGAACAAATAATTTCGGTTGATTTCGGAACTGAAATTCTCGAATTTTACGAATGCTATGAACATACAATTTGGGCATTGAAAACTAGAGGATTTTATCTAGATTGTGTAGGATGAAAACATGATTGGTGAAAATTGTCATGATAACTTAAATTTTTTATTGAAATCACCTCTTCAAAAACACCTTTTTAGTCATACGACCATACTCTGAAGGGAATCTGTAGGTAATTTCAGTACCTAGTATTGATTAAGAAGATGTTTCCCTGCATGTGATCGTTTTTTAATTTATTCCGAGAAGCGATACATTATGCATAATACTAAAAAAGAGAATAAAATAAATATTTAAGGGGGCTCCCATACAACGTGTTTTTTTTCTTTTTTTTTCTCTCGTTTTTTATAGATAATGGTACCTACGGAACCCTTCGTGCGCGAGTCCGACTCGCACTTGTTTAAATAAGTTGTCATTTAAAATTCTTAAAAGTCGTTATATTAACAATTTTACTTAATAATTAATACTTTTAACCTATTTTACATTTGCAGAACTAATAATAATAGGTATTTGTTATTTATAACCATTATATAAAAAATTTACAATAAATGTTATATCTATCGCCTATCGATATGAATGCCATTTGTTACGATCGACATACCTCTTACGATTCTTTTATATTCATCATACCTTTCATACATGCTCGGCGATTGTGTGTACTTTTAATATTTCCATCGATCAATACATTTTTTATATGTTCAATAAAAGTACACCTAGGTCGTCCTCTGCCAGAATTTCCTTTCAGTTCAGCTATATAAACCTTTTTAGTCAATCTTTCATCCTTCATTCTTTCACCGTGTCGAAACCAGCGTAAAGTACTTTTTTTCATTTTAGTCACAACATCATCTTTCACTCCGCATTATTTTTAATGATATCGTTCCTGGTGCGGTCAATACGTTTTATATCACATGTAACAGAAGGTTTTTAGTCCTCTGCCACAAGAAGAGGAAAGTGAGAGAAAGTAGATGAAGAGAAAGGAGGAGATAGATGTTTCCCAGCTAGCTCATGTACCTACATTACTTCAGGGGTGGTTCGGCGGTCTACACTACAAGGTCTCACGGGTGCCTGTCAGGAGTGAACAGTTAAAAGACACTTACATGTTTAACACTATATTTACACAAATTAGATTTCCACTCGAGGTTGATAAGCTTATTAACCCTACCGTCTTCTTTCTTCTTTCTTATATATTTACGGTCGAGCCACACGTCTGTGGCGCGACTTCTGTTACGGACTCGAGAACTGTTGCTCCCATCTTTCCATACATCTGTAGTGTAGTGCGGCCGGCCTGGCGCACCCATGTCATCGTAGTCGTATCACCATTGCTGCCCCAGGAAGCAATCCTCCTGAGCACCTCCGAAGCTGCTGGCAGCCTGCATGGCACTCCCTGAAGCCGTCGTGGTCTGCCACACTCGCTGCCCGAGGAAACAGTCCTCGTGCAGCACGCTGCCCTGCTTGCATCTCTCCGGGCTGTCGGCGGCCAGCATCGCGCAGCCCCTCAGCCCGACGTGTCAGCCTCAGTCTTCCAATTCAGACCCTCTCGTCTCCGTGTCCAATACAAGACTCCATTTATCTATAAACTTGCCAAGAGCGATTAGTTTTGTCGCCTTTTCTTTCACTCGAGGTTATCGTTAACTCTCTGACGTTTCCTACTTATTTTTCAACCTCGAGTGTAAGCAAAGGGAAACTTTCATCATACAGCCTATTCATTTACACATTTCAAATATAATACAAAAATATAACGAATTTCTTCTTCGTGTGGTCACTTCCAGCCCAAGACACCGATCCCGATTCGTTTGCGTGTCCACACCAGAGACAAATTCGTTACAACACTCTTTATTAAATAAAACAAAAGAAAAAAACAGAAAAAAAGAAAAAAAACAACTTTTGTACCGGTTGTTTTATTTTTCCTTGTGCTGCATAATAGTTACAACCTTTTTCTACATTTATTTTTCTTTTGTATGCCCACACAAAAAAAAAACGTTAATAAAAACTTAATCTATCACACGTAAAAATTTAAAAAAAACCTAACACTATTGTTTCTAAACTATGACACCAATTAAAAAAATAACAACCTCCATCCTTTATCTATTCTATGGTTATTGTTTACATAGAAATAGATGCATGGGAAAAAAAACAAAAGAAATACTATATTTAAAGTATTTACACGTAAAACAACTATAAAAAGTGATTAATCTAAATAAACTTATGTAACCTAAATCTACTGCGCATATTCGACAAAGTTTGAGTGTTCTTTACTCAAAATTTGCTTTTCAAAACTTTCCATTTTCCATGAGACTGTTTACCCCATTTACTTTATATATTTTACTGCAAACTATGTGTTTTGAAGTGGTATATCAGATCATCTGATCTTGATATTGTTTATTAACATACTTACCATTATTATTCTTGTTTCAGGTTGATGTCGCCTCTCATTGAGACTGATACTTGTAGTCATACCTTTTATATATATAAATAAACTATAATTCAAAATACTTGTTTGTGTTGCAAGCCATTCACGGATCCCCTTAACCCATACATCTCATCCATTCTTCAGTGTTTATTCTGTTCAGTGTAAATAAAATAATTATATGGGTCAAAAGAATAAATTTGTGAAGCAATTCATTCTAGCTATAAATATACATACTGTGTGTCTGTTTCTATGTGTGTAATGTGACAATTCCCACCTGTAGTCCTATTCTGAGGACAGTTACAACAAAAACTTAGACATGGAAAGTGGCCATTTCCCAGTGTCCAAGGTTTGTAGCAAGTGGGCATTGTTGGATATGGGTTTAACAACCTTGCACTTGACAAATCCTGGTGCAAGTTTGTTACAGAAAAAGACCAAAAAAAATATCCTTACACTTTCTATGTGTGTAAATAAACTCATATTTTCCAAGTGTATAAATCAACTAACATTAGCAAGTAGTGGAGTGTGTGTGTGTACAGTTTTAATTTTTACTAATTCTTCAGTTTGCCCAGTGAGTTTGTTTCTCCTTTGTGGTATGAACATTATAGTATGAATCTCTCATAGCTATAATACAAATATAGTTCAAGTTGCTATCCGTGTATAACAAATGTAGGCGAGTATTCTTTGACCAAGCTGATATATTCAGTTTCTCTTAGCCAGAATACAAGCGGGGTAATCTGCTTACCGTGTCGCTTCTAGACTATAAAAAAAAACGAATTGTCGGACAAAACCCCGATGAGGACCGATACAAAATTGGTTTACTCCCCCCTTGGCGTGCCTTGACTCCTCGACGTTCATTAACTACGCATTTTCCATGCTTTACTCTCTACTCTTCCCAAGTAACTACACTATCTCGTGGCACTCTTTACTTTGTTCCCTGAAGTTCACTATACCTTCATGCTTTGTCCCTGTTTTCTGTACATTTCTCACACTACCTTGCTATATTTTTAAATTCTTTATGTGCTGTATTCACTAAAAACTGTTATTCATTTCTCTCCAGCTTCCGCTATAACCTCTAAACCTTATTTCACATATTTTACATTTCTCTAATATCTATATACAACTGTCTAAAATCTAATTATCTCTCTAAAATCTAGGACGTCCGTCCTCCCATGAAACATTTGTGCTATGCTCTCTGTTTCCAAAATTTTACTTTCTTACGACTGTATTACTAAAATTACTAAAACTCACTAAAACTCTGGGTGTGGACCAACCGCGCAACCCGACGAAAACACAAATAAAAACAAAATTACTCACTATTTTGGATCAGTGTTGGAATAGGCGGGAAATGACTCACCCTACTCCTACTCCTGCCTCGCCTTGGTATACCCAGGACCCAGCTCCTGTGTATGTGGAAAAAAAATATTTAAATTAAACCTTTCAGTTTAAAAACTCTAGCCTTGCCCGTGCCAACTAAAACAAACACATTGTATTTAGATACACATAATAAAAAAAATTGAAACCAATTCAAACGTTTTCGCAAGAAAAAATATTATTAAACTCCAAATCTTGCATTCAAAAAATATTTGGGACACTTCTCTATTCTCACAACTGGGCAACGAACTTTTCAAATTTAAAAATATCTGTGGGTACAAAACATAAAAAAATTATTAACTGTTACAATTTTCAAAATACTATGTGGGTAAAAATTTTTTTAAACTTCTAACTGTTTCCCTTTTCAAAAAGTTACCTGAAAACTACCTTACTGTTAACTCCTTTGCGACCTCGTGAGACTTCTTACTGAACAATTACACAATTTTACTTAAACTTTTACCCCTTTTGCAATGTAGACAATGATGGGAAAACCCGGTGGCGCCATTGTAACAGAAGGTTTTTAGTCCTCTGCCACAAGAAGAGGAAAGTGAGAGAAAGTAGATGAAGAGAAAGGAGGAGATAGATGTTTCCCAGCTAGCTCATGTACCTACATTACTTCAGGGGTGGTTCGGCGGTCTACACTACAAGGTCTCACGGGTGCCTGTCAGGAGTGAACAGTTAAAAGACACTTACATGTTTAACACTATATTTACACAAATTAGATTTCCACTCGAGGTTGATAAGCTTATTAACCCTACCGTCTTCTTTCTTCTTTCTTATATATTTACGGTCGAGCCACACGTCTGTGGCGCGACTTCTGTTACGGACTCGAGAACTGTTGCTCCCATCTTTCCATACATCTGTAGTGTAGTGCGGCCGGCCTGGCGCACCCATGTCATCGTAGTCGTATCACCATTGCTGCCCCAGGAAGCAATCCTCCTGAGCACCTCCGAAGCTGCTGGCAGCCTGCATGGCACTCCCTGAAGCCGTCGTGGTCTGCCACACTCGCTGCCCGAGGAAACAGTCCTCGTGCAGCACGCTGCCCTGCTTGCATCTCTCCGGGCTGTCGGCGGCCAGCATCGCGCAGCCCCTCAGCCCGACGTGTCAGCCTCAGTCTTCCAATTCAGACCCTCTCGTCTCCATGTCCAATACAAGACTCCATTTATCTATAAACTTGCCAAGAGCGATTAGTTTTGTCGCCTTTTCTTTCACTCGAGGTTATCGTTATCTCTCTGACGTTTCCTACTTATTTTTCAACCTCGAGTGTAAGCAAAGGGAAACTTCCATCATACAGCCTATTCATTTACACATTTCAAATATAATACAAAAATATAACGAATTTCTTCTTCGTGTGGTCACTTCCAGCCCAAGACACCGATCCCGATTCGTTTGCGTGTCCACACCAGAGACAAATTCGTTACAACTTTTTTTTTTCTTTTTTTTTTCGTGTTTTAACATTCTACATAAAGATCGCATTTCCACTACATTTATCTTACTTTAATGCTTCTTATTCCATACCCAAGTCTCGCTTCCAAAAAAGTAAGTGATGGAACTAAAGATTGTCTCTGTCTACCTATTACAAGATAAAAGGCGTGATGGTAATTTTGACTGCGTGTGGCATTGTCAATGAGTTATCGTGAGCTGTTTTTAAATTATGCTGCTTAAATAGTGCATTGTCTTTAGACTGTTTTACGATTTTGGTTACCTACCGATTGGTAACTGAACTATTGATGTTATGCTCAATTGATCATTGATCAGTTAAGGAGGGGCCCGCCATAGACCCCCCCCCCCGCGCACATTTTCTATTAATTTGGCTATTAAGACGAGGAACGACTCAGAAATTTCTAATCGTAAGCCACGCCCTAAACTCGTGGTTCAGCGCATGAGTGGTTCGAGCGCAACGATCACGTCATGCAAGACAACGACAGCGCTTTGTCCATTCTTGCTGAAGGGCTTCTCGGAATAAATGACGTAAGCGGCACATTACAAATAAATAATTTATTAAAAAACGATCACATGCAGGGAAATATCTTCTTAATCAATACTAGTTACTGAAATTACTTACAGATTCGTATACAATTTAAACGTAAATCCCTTCAGAGTATGGTCGTATGACTAAAAAGGTGGTTTCAAAAATTTAAGTTATCGAGAAATTTTCACTATTCATGTTTTTATCCTACACAATACTAGATAAAATCCTCTAGTTTTCGATGCCCAAATTGTATGTTCATAACATTCGTAAAATTCGGGAATTTCAGTTCAGAAATCAACCAAAATTATTCGTTCCTCCCCTTAAGGCTTTAACAGCGGTAAAATCAGAAGAAGAAGAAGAAAGAAAGAAGAAAATATTCACGGATTGCCTTACAGCTCCCGGGAACCGTTGCCGGCCCCAGGGTACCCAGCGGCAGTGGTACGGGGGTTAGTACTCTAACCTTTAGTAATACCTTGAATATTAGACCCTAATTTAAATAAAATAAAATAATGTTTTAATTACTTAAACCCCCAAAATCAAAATTCTATTTTAGGTCATCAACCTCTATATATGTGCCACTCAATCAGCCACTCAATTGGATGACTAGGCATTCGGTAAGGATTCCGTTCTCCCTCATATAGGTTGTAGTTTTAGGTATATCATTTACATAGTAAATGTGTGAAATTAAAAAATAGGTGTGACATGTTTTGTCATGTAGGTCGTATATGTATTTAAATTTTCCAGCCAGTGTGTCTAATGTATTACGTCCGTGACATAACACGATATAGTTTTAAAAGGTATTTTATTTAGTCGCACACGTTGGCAAAGGTGTCCTATTTTATAGGGATATTTGTGGACATTGTTACCGTAGCACAAACATGAGGCGCTAATTTGTCACTTAGTACTACTAGCGACTTCGCCCCTGGCTCCGCACGGGTACAAATACGCTTATAACTAATTACCTATTAGACATAGATATTAGTGATGTGCCGGATCGTTAAAAATGTATATCCGCGGATACGGATCTGAATACGGATATTTGGTCTCAAGATCCGCGAATACGGATTCGGATCTTAACTTTCTTAGAGTACGCGGCGGTAAATATTGCACATCGACCTTTGGAAAGAGATAATCTGTAATGGACAAAAGTTATTGACCTCTCATAACAGATACGATTTTAAGAAATAAAAAATAATATGAATGGAATTTAACAGTTTTTCATTGTTACCTAATCACCTATATTATATATATAAAATTTCATCTATGAATTGAAAATTAATAAGGTAAAAGAAGGCACCTCACTAATAGATATATGCTACTGCAGACTTTTTTGTAGATCATTTTATTCTTTACTAGCTGTTTACTAGAGACACCAGTAACAGTGTCCACTTGTCGCCAGTTGTCCATATTGAACAGAACAGGTGGCAAGACTGTTGCTGCACTCGGCATGTGCCCTCCGAAGCACGAGGAGTCGATTAAAGCTTAAAATTTTCACGGGCGACGATGGGGCGGAAAAGCTAGTCATCAAAATTTAATAATCTATACTAATATTATAAATAGGAAAGATTTGTGTTTTTGTATGTTTGTATGTTTGTTACGAATAAACTCAAAAACTACTGGACGGATTTTGATCATTCTTTCACCATTGGAATGCTACATTATCCCTGAGTAACATAGGCTATATACCATCACGGCATGACGACGGGAACGGGGTGGGCAGAGGTGAACACGACAAAAGCTATGTATGAAGTGTATGTTTGCCAACATTCTGAAATAGTCACGTACGAAGTCGTGGGAAACAGCTAGTGTAGAAATATATTAAATACTAGCGGACCCGTTGTCCAGCCCAAACGTTGGGTTGCCTGCGCACTACCCTACCCCTACCACTACCACTAACTTTGGATATTGTTCATACAAATATACTAAAATCGCGATTAAAAAATGGGGGGTGGGTGTAGAAGGGTAAAAATTTTATGATTAAAAAGTTTATGACCTATTCTCAGACCTACCGAAGAATATACACAAAAAAAATCATACAAATCGGCCAAGCCGTTTCGGAGGAGTTTGGTTACAAACACTGTGACACGAGAATTTTATATAAGTACTAGCATTCCGCCCCCGGCTTCGCCCGTGGATATTTACGAATAAAATAAAATAGGGTATAATTTACGCGGACACCAAAAATATTTTTAAGACTCTAAGCTTAGGCACCAAATAAAATAATTGACACTATTAAAAGTGTCCTAAAGTATATCATATTATGATCCAAAATAATAGAAAAAACATCAGAAAAATCGCACGCCTTGTACTAATATTTTATTTGGTTTCCAAAATGAATAAATGGTCACCAAGTAAGGTAGGTAGGTTAGGTTAGGTTAGTATAAAATTTATTAAGTATAAAGTGTATTTTAAAGGCGTCTATATATTTTTATGGCAGTCAATAATACCAAAAATGGATCTATTTCATAATATTTTAGGAAACGTAATTTGGTGACCATTCATCCATTTTGGTAACCGTTTAGAATTTTTTTGGTACAAAATAGATACATTTTTGGGCGCCTCTTAAGGGGCAGATAACACCTATATACGTTTATTTAAAGAATGTTTTAGCAAAAACAAGACAATTTCCAAGATTGAAAAAAATATATATTATTCTACAGGATATAATTGATATAATTGTCATTCTGAAAACGCGATTACACAATTTTCGCTCGATAGAAAATAATCCCAAAATGTGGTCTCTGAAAGTTTTCAAAAAAAGAAAACGGCGGTACTAGTGATTTTAGTACTATGACATTTAATTTGTTTTTGTAATATTCAATTACCCATATAATTGTCATTTGCATATTCAAATAAATTGTATAGTTATTTAAAAAATAATGATTATGTCAAATGGCGCTTACGATTTCTACTCTGAGCGGAAACGCTTTAGCTCTTCTTTATTCACACTCGCCTTGTCGGCAGTGACGGCTGAATCGTGATGCTAGACGGTCGCGGCCACTCGATCGCTCAGAAGTTTTTGTATTATTTGTGTATTTTTTGGCTCAAATTTAATTTATTAATGGTAAACTTTATTCATAAATGACATTACCGTAGCGATTAGGCAATATTTTCATAAGGAAGTTGCTATTTGTATACTTTAGTCTAGGAGTCAGCGTTGCTTTTTGTGAGCGTAATTATATTAAATAATTAACTCCAGTATTGGAAATAAGTTAATAAACAGCAAAGTAGGTAGGTAGGTATTACATAGAAAATGCGTACGGGAAACATATTGCAGAAGTCATTGCAAGGCAAATAAAATTATGATATACTAGCTTTTCCCCCGTAGAAAAATTTAAAATGTGCCAGCCCCAAGGACTTCCGAAATATAAATTAGCTCATGTCATTATCTCTGTGCAAATATCACGTCAATCCGTTGCTCCCATGTTGCTCCGTATTGATTTGAATAAAAAGGACAAACAAACACTCTTTCGCGTTTGTAATATTTTATCCACGCACGCTTGATGGAAAACTTATGATAGACTAGCTTTTCGCCCCGGCTTCGCGCGTGGAAGTATTTGAAAAGTGACAAGCCCGAAGGATTTGTGGGATATGTCATTAAAATCAAGTCAATCCGTAGATTAATTAAAAAAAGGACAAATAAACACTATTTTGCATTTGAAACATTACCTAGTAAGGAAGTTAAAATACCTACCCTTTATACAAGCTTGATGATAAAATTACGATAAACAATGTTACATACGTATTGGTTTTACATAATAGACCCTCCTACTAGCTATTCGCCCCGGCTTCGCCGTGGAAATATTTAAAGAGTGGCAAGCCCGAAGAATTTTTGGGATATAAAGTAGCCCATGTCATTATTTATATCTCCAACTATCTCTGTGCAAAAAATCAAGTCAATCCGTTGCTCCGTATTGATTTGAAAAAACAAACAAACACTCTTTCGCATTTGTAATATTAGTAAGGAAGTTACAATACCTACCTATTATCCAAGCTTGATGATAAAATTACGATATACTAGCTATTCGCCCCGGCTTCGTCGTGGAAATATTTAAAGAGTGGCAAGCCCGAAGAATTTTTGGGATATAAAGTAGCCTATGTCATTATCTATATCTCCAACTATCTCTGTGCAAAAAATCACGTCAATCCCTTGTTCCACAAAACGTGAAAAAAGTAAAAGAAGTAGAATTATAGAACCTCTTCTACATGGTTGGACAACGCCGCAACGCCGCTGGTCAGCCAAAATTTTTAATTCGACATTATACTAGATTTCGACTAATTTTAGGGTTCTGAATTCGAATTTGATATCGATTTCAAAATTCAATATCACGACATCTGTCAATTTCTTAAAATTCGACATATACTAGATTTCGACTAATTTTAGGGTTCTGAGTTCGAATTTGATATTGATTTCAAAATTCAATATGACGACATCTGTCAATTTCTTAAAATTCGACATTATACTAGATTTCGACTAATTTTAGGGTTCTGAATTCGAATTTGATATCGATTTCAAAATTCAATATGACGATATCTGTCAATTTCTTAAAATTCGACATTATACTAGATTTCGACTAATTTTAGGGTTCTAAATTCGAATTTGATATCGATTTCAAAATTCGATATGACGACATCTGTCAATTTCTTAAAATTCGACATTATACTAGATTTCGACTAGTTTTAGGGTTCTGAATTAGAATTTGATATCGATTTCAAAATTCAATATCACGACATCTGTCAATTTCTTAAAATTCGACATTATACTAGATTTCGACAAATTTTAGGGTTCTAAATTCGAATTTGATATCGATTTCAAAATTCAATATGACGACATCTGTCAATTTCTTAAAATTCGACATTATACTAGATTTCGCCTAATTTTAGGGTTCTGAATTCGAATTTGATATCGATTTCAAAATTCAATATGACGACATCTGTCAATTTCTTAAAATTCGACATTATACTAGATTTGGACTAATTTTAGGGTTCTGAATTCGCATTTGACATCGATTTCAAAATTCAATATATCTACATCTGTCATTTTCTTAAAATTCGACATTATACTAGATTTCGACAAATTTTAGAGTTCTAGACAGTGTATGTGATTAAACATTTTTTTATTATATCAGGAAGAAACAACAGTTGGACGAAAATACTACGTGTGAAACAACTGAAACGTCAGATTTTTCATTGACAGAGTAAGTTTCTTCGTACGAAAATTGAGAATTAATAGATTTACAACACACTTGTTTTTGGAGTTATTATTTTACATCCTGTACTTGTCGTGTAATGTTTATAAAAAATTTGAAATTTTACGTATAACTGTAAACTTTATTACAGGTTAAACAATGTGTCACTAGCAGAAACTCAAGAAAATGTTACCCTTCTTTCTAAATCTACCGATGACGTTCCTGACCTTGACGTTATATTATAATAATAATGTAATGTAATTTAATGTATTGTAATTTAAGGTAATGTAGATCCTAGATTCACCAGAAAGCTTCAAATAAGAGAACCGATTGGAGATAAAAATATAGTATTGCAACAGCAAGACCTGAATGTAATTGCAAGACCGACAGTTGACAAAGATTTTCCCTCCAATCAACCTACATGTTCACGATATTTAAGTTTTAACAATTTCTAAATTTGTACATATTTTTATTTTGTTCATCATTTATGTTTGGATTAAAGTACTATTTGAATATTATGTTATGGGTTAAAAATGTGAATACTAACATGTCTATGCAATGTCAAATTTCGACTAAACAAGTTCAAGCCGAAGTGGCTAGGTGGGAGGCACCGCGCTGCTAAACGCTGAGGTCGCCGATTCGAATCCCATACGTTGCGAATTTTATTTTGTTTTGATTTATATTTTTACGATTTGAATAAAATGCAGGTAATTTAAAATATTCATTCACTATGGAATTTTGATGTGAGCAGCACATATTTATATGGAAATTATTGTTATTATAAAGAAAGTCACTATTTTGTGCAATATTAATGTGTTATGAATGGAAACCTTAAAATTCGTCGAAATTTAGTATAATGTCGAATTTAAAAAAATTACAGATGTCTTTTGAAATTAACGTCAAATTTTAAGAAGTTGACAGATGTCGTCATATTGAATTGTGAAATCGATATCAAATTCGAATTCAGAACCCTAAAACTAGTCGAAATCTAATATAACGTCGAATTTAAAGAAATTTACAGATGTCGTTATATTTAATTGTAAAATCGATATCAAATTCGAATTCAGAACCCTAAAATTAGTTGAAATCTAGTATAATGTCGAATTTTACGAAATTGACAGATGTCGTCATATTTAATTTTGAATTCGATATCAAATTCAAATTCGAATTCAGAACCCTAAAATTAGTCGAAATGTGTGTGTCGAATTTTAAGAAGTTGTCAGATGTCGTCATATTGAATTGTGAAATCGATATCAAATTCGAATTTAGAACCCTAAAACTAGTCGAAATCTAGTATCATGTCGAATTTAAAGAAAATGACAGATGTCATATTTAATTGTGAAATCGATATCATATTCGAATTCAGAACCCTAAAAATAGTCGAAATCTAGTATAATGTCGAATTTAAAGAAATTGACAGATGTCGTCATATTTAATTGTGAAGTCGATATCAAATTCGAATTCAGAACCCTAAAACTAGTCGAGATCTAGTACAATGTCGAATTTAAAGAAATTTACAGATGTCGTTACATTTAATTGTAAAATTGATATCAAATTCGAATTCAGAACCCTAAAATTAGTCGAAATGTAGTATAATGTCGAATTTAAAGAAATTGACAGATGTCGTCATATTCGATTTTGAAATCGATGTCAAATTCGAATTCACAACCCTAAAATTAGTCGAAATCTGGTATAATGTCGAATTTTACGAAATTGACAGATGTCGTCATATTGAATTGCGAAATCGATATCAAATTCGAATTCAGAGTCCTAAAATTAGTCGAAATCTAGTATAATGTTGAATTTTAATAAAATATCAGAGCTCGCTTGTCACATTTCAAACATTTCCACGAGCAAAGCCGGGGCAAAAAGCATCATTTTATCATCAAGCGTGTAAATAGGTAGTTATTCCTACTTCCTTACTAATATTACAAACGTGAAAGAGTGATTGTTTGTTTGTTGATTTGTCCTTTTTAACGTCAATACGGAGCAACATCTTATAAAATATTTTTTGACAGATTACTAAACGACAACTAATCCCATACAGTATGTATGGTATTAGGAGACAAATAATCACATGCAGTCCTGTGTCAGACGACAATTACTGATCACATACAGTCTAGTATTAGACGCCAGACGGCAACTAAAAGCGTGGTCTCTCTAACTATGATAGTCTCTCGCAGGCTAGGTCGGAAAAAGGGCGTGACTTAAAACATCAAATCGTCAAGGACGCTGACGATTATCAGCCCCTTAAACACAAGCCAATAAAATATACCCTACCTCTACCCCTACCCTTACCCGTACCCCTACTTCTACTCCTACCCCCTACCCCTACCCTCCTCTACCACTATCAATAGTTTTCGCAGCGATGTAAGGAATTTCTTAGGTAATTTTTTTACCCCTTGGGTTGCATTATTGGAGTTTTAGTAAGGATCCCAAATTTTTTTGAAAATAGAATATATCCTATGTCACTCAGGGTGAATGTAACCTTGGGTTGCATTATTGGAGTTTTAGTAAGGATCCATAATTTTTTTGAAAATAGAATATATCCTATGTCACTCAGGGTGAATGTAACCTTGGGTTGCATTATTGGAGTTTTAGTAAGGATCCCTAATTTTTTTGAAAATAGAATATAGCCTATGTCACTCAGGGTGAATGTAGCTTTTCCAATGGTGAAAGAATTTTTGAAATCGGCACAGTAGTTTTTGAGTTTATTCATTACAAACATACACACACACACAAACATACAAAAATACAAATCTTTCCTCTTTATAATATTAAGTATAGATTAGTAATTAATATTAGTATAGAAGAAGATATAGATGTATTGCCATCGAGCAAAGAACGCCGAATAAAACACGTTTCTTGTATGGGATTATTTAATCTATGGTATGGGGACTTCCTTTAATTTTTTACTTTTTTGACTTGTATGAAGTTTTCAAGTGTCTATTACCGTTTTAAAGATACAGCCCTGTGAGAGAGGGACGGATGGACGAACTTTTCTAAAAAACCTGCAATACCTAGTTATTTATGTAATTTTTTTCTCATTAGCTCAAGGCTATAATAACGATCATAAATTAACAGGAAACAGCTTGAATTACGTGCACTCGGATATTTGATATTGCTAGGACAATGGTCTGTGGGAATTGTGCAACGGATGTTCAAATGCTTCTAAAAATATCAGATATATAAATTTACGTCTGTTAAATAAGTGACACATCTAGCTCCATTAAGTGCAGCAATGGGCTTGCCACATTTTTCTTTTTTAAGGTTCCGTACCCAAAGGGTAAAAACGGAAACCCTATTACTAAGACTCCGCTGTCCGTCCGTCTGTCTGTCTGTCTGTCACCAGGCTGTATCTCATGAACCGTGATAGTTAGACAGTTGAAATTTTCACAGATGATGTATTTCTGTTGCCGCTATAACAACAAATACTAAAAAACATAATAATATAAATATTTAAGGGGGCTCCCATACAACAAACGTTATTTTTTTTGCTCGTTTTTGCTAGATATTGATAACGGCAACTGGTAGACGCTTGAAATGTTCACAGAATATTTAGTTATAATTATATTCACTTTAAAAATAAATAATTAAATTAAAATAAAATTAATATTTAAGGGGGGCTTCCAGACAACAAACATTTTTTTTTTTGCCGTTTTTATAGATAATAGCACGGAACCATTCGTGCGCGAGTCCGACCCCCTCTTGGCCGGTTTTTTAATTTTTATTTCTTCACCGTGTTAGGTTCCAGGGCACCCAGCGGAAGACCAAGTCTTCCTCGTTTAGCCGATGGTATTTGTGAGGCTATACCTAAACGAGTGGGGTCAGTTCTGTTGAGGTATACCTATTTTTAGATAGAAAATCGTGGTTTGTCGGATTATGTACATAAGTTTTAATTAAAAAAAACCCATTGATACATGGCCGGTATCCGGAATCGAACCCTTGGTCTGCCTAGTTAATACCAGACGTCTTAAGAGGATCGTGTAGCTCAGCGTACGCAGCGAAATAGGTATTTAGAAAATCATATTCTGTCTCAAGCGCGCTCTTCCCACGGGCATCAGTGCGACAGAGAACACTGCAGCTCGTGAGTGTTCGTAGGTATGTTCTTCGTTGAAAATTGCGTTTTGGGGGAAAACGATTTACTCCTACTAAACTATAACGAAACCTTATAATTTTGGTGTCAAACGTTTTAGCAGATTATAATCTACGTACGTACGTTTTGCTTTTTTTGAAATTTTGCTTTGTTTCTCAAATACAGACGGTTTATTACGAGCAAGTTATGAACCAAAAAAACCGAGATTTGAGGGGCTTATAACTTTTGACCTATTACGAATTTTGAAAAAAGGAAAAAATACGTACGTAGTTTTTCATTATGTCAGTAACATATTACAAAATCGTTAAAATTAAATAATATTTAGGGGTAGTAAAACGTTTTCTCCGTTTGTATGGACATGGACGCGGTATACTACACTCTTAACCACTCGGCCATCGACGCACCCACCCGCCGAGTTAGCATACATTTTGACAGCGACACTTTCGTTTCGGTCGAATGGCCTTGAACAGGCCAAAACGTTCATGTCCAACAAGGACCGGCCAGAGATAGCCCGGACCGGGCATGCCCTGCACAAGAATGCCGAGCAATTTGCTTGGCCGGACAAAGACAAGTACACAGAATTTTTGGGCCGGACCTCTCGGCCCCGGGCTATCTCTGGCCGGTCCTTGTTGGACATGAACGTTTTGGCCTGTTCAAGGCCATTCGACCGAAACGAAAGTGTCGCTGTCAAAATGTATGCTAACCCCACTGTTCTGTTCAACACTTACTGGTGGTTACTGGTATCTCTGGCCACACCGCATAACGTACCCATTTCAAGGTCAATATTAGGCGCGCCCAAAGACTACGGATAACACGTCTGATAGTCCGGTAATACTGAGTAATTGTAGTGCGCGACGATTGTTTTATAGTTATTTTTTAATAAAAAAGAAATAATTATATTATGTTTTGGGTCAATTTACTAGACTATTTATTTTTATTATTTTACTATACATACCAGTTTATTTGATCATAATAGAATTCAAAAACAATAAAAAAATAGACCTCATTTATAATAATTTTTTTCAGTGAATTTTGCAATAAAATTAATTTTGTTTGTCATTTTATTAGATATTGGTCCCTAGATACCAAAATATTTTTTTCTGATTAATATATTTTAGCGTAAGGCTTATTTACTTACTCATTTGAAAAAAAATTTGCTCTTGAATGCCTATTACTGCACCTTAAAACGAGGAACGACTCAGAAATTTCTAATCGTAAGCCACGCCCTAAACTTGTGGTTCGGGCGCATGATTGGTTCGGGTGCAACGATCACGTCATGCAAGACAACGACGGCGCTTTGTCCGTTCTTGCTGCAGAAGTGAGAAGAGCATAATGTATCGCCTCTCGGAATAAATGACGTAAGCGGCACATTACAAATAAATAATTTATTAAAAAACGATCACATGCAGGGAAACATTACTGAAGTTACCTACAGATTCGTATAAAATTTAAACGTAAATCCCTTCAGAGTATGGTCGTATGACTAAAAAGGTGTTTTTGAAGAGGTGATTTAAAAAAATTAATTTATCGAGAAAATTTTCACCAATAAAATGTTCATCCTACACAATACTAGATAAAATCCACTAGTTTTCGATGCCCAAATTGTATGTTCATAGCATTCGTAAAATTCGGGAACTTCAGTTCAGCAATCAACCTTTTTTTTTTTTTGTGTATGACCTATGTTGTTTGCTCCATGGAGGTGCCTAACAACTTCGTTTGACGCGGAGGCTGCGTGAAGCGCTAGCCGAGTTAGAAACAAAATACGACGGCCTAGGGGGGTCCCTGAAGGGAACCCCCTCGGCTTAGGTCGTCGGATTTGGGGGCAGGCGCGGGCCTGACCCTGGGGATAACTGTTAACCTGAAGGGTTTTACCTGTGGGAGGACTTGTCGCCACGTGTGGCCGACCACGGTCGCAGCGATGCCCGATTGTGTCTGTGTCTGTGACTGCTGTCTGGGTGAGGTGTGTACACTAGAGGTGTGTGGTGTGGCTAAGCTGTGTGTTGTGCTCGCGGGTGGGTGTTTTGTGGGGCTGGGTTTGGGTTGTTGTGGGACCCTGGTGGGTCCCGAGGTTATTGATTGAATGGCCTTGAGCTTGTCAATGGCCGTGGTTAGTTGGTCGTCCCTATCGTTCAAGACCGATTTAGGCCTACGTCTTTTCCAAAATGACTTAATGACGTAGGTCGCTGAGTTTTTAATTAACGGGTTGGAGTGGCGAGGGCCCTATTGAAGAATCGCTCTGACGTGTTCTTCATCCACTTGGAGAGTGGATCAATTTTTAGGTCTACATGGAGGTTTGCGTTCCGGACGTAGTATGGTGCGCCGGTCGCTCGCCTCAAGGCGCGATTTTGCAAGACCTGCATCTTGTGCAGGTACCTTGGGTCCGCGTGTGCGAACACGGGGCTTGCGTATGTCATTGCTGGTCTAATGCAAGTTTTGTAGAGGGTGATTTTATGTCTAATATGTAGCTTGCTTTTGGGTCCTATTAGGGGGGTATAAGCGGCTAGCGTAGTGTTTGGCGTTGCGAAGGACGCGCGTGATGTGGGGTTTGAACGTGAGGCGACGGTCTAAGGTTACCCCAAGGTATTTAACTGTCTGAGCCCACGGGATAGGTCTGTCATACAGGTTGAAAGTCTCAACAGGGTCGGGGGTGAAAGTGCGCCTGTGAGTGAATTGCATTGCTGCGGATTTACTCACATTCACCTCAATCCCCCACCTGCTGAACCATTCGCCTAGCTTGTCGATGCTGTGTTGTATTTCGCGGTGAATTAGTTTAGTGCTGGAAGAGCCGAAAAAGATTGCCGTGTCGTCCGCGAAGAGGGACAACTGAGCTCTCTTGGGGCGCGGGATGTCGTTACTATAAATGGCGTAGAGAAGTGGTGACAGTACGGAGCCTTGGGGAACTCCGGCCCTGATGGGGCGACTAGTGGATCGAGTGCCGTTGAACCTATACCTAAACGTGCGTTCTGAGAGGTAGCTTTGGATGAGTAAAGTAAGTCTATCAGGGGTGCCTATGGCCTTGAGTTTATAAATTAGGCCGTCGTGCCAAACCTTATCGAAGGCTTTGGCGACGTCAAAAAAGATGGCACAGGACGGCTTCGTCCTGGGCTTCTCTAAACAGGGAGCTATGTATTCCACTAGGCGGTGGACTTGCTGAGGGCAAGAGTGAGCTGGCTGAAAGCCGTATTGTTCATTTATTATTATGTTGTTTGAATGAACAAATACTTTGAGACGTTCTTGAATTGCTATCTCAAATACCTTCCCCATCGTCTTTAGGAGGCTGATGGGTCGGTAGCTAGTAGGGTTGTTGGTAGGTTTTTCTGGTTTGTGGATGCCTATGACATCGGCTTCTTTCCAAGCCGATGGGAAGTGGTAGTTCTTTAGACAGAGGTTGTAAATCTCTACCAGAAGAGCCACCAAGGGGAATGGAAGTGACTTGAGAGCTCGATTGGAGATGCCATCGAGCCCTGGAGCTTTACGAGCTTTAAGTTTGTGAATGTAGGTACTAATTTCGTCCGCGGTAATCGGGCTTACGTCAGCGGTGGGGGGGGCGAAAGAGGAGACGACCCTGATTACTTCAGCTAGATGTTTAGCCGGTACAGGGTTAGTGCTAGGAGAGCATTGGGCTTCTAAGCTATCAGCTAGACACTCGGACTTTTCGTTGTCGTCCGTGGCAAGCGAATTGTCCGAGCGGACGAAGGGGGGCGACTGAACTGTTTTAACTAATTTAAGTTTGCGAGAGAGGTCCCAGAACGCACGGTGGCTAGGCTTGATAGTCTCCAGAAGGCTATCCCAGCTGGAGTCACGCATGGCCTGAAGGGCTAGTTTGAATTTACGTTGGAGGGAACGCATTTTTATTTTGTTATCTAGAGTGGGGTACCTAGCGTGGGTGCGAGTGGCCGCGTTACGCTGACGTTTTAGCTCCCTTACATCTTCCGGGAGCTTCCACCTGTGGGCGCAATCAACCTAAATTATTCGTTCCTCCCCTTAAGGTCGTGAACGCGTTTGCGAGTCTATATAGGGTGTGATTAGTTAACAGCAGAAGAGGGGTGGATAGGGGATGAAATTGTAAGACGAAAAGTCCTTCGGCATTTTTTTTTCGATCTGACGCATAGTGACCGCCCTACCCTAGTGTGACGTCATATAATTTGCAATTTTAAATTTAGAATTCGTTTGAGTTAATGTTTAGTTTTATACCTTTGACTCGTCTCCCCCCCTCCCCCCCTGTTGAGCCCCACCCGTGTGACCTAATTTATTTATGGGCCTTAATTAGTTATCTTTACTAATATTAAAAATGCGAAAATTTGTTTGTTTGTCTGTTTGCCTGTCCTTCTCTTTCACGTCAGAACAGAGAAATAGATTGCCGTGATTTTTTGCACAGATATAGTTGGAGACTGTCAAGGCTACTTTTTTATCCCGGAATTTTTTTTATGTCGCATTTCAAAAATGTCAACTAGCGAAGCCGGTTACTAAACAAACACATTTCTTGTATGGGGTCTCCCTTTATTTTTTAACTTAATTTAATTTTTATTATGTGTTAATTTCAAGTGTCTACCTATTACGGTTCAAGACTGACATCGGAGCTGTAATAGGGTTTCCATTTGCACCCTTTTGGTTCGGAACCCTAAAAACGCACATCTACAATTCTACATCCGTTCAGCCGTTACTCCGAAACCACTTGAATTTAATGTGACATAGATATGCTCACACAACCTTCAATAAAAAAATCTTCCATAGTAACTGTTCATTGATCCGTTAAAATATTTTTTTAAATGTAATTAGAGCGTGAAGCATCGGATTAATTTATACTGCCTTTGATTGGCTTTTTTTAATTGGCTTGACTTTATTTTTTTTAATTGATGCTATTAACTGATTTACATACAGTATGTAAATTCCAATCTGGCTATACAAATAAATAAAATAGCTTTGTGATAGATTAGAAGAGAAAACGGGGGCAAAATTTAATCACCCATATTTCCTATTCAAGAAAACTCATTGAAAAAATAACAGCTATTTCATTTAGATATATTGAATAAGTAACTATATGCTAAATTACAGTGACACAGGTGTATTATTTACAGAGAAATTGGGAATAGTTTATCCCAGTAAAATATGGATAAGTATCTCATGCATCCCATGATCTCGAAAAAGCATTGGAACTTTGGTATTGAAAATAGAAAACGAAAATGTATATTTTGACAGCTGTCATGTCATGGCGGACAATGCACGCGCCCCGTCGTGACATGATGGCGAATCCGGTTTAATCCCGTCCGCGCTGTGTCTTCTGGAGATATTGTCGCACTTTTGCTGAAAAAGGGGCCATACAGAAGCGATCGAAAAACTCGATGAGGTAGGTAGGTATTTTTGCAGCCGGCTCTCCCACTAATAGATGTGTCACTTCTAGGCCAGTTTGTGTAAATTTTTTGGACCAAAATCACAATACAGCAAACGAAGATACGTAAATATCTGATATTTTTAGAAGAACCGGCTTTACCTGCTCTCCGAAGCACGAAGAGTCGATTAAAGCACATAATCACATTTCTAATCCCAAGAGGGGTAGACAGAGACAATCGAATGCCATTTGTTACGATCCTGACATACCTCTTTCGATTCTTTTATATTTGTGATACCTTTCATACCTACATGCTCGGCGATTGTGTGTTCTTTTAATATTTCCATCGATCAATAAAAGTACACCTAGCTCGTCCTCTGCCAGCATTTTCTTTCACTTCAGCCATATAAACCTTTTTAGCGAATCTTTTTTTTTTTTTTTTCTTCACGGGTTGCTTTACAGCTCCCGAAACCGTGTTACGGTTCCAGGGTACCCAGCGGAAGACCAAGTTATACCTAACGAGTGGCTAGTTCTGTTGAGATATATATTTAGATGTTAAAGCCTCTAAGTGTGGTTTGTCGGATTATGTAGGTACATAAGTTTTTAATTAAAAAACCCATTGGTACATGGCCGGGATCCGGAATCGAACTCGGGGTCTGTCTAGTAAATACCAGACGTCTTACCCACTCGGCCACTATTATCCTTTATTCTTGTGTCCAAACCAGCGTGAACTACTTTTCTTCATTTTAGTCACAACATCATCTTTCATGTTAAAAGATTATTCTATTATTTATTGACCTTAATTTGCCCAGTACATTTTGAAGGGCGTCTCGATTATATTAAAATGAGGCATCTATTGTCAATTTCAAGTAATTGTGTGCAATTGAATAGATTAATAGACTAGCTTTGCCGATAGTTTTGCCCGTGTAAAACACACGAACTCTTATAGATTTTGAAAATAAAATAAAACTAAAAAAATCAATTGTAATTGAATATTTTTTATTGATGTGTAACATCTTTCCTCTCGCTTTCCTGCAATCTGTGCGAGTGATTTCGTGAAAAGGGACGGAAGTGTGTAACAGGAAGCCGGTGAAGCGCGCGCTATTTGAATTGACCAATCAGCGCGCGCGGTGTTAGAGTTGGCCGTCAGATTATACCAACACATTTTCCGAGAGGTTGGTACTGTCAGCCAACAGTGTGTGCGTTTACCAAGGTGAGTTGGCAGATGTTACACATCATATGCGACTACTGTAAGGCTCGCTCGTTTTTTTTAAATCAAAGGTTAAAAGGTTACAGGTAGTAAGCAAATAGAAGAAGAGCAAACGCCGACTTTTGCGTGCCCTCCGCAGTACGATTTGATTCTGTACGAAGTCGCTTATCGCTAATCTATGCACATAGAGTTTGTTTGTTTGAACGCGCTAATCTCTGGAACTACCAGTCGGATTTGAAAAACTGCAACCGCAACAGCTAGAAAATTAAAGTATTTGTATGTTTTTTTTTCTTCACGAGTTGCCTTACAGCCCTCGGGAACCGTTGCCAGCCCCAGGGTACCCAGTGGAAGACCAAGTCTCCCTCGTTTAGCCGATGGTATTTGTGAGGCTATATACCTAACGAGTGGCCAGTTCTGTTGAGGTATATTTAGATGGAAAAGCCTCTAAGTGTGGTTTGTCGGATTATGTACATAAGTTTTTAATTAAAAAACCTATTGGTACATGGCGGAGATCCGGGATCGAACCCGGGGTCTGCCTAGTTAATACCAGACGTCTTAACCACTCGGCCACCGACGCACTTTGTATGTGATTTCAAAATGAATATATATAAAAATTGTGTCTGTCTGCCTGTCATGTTTGACCAGAATAGGTTCCGAAACTTAGAATCGGTTCCACTTTTAGCCGATGGTATTTGTGAGGCTGTACCTAACGAAAGGCACGCCGAGTTAGCATACATTTTGACAGCGACACTTTCGTTTCGGTCGAATGGCCTTGAACAGGCCAAAACGTTCATGTCCAACAAGGACCGGCCAGAGATAGCCCGGACCGGGCATGCCCTGCACAAGAATGCCGAGCAATTTGCTTGGCCGGACACAGAATTTTCCCGCACATTGTTGGGCCGGACCTCGCGGCCCCGGGCTATCTCTGGCCGGTCCTTGTTGGACATGAACGTTTTGGCCTGTTCAAGGCCATTCGACCGAAACGAAAGTGTCGCTGTCAAAATGTATGCTAACCCCCCAGTTCTTTTGAGCCTCTAAAGTTGCCCACTCATTCGTCCAATCGATGACTGTAACATACGAAATAGTCGTGTCTAAATTTTTTCTGACTCACTTTTTTATTAGGTGCTCAGTTAAATTTTTCAAACTGCTAATCTGAATCACACGAAATATTATTTTTCATGCAATCAATAATTTGCCTTGAATTTTACAAGTATTTTTCTATAAGAGTTTCCTATCATTACAATGTCAAATATAAGTTTGTTTCATAATGATATGAATAACTAGCTTTCTGCTCCGGTTTCGCCCGCTATTATAGTCTAGAATTCTAGACCTAAGATTTTGTAAGACGATGCGTTGTTGTGTGTGTCACTTTCTCACACACGCACACAACTTTAATTTCCAATCATACACTAGGCATTGACACTATCGATAAAAACAATCGATAACTTCATTTTTAGGGTTCCGTGGGTAAAAACGGAAACCCTATTACTAAGACTCCGCTGTGCGGCTGTCCGTCTGTCACCAGCGGGCCGATTCTGCTCAAAACGCACGCGATAATCGTTTGGTTGCGATACTATTACGATGTTAGAATAGCGCTGCTAAAAATCCGTATTCTCCTACTACGGTTTTGAAAACTTCCAAGCAATATGAAAACTTCTTGAGTAACCCGGCTTTGCCCGTGGATATTTTCGAACAAAATAAAATATACCCTATGGCACTCGATAGATAATGGCTTGCCTGCACTACCCCTACCCTTACCCTTACCCCTACCCTTACCCCTACCCCCACCCCCCACAAAAGTTACACATTCAGTCCTCCGAATGTTTAGATTACTAACAGGCAAATACAAAGTAGGAATTGCACCATGTAGTATTCGACGATTTTTTCCTGGTAAATATAGATTTTTTTGAAGCAAATTGTGCTAGTTTTTTGTGGAAATTAAATTTATTATTCCTTAAAGTAATTAATAATTTAAAAGTGTCTATCTATCATCACGCTTTTCATCCCAAGAGACGTAGGCAGGCAGAGATATACCTCTTTCACTTTTATATTCATCATACCTTTCATACATGCTCGGCGATTGTGTGTACTTTTAATATTTCCATCGATTTTTTATATGTTCAATAAAAGTACACCAAAGTCGTCCTCTGCCAGCATTTCCTTTCGCTTCAGCCATATAAACCATAATTATAATGCTGTTTTAGTTCCATCACTTATGGAAGCGAGACTTGGGTATGGAATAAGAAGCATTAAAGTTAGATAAATGCAGTGGAAATGCGGTCTTTACGTAGAATGCGTATAAAGCGTATTGACCGAATACGGAACGATGTCATTAGAGAAGAATGCGGAGTGAAAGATGATGTTGTGACTAAAATGAAGAAAAGTAGTTTACGCCGGTTTGGATACGTTGAAGGAATGAAGGATGAAAGATTGACTAAATGTCTCATGTCACAATTTTAAAAAAAACCGGGTTCGTAGTTATTCCTTCCTATTATAGGTCACGATCAGCCAGTGACTTAATTTTTTGATATGAAAATAGACTTCGAAAGGCCGTATCTTTTTATTGCGAAACTTGAATCGTTTCTTTTTGTTGTACGGAACCCTAAAAAACATTAAAATAAATGTATTTTTTTTAAATTTCAGATTTCAAAAATGGAAACAACCGAGAGGAAAGCCCTGGTGTACAAAGCTTAGAGCCAGAACAACGGGATAACAAACTCTAGCATGACTTAGTGTGTCGTGTATATTTTTTGGTGCTAAAATATTCTAGTCTATGAAAAATGTACGAGGTGCCATTGGGAGAATCGCTGGTTCGTTTTTTTTATTATACTACCTTTCTGCCTCGGCTTCGTCTGTGATTTTTTTATTGCTTCAAGTTGATCCTACAAATTAATCTGTCTGTACCCTTTTCACGCAAAAATTACTGAACCGATTTTAATGCGGTTTTCACTATTAGATCAGTTGATTCACGAAGAAGGTTTAAGATTATTAAACATGGACATATTATGTTTAGGAGCTGAGCATTAACAGTATAAGTGAATCAAGTCGGGGAAAAAGTTAGCACCAGCGAGTTTTCATGGCGTATGCTGTCTAATCCGTCAGATATATAACAAAATGATGTAGGAAAGAATGGTGTAGAATAAAATTATCTATAAAAACGTCCGCGGTAGCATATATCTATCTCTAATAGTTATCTATATTATAAGCGTATTTATGTAGGTATTCAAATTGTTGTAGGCCCATATTGTACCAGTGCAATCAAATTTCATTAAAATCGGTTCAGATGTTTAGGCGTGAAAGCGGAACAGACAGACGGACAGAGTTACTCATGGCCTGAGGAACTCATTTTCCCATCTGACCGCCCAAAAATGGCACCAATGGCCACCAAAGGAATGCCCGCTCCGAGAAAGTTCAACCCTAGAATGTCGCGGTACACTAAATATAAATTGTTAGCGAGTTTTATTGCATATTAGATTGTAAATGCTATAAAATAATGCATAAACACTAGAGACCTACCATTTTGAAATCACTTTGAAATCTTAGCAAACGTGGACTTTAAAAAGAATGTATCTCTACAATATATCTTGCGGCGCTGGCCTGGTAACAATGCCTTCATTTAGTGATAGAACAGGTGGCAAATTCTTATGTTAGATTTTAATAATTTTGTAAGTACGTACATATTATAAACAGGTAAAAGTTCGTATGTAGATGATAATCTCTGGAACTACTGAACCAATTATAAAAAATATTTTGAAAATGAGTTTGAACCCCCAAACCTCCCCCTAGATACGGCCATGTATTGAGGTGAGGGGTCTGAGTCTGACATTAGTTCGTAATTATGAATGACTAGCTGTCCGCCCCCGGCTTCGCCCGTGGATATTTTCGAACAAAATAAAATATACCCTACAGCACTCATAGATAATGGCTTGCCTGCACTACCCCTACCCCTACACCTACCACTACCACCTACCTCTAACTTTGGATATTGTTCATACAAACATACTAAAATCGCGATAAAAAATACTTACATTTTTAAACTCGTGATATCTTTCGAATGGAATGTCCGAATTGAATATTTCAAAAAGTTATATAAAGGTATTGAAGCAGTCGTGCATATAAAGTAATTATTTTGATAAGGATTAATAGCAAGGTACAAATAAAGAGCCTTTTCTAGCGGCGGCTGATTAATTAAATTTTTAAAATAAAAAAACATTTATTATGACTTAACTATAATATTTAGACAGAATATACTATCGCGACACTAATTTTTATAGATATTGATGTGTTCTGCAAAGTCGTAGTACATTATTTTGTTCTATCATCAATAGTTTTCGCAGCGCACGCGATGTAAGGAATTTATTAGGTCATTTTTTACACCTTGGGTTACATTATTGGAATAAGGATCCCTAATTTTTTGAAAATAGAATATAGCCTATGTCACTCAGGGTGAATGTAGCTTTCCAATGGTGAAACAATTTTTGAAATCGGCACAGTATTTCTTTTGACCATCATGGCTTGTCATGCCAGAAAAGTGCCGGTCGAATTTCACGACACAGAGCCCTAAATAGGAACTCTTGCTACGGTAGATATACCGAGCAAGCTCGAACCTTCAGGACTCTGTCGAGATGATGGCATCAGGCCGGATGGCATTACAATGCTACCATGGAGCCGCGGAAAAGCACTCGCTTGGGATGCTACATGTTGCGACACCTTCGCACAATGTCATCTCTCAGCATGTTCTAGGGTCGCCGGCGCTGCTGCACTGAGTGCTAAGAATTTAAAAAAAAGTAAATATTCAGGCCTCCTCGACCAATTTGAGTTCTTAGCCTTTGCTGTGGAGACTATGGGCGTGTGGTCACCAGATGCAAAGATATTTGCCGAAAAGATTGGAAAACTTTTAATCGATGCATCTGGTGATCGCAGATCGCCTTCTTTATAAGACGCGTTGCGCTAGAAATACAAAGAGGTAACGCAATTAGTGTTCTAGGCCAGTCGTCGGAGTTCCTAGAACAAATATTCTATTTATAGTTTTAGTGTGTGTAGGTAGGTAACCACTTTTAATTAATTTTTATTTTATTTTATATTTAATTGTTTAATTGTTTTATTATATTTAAATTAAAAAACATACACACAAAAATACAAATCTTTCCTCTTTATAATATTAGTATAGATTTCAAACACTGAACGGTCTAGGAATGTAGGAAATATAAAACTGGAGAAATATATTTTTAGGGTTCCGTACCCAAAGGGTAAATAAAAAACGGAAACCGTATTACTAAGACTCCGCTGTCCGTCCGTCTGTCACCAGGGTGTATTTCATGAACCGTGATAGTTAGACAGTTGAAATTTTCACAGATGATGTATTTCTGTTGCCGCTATAACAACAAATACTAAAAAACAGAATACAATTAATATTTAAGGGGGCTCCCATACAACAAACGTGATTTTTTTGGCCGTTTTTATAGATAATGGTGCGCGAGTCCGACTCGCACTTGGCCGGTTTTTTTATCCCATCATCAGTGCGACAAGCGTAACTGCTTAGAGAAAATGTACAGGTGTTGGACAAAACCTGGATGGGGTAGACAAATAGACAAACATACGCAACTGAGGACGTCATGCTACCCCCTGTAGATTTTCTCTACGCGGTCATGCTAGCTCGGCATGAATAGATTTTTAAATGTTCCTTAACATTTTTTTTTTCGTTTTTCAGTATCGCCCGTGAACAAAAATGCCACGAATCCGATATGGTGGAATACTACGTGTTATCATTACGCTTGCTCTATTCTTCGTGTTATTACAAATTATGTTGTCGGCGAACAACCCTTCTTTGGATAGACTTGATGGTAAGTGGTGTATGAAATTAACATGTGGACATTTCTGATGCAGGATTCGATTTTTGAGCAAAAAATCAACTTAAGGAGACGCCTCATAACTGTTGTCCCATACAAAAACGGACTTCAGCAGTTCCAGTATTGTACAAAACTTATTAAAAATAGCAAGTTCTAGTTAATGGATCCTTAAAGTATCTTCTAATATATAAAATTCTCCTGTCACAATGTTCGTTCCCATACTCCTCCAAAACTGCTTGACCGATCCTTATGAAATTTTGTATGCATATTCAGTAAGTCTGAGAATCGGCTACTATCTATTTTTCAAATCCCTAAGTGATAAGGGTAGGGGTAGGGGTAGGGGTAGGGGTAGGAGTAGTGCAAGCAAGTCAACGTTTGGGCAGGACAACGTCTGCCGGGTCCGCTAGTATTAATATAAGTATATTGTAAGTATATGTTTAATTGACAAAAGAAAAAATACGTTTCCAATATTTTCTGATAACCTAACTGATTAGTCATCATGCCTATTGTAATCGCAATTGACGGTAATTTTTTCCGTTTACAGAAGAGTTGATGAACAGCAATGACACTTCAGAACAAGTTCTGGCCTTGGTGCCCCCAGAGCTGCACAAATACTTAACAATACAAGCCAAGAATGTCACTGGTAAGTTTATACTAGAAAAATACTAAGTACAATCATGGACGTAAAAAAGTAGAGGACGGATCGCCGCTAAGACAAAAGTGAAGCACCAAGCGATTTTATTTATCTCTAATATATTTTTAAATTGTAGAATACTAACTTACCTATCAAATGTGATTCCTTGAGATTTTTTATAAGTAATGGAGTTGTTTTTGCATAATTTTACTACACAAGACGGCATTGTTTTTTATTTTCTTAATGGCGGCTGCTCAGCATAACCGAATGAGAATGTGTGCGTGAGTCTCGTATTTACAATGAAACTGGCATAACTTGGTTGCTTCACTTTTGTCTTAGCGGCGATCCGTCCTCTCCTTTTTTACGTCCATGAAGTACATAATAATTTTAAAACAAAGTCTCCCGTCGCGTCTCTCTGTGACCGCCTCACGCAAAAACTACTAAACGGATTTTGTTGCGATTTTCGCTATTGGATAGGATAATTCACCGCAAAGGTTTACGAGTATTAAACATGAACCTAACATGTTTAGGAGCTGAGCATTAACAGTATAAGTGAATCAAGTCTGGAGAAAAAGTTAGTCCCAGCTAGTTTTCATGGCGTATGCTGTCTAATCGGTCAGAGATTAACAAAATGATGTAGGAAATAATTGTGTAGAATGAAATGATCTACAAAAAAGTAGTTCCCAGTTCTTCCTCGTAGTCAAATTATTTTGTCAAACTGATTTGACCTACAGGAAAAAAAATCCTGTCAGTCAAACTTCTTAGATAGATAACTAACCTAACCTAACAATTTCACCACAAGGAAGAACAATTCCTTGTGGTCAAATCAGTTTGACAAAATAATTTGACTACAAGGAAGAACCTGTAGTTCCTAGTAGAACCTAGCTCCCAATAGATGGCACTTGTGTCTTGTGTCGTATTTGTTTTTTTGTTCAACTCTTAAAAAACCGTAGTTAATCTAAAATTTTAAAAAGAAAGCCTTTGGAAGGTGGTGGGGTACATTTGAACCCATCCCCCTCCCCCTAGATACGGCCTATGATTATTATTTCAAAATTTACAGGCAATTCGACGGAGTTTCGCACAAAAAATATAACCGACATCAAGAGACAGATACAGTATTACAACGATGTACAGTTCATACACAATGAAGATATATACGGGCCGGTTCAGAATGATACTGTTATTATAGCCATACAGGTTAGTAGGTATTATATGTGAACACGTCTTTTTTTTAGGGGTTGCCTTACAGCTTTCGAAACAGTGTTACGGTCCTAGAGTACCCAGCAGACCAAGTCTCCCTCTTTTAGCCGATGGTATTTGTGAGGCTTTACCTAACGAGTAGCCAGTTCTGTTGAAGTATTACATAATGCCATAAAGAATGAATGAATGAATCTTAGGGCCCGCATGACCCTGAAGTAACCCTCTTTGTGCCGTGTGTGATACACGAAGAGCAGCTACTCTTCGGGGTCTGTTTGTGGCTCTCTCCTCGACCCGAATTTTGTAAAAGTCAGGGAGGCAAAAGCCAGTCTATCCGGGTCTCAGGGTGACTGAGAGCAACGGTCCCTCAGGATTTTAGGATTGAAATTTACGTCAAGGTTATTATGAATTAAAAACTTTCTTTTGGTTTAACCTCTTTGTAATTATATACATATTATTAGATTATATGGTTTGATCTTATCCTATTTTATTTTAGTACTGACAATTATTTCCGCAATTTGATATTATGTATAAAGATTTAATGAACTTTTATAACTTTATTTTTATTTTAAAGATTGAGTTACTTTTTTAAACAGTAAGTAGTTGTTTTAATCATCTTGGTAAAAGAGCTTTTCTTAACTCATTTGTCCTGCTGGATTTTCGCTCTTTCGATATTTAGTCGAATTAGAGAAATCTCTACGGCAGAATATCACAAAAATATCTACTTTTGAAAAGAAGTAATTGGCCATGCTACATATTTATGATATTTTTTATAATAATTTATTTTGAAAATATAGCCTATTTGAAGAAACGATTCTCGTATATTTTGTTTTTTATTAATTGCGTGTAACAGTCAATCAAATTAACGTCAAGCAAACGTCACTAGCAAGGTCAAATTATTCGTGTTTATATTAAATTAAATCGTTAATCGTTTTTCAAAATGACACGTAAAGAGAATAAAAGAAAATAATCACACGAGAAATATAAATATTATAAAGATCTTACTCAAAGATTGACGTTTACATTATTTTTTGTAGGCAAAGGTATTTTTTTCATACCTCTTATGATGACGTCAAAATGAAGGTTATTATTTTATATTGAATATCTTAAAAAGTAATAGACTTATTTAAAATCTGATAAATAGAAATTGTACCTACTTACTGAAAGCTTATTTCTCGAAACGGTTTCGAGATCTCCGTTCCTGTTCAACAAATTAGCATGGCCAATTCTTGGTAACGATAGAGATGGATGTCGTATGTCGAGGGATACACTCCATTTTACTCGTTTTGTCTCACACGCCATTTGAGATCCGCCATGTTTTTTCGACATAATATATCTATTTCCAGAGTACGACATGTGTCGACTACAAATGACCACTAGAAACACACGTATATATAGATATTTTTGTAATATTTTGCCATAGAGATTTCTCTAATTCGACTAAATATCGAAAGAGCAAGAATCGACCCCCCAGAGCCTCTTGGTCCATAGTACCACTGGTGTGGTCAAACGAGTAGTACCACGGGGCAGAAAACCTTTACCTAGATGACATCACTGGTGATAGAAAATTGAAAAAATATTTTAAAACAACAAATGTTTAGACATCCATATAATCAAGAGATTTTAGAAGCCCGATTTGACAGTTCATACAGCCACAGTAAATACGTTTTCGTCATGGCGTGATGTGAAATCCGGTTTAATCCCGGCCGCGCTGTGATGGTTGTGATTAGTCAGTGATTAATAAGACATATCACAGTCGGCGGGATAATCTTAGCTACCGATTTATCGGCTTACACTGCAATAGTGTAAGCCTATAAACTAAGTATTATGTTAGCGTCGAAATAAAACGATACACGATCGCTCCATACTATTATTTATCGCTTACGTTGTACCGCGTTTCTTGGTACGGGGGTGGGATGAGACTTGGCAGGCAATGTATCGTTTGTTGGTGGTTAAACTTTGCCCTCGTTTTTTCTTTCATAATATATCACAAAGCTCTTATTTTTTTAAAAGCACTGTTCATGCTACACATACATACAAGACAAATAATCAATTTAATACTATTAATTTCCTCTCCTTTCAGTATTCCTTACCCTAAATGCCAATGATTTCGAAATCTACGCCAAAAACTTTTCTTTCGGCATCTTTCTGCGGGCCAATATCAAAGCGTCCCCTCTAACTTCTTCCATAATGTTTTTTTTCTTCTTCTGCTTAACTTTTTTTGGATGTTTCTCCTTTTTCGGTTTTAGAGGCGGATAGTGCTCCATCCATATGAACTGTTGACTTTCGCTTATGCACGGGTCGAGTTTGAATTTGCGAGGCGCCTGCAATATACAGATTGTATGTGAAGTAGCTCAACGGATTTGTATGAAACTCAGTACTCGAAGGCCAGCCAAGAAATGCCCAGCCAATAAAAAAATGCAACAACTTACCAGATATTCGTTGCATATATCTATCGTAGGCTTGTATATAGGTATATGTTCGCAAGTGCGCCTTTTGGGTAGTCGCGCAAATTTGATTTTTGGAAATTCTGGCTTGTGATACCTGAAAAGACATATTTTATCCCAAAAGGGGTAGACAGAGACAATCGAATGCCATTTGCTATACGATCCTGATTATTGTTTTTTTATATCACTACATGTCTGTCTGTCTGTGCCCGTCACGTAATAACTACTGAACAGATTTTGTTGTCATAATTAGATAGGTTGATTAATAGGATATCATGTTTAGGAGCTCAGCATTAACAATATTAGTGAATCAAGTCGGTGGCAAAGTTAGCTCCAGCTCGTTTTTGTGGCCATGCATCAAGACCGTGATGACACCATTAATACAGAAAAAAACCTTACCAAACTAGCTCCCAGTGATCAAAATATATCGGGGCAGGCATGAGGATTTTCATCCAACGTAGGATGTCGCATCTGAAAAAGTTTAAAAACACCATCAGAATTGGGAAACATTTCAATGATTTTGAAATCGCAATGCCTCTTATGAGAGCGGTGTTTAACCACTGACACTAGTCTCGCAGCCAATAATTGGATTTGGTCCTTCGAGCCGGATAATTCCTAATAGTGTAATATTTTAAATAATTATGTTCTTTCATGTCAAAAGAGAGCAACAAAAATTCATAACGGTTTTTAGAACAGCTAAATGGATTTTGATGTGTTGAAGGGTTCCGTAAATAAAAAAAGGTATTCAGTAGGAATCGACCGACTAGGCGGAAAAGCAAACCATTCTATCACTTTTATAATCGGCGAATAGGCGGCAAAAATACCGATTATTTGGCACTTATATGGTATAGGTAACTGGAAATAAATGACGCCGTCCATACTAATATTATAAAAGCGAAAGTAACTCTGTGTGTCTGTTACGCTTTCACGACTAAATTACTAAACCGATTTTGAAGGACATATATTACTTTTTTTTAAATCCACCCCCAAGGCTGTAGGGGCGGAAAGTTTACTATATATTTTTAATTTTCAATTAACCAGTAGGCACTTCGAATAGTCGGTAATTTTAAGGCCCGTATAGTCGGGCCCCAAATGTTGTATTCTAAGTACACACACTAATTAGATACACAAGCGTCGCAGATGCTCCCACACACCACAGAGGGCGCCACTCGCCACAGTCTAATAATAGTATTCGGCGTATTACCTCGTCCAGTTTTTTCTGATTCCCCAACTCGGTCCCGTTCGGGATTTGAACCAGGTACAGTACGTTAGGGGGTAGCGAGGCGGCAGACCGATGCTTCTTGAGAATTTCACAAAATCCGTACCGTACAATTTTCTTATATTGCTCACTATAAGCTGGGATAAAAGTTGATTTTTATTTATTTATTTATTACATAAACTACAGCAACTAATTAAACCTGATTATCCATTCTTAAGCCAAAAAGGTTAACAATTTTTATGTTTAACTTAAAGTAATGATAGGAAACAAAATAAAAACAACAAAAGCAATCACAGCACCTTTTGATATATCTTCTGTGTGTGTGTGTGTGTGTATAATAAATTTAAAATAAAGTAAAAACTAACATAAAATGCAAATACCTAGCATGGACCAAAAGCAAAAATTAAGAATATATATATTAATTAAAAGCATCAAAAAACTTCCCCAGAACCCGCCTTAAACTTGGATTACTTAGGCCAAAGAGGTTAGTCGACGCGAATACAGCTCGCAACAGAATTTATTGCCTTTTTTTATTCACACGTGCATGGTGCGTCGGTGGCCGAGTGGTTAATACGTTTGCTATTAACTAGGCGAACCACGGTTTGATCCCGACCATTTTTTATAATTAAAAACTTATGTACTATCAGGAGCAGAATTGCAAGGACCTCTAGAAAAAAAATTCGCTTGCCACTTTAAAATTACATAAAAACGAAAATAAAAACTATCTCAGTTGTGATTTGACCTTTACGGGGTCCTACCAACGCTGCTCCTGATTGTACCTAATCCGACAAACCTCACTTAGAGGATTTTCTATATAAATATACCTCAACAGAACTGGCCACTCGTTAGGTATAGCCTCACAAATACTGTAGGTGCCTATTCAAGTTGTTGTTGTATAAGTACCTACGTAAATTCCTTCGAAATGTTGATGTTTTCGACGCGACGTAACGAGATAATACCTCGGACGGGAAGGGAACGTGACGAGGAAATGACGTGCATCGTTCATTACGTGAACATGGTCTTAAAACATACGTAGAGTGATGGTGATGAACAATATGTGATGTATAGGATCTCCGACGGGACGGGGAAAACATCGTCCTCAACGATGTTTTTCTCGTGGGACAACACGAACACGTAAATAAAGCCCCATGCTGCTTCCAGGCCCGTGCGCGATTGGAGGACGCGTGCCTTGAATTGAACACGAGTTTGGAAGGAGTGTTACCGTAACAAACCCGTGCGTGTTTCAAGACAGTACTGCCTCCTATTGAACACGAAAACGACGCGTCCCGCTATGCAATGATGTCAAGAAATCATCCCGTCCGGTGCGAGAAAAAACGCGTATGCTATTTGATTTATTTTACCTTTCACACGGAAGGTCAAAGAAACGCATATACGCATTTGTAATATTAGTTAGTTATACAAATAGCGTACCACGACGACGACCGTAGAGCACCGCACGTGGAGCCTGATCTCACCTTTATATGCTTCCAGTCATGTATATTTATTTCCGGCATCACTGACGGGTCTTCCAGCCGCAGCAATCTCATGCCATCGATATTATTGTCTATGATGCATTCCTGAAATCACGGTCTACATTATGCTTTGTGGCCAGAGACATTCTTCGGGAAAGTTTTCAGGGTTACATTGTCGCCTAGCTCTTTCCTCCTTATGGGAGTTATAAATATTTCGGGAACTAGCCACAATAATAATAAATTAATATATTACTCCATATTGTTTTATTTCAATTTTAATGTAGATTAAATGATATTTACATCAGGAAAGATATATAAAATAAAGGATGTTAGATTTAGGACAATAATAGTATTAGAAGAAAAAGGAGTAATAAGGAGAAAAAGGAGTACCTAGGTATAGGAAAAGAAGCATGCTGGAAAATAAAAATGAAATAAATAAGTAATGATTTCCAGGATATGATATGATCTAAACATGCTCCTTTATAATATATTTTATATCACAGCTTATTTGTAATTTGTTCAATTTATTAAAATTATTGACATTATGAAATAGGTGTGCTACTTAGCAATGCTAAAACGGAATTGACTAAAAATGGAAGAAAAATTAACAAATAGCAGACACTGTTCCAAATTCGGATTAATTTGAATAATTCTTAAATTATAGGTAGTCAGTAACTTATTTTGTAAGGAGGTTGACAAATATTCAACCAGCATTATAATAAAGTGGTCTCATTTATTAGCTAGATGAGCACAACGTTACAACCTAACAGCCAACAGGGATCATAGTGCGTAAATAGACTTATTTACAAAGGCAGTCTTCGAAAACAAAATCGTCCTTACTGGAACCAAAAATGAAAGAAACACATTCTTTCGGAAAATAGAGAAGTGTGAAACGGTTCCAAGTACCATAATTATTATAGACAAGTCTCTAGTTATAGTGTCTCTGGCTACACCGCAAGATATCACGGTTTTTAGGATAGAATAGGATAGGATTTTATCTGCCAGGCGTCCCGTGACGGTCAAATTTTTTTTATTTACCTTGTACCGTGGCAATCCAACCGGTTCAGCCATCCATTCGGCCACGTCCTCCACGGACCAATCAAACGCTGCCGGAAAAGACAGAGCGTCCACCACACGCGCCGCTAACTCGTAAAGCGTTAACGGCGATTTCTGGCATTGGTTCAACTTTCTGGAAATAAAAAAAAACTATTTTTTAACTTTTAGCGCCATATACAATTAATAATAATAATATATTAGGGCGCAGGGCGGCTTGTGGCGAGCCGTGGGTGAGTAACGACTATCGAACCCGAGTGCTCCAGAGAGTAGGTTGAGGCAGGCGTCCCCACTGCTGAGACTCTCGCCCCTGGCTTGCCTTAATTGGTTGTCCAGGGTGGAGTCGTTAGAGTATAATATTATGTATTATGCTCGGGGGTGGAAGTGTCTAAAGGCGTAATAACGGGGAAGCTATATGTGAAACCGGTGTCACACCTCTCGACACCCCCAGCCGCTTACACCAATGTTGCCTGTCTTACTGCCGGCAGAAATGCTTAAAAATGGTGGTTGTTTTAGGAGGCCCATTTAGTAAACGGCGAGTCACCACCTGCCAATTTTACGTTTCATGAGGTGAATGATACCGGCAGGTGACCGTAGTCTCTACCAATAAACTTGATACTTAAACCAATCCATTTAACACCTCAAAACAATAGCCCGATTTTAATTTAATTTTATCTCAGCAATAGTCCAGGCACCTGACGGGGCCTGTCTGTGAGCGCATTGTATTTGATGCATTCAGAGATAGGTCCCGACGGGTGCTAGTCACAACACTTTAGATTAAACTCTCTAAAGGGCCTCTGCGTGTTGGACCTATGTCCCCATGCAAGCCTTACAAAGGACCGGGTATTATGCCTGTGAATTTAGAGTTACATAATATATTAAAATGCATAGTTTAAATTACATATATTAAATAAATTATTCGAAAATTGACCCAAAGTGCTCCGTGAAAATGTTTGAAATAAGTAAAAGTTATAAAGTTCATGGCTCAAACAAACGTTACCCAATGCCCAATCTTTTCTTTGACTCAAACAAACATTACTGTCACGTGGAAAATTGCTTCTGACAGCATTAATGAATAAATTTAGACTTATTTATTGAAATTACGGGATTATACGAATTTTGCGGATATATGTTCCTAACCCAGAATTGATTAAATTTTTTTTCTTAACAATTTGGTATGCATTTAAATCAAGTCTACCGTACCCCTAAACGAAATTAATAATATAGATTAGTTTTTATCTATTATTTTTATCTGTATTAAGGGGCGGTAGTCAAGATCATCTTGTAACTGTCAAAAATATGGCAAATCTCAGTTAATCCTGGAAAAGTGAGTTTATTTATACAACATTTCCTCAGCACACAGTTGATAGTTATTATTTTAAATTGGATTCAGCCATATTTTCATTATTAAGAGTTCTAAATAGCCATAATTTCCAAAACGCAAAGGCTCGTATCGAAAACTACGGCTCTTTAGAACCCTAAATAACAAAAATATGGCTCAACTCAATTTCAAATAATAACTATCAACTGTGTGGTAAGGAAATGTTGTATAAATAAACTCACCATTCCAGGATTAACTGAGATTTGCCATATTTTTGACAGATACAAGATGACTGAGAGCCACGGATCCTTAATATAGATTACTAACTTATTTTTGACATATGGCTCCTCCTTCGGGTAACACGGACATTCGACACACGTAATTTTATCAGCAGTTATATAAATTATTTCCTTTGGCGGTATGACGATAGAGGGCGCTCTACGCGGTATTACGATCTTCTTTGGCCTCTTTTTGGGTGGCTCATCTTCGTTTTTCTGGATGAATCAAGTATAGGTCAATTAAAATGAAGAAAAGTAGTTTACGCTGGTTTGGACACGTTGAAAGAATGAAGGATGAACTTGATCGATGGAAATATTAATAGTACACACAATCGCCGAGCATGTATGAAAGGTATGATGAATATAAAATAAGCGAAAGAGGTATGTCAGGATCGTAGCAAATGGCATTCGATTGTATCTGCCTACCCCTCTTGGGATAAAAGGCGTGATGATAGATAGATAGGTAGGTCAATTGAAAAGACCTAGCACATGATATATCTAAAACCGCCCCCAGTCTTCAAGTTTATAACTCGTCTGTTTGTCTGTGCTCTTTTCACGCAAAAACCACTGAACCGATTTCGTTGCGATTTTCACGAATATATAGGTTGATTAACGGTGATACTTTACGAGTATTAAACATGGACCTATCATGTTTAGGAGCTGAGTATTAACAGTAAATCAAGTCCGGGAAAACGTTAACCTCGGCGAGTTTTCATGGCGTATGCTGTGTAATCCGTCAGAGATATAATAAAATGATGTACAATTGTAGGAAAGAATTGTGTAGAATAAAATTATCTACAATAAAGTCTCTATATAGTCAAGTAGCATATATCTATCTCTAATTGTTGTACCCATGCAAAGCGTAGAAACAGTGCCGTAACTGTATGAATGTGGATGAACCGTTTAACCAATTTTCTCTGCCTACCCCTTTGGGAAATAGGCATGAAATTATGGACCGATTTTGCAAGTAGCATAAGAAAGAAATGCTAACCCAAAGACAAATCTTGTATACATAAATTAAATTTAATATAATTATGTATTATATCTCACCTTTTCGCTCATGTTTTATGTTAAAAATATATTTAAAAATGTATAATATAAATATAAAAATTGCTCCAAAATTGCTTTATCAAAAATTTATGTCATCTACTTGACAGTTGTGACATTTGTTGATGTAACAGTTTAGTTTTAAATTTGAGTCGAGGCCAAGGGTTTTTTACATTCATCCTAAAAGTGTAAAAATGTGAGGAAAAAACTTCGGGGAATTACGGGTTCGATGGCGGATGGGTTTTTAATTAAAAACTTATGTACATAATCCGACAAACCACACTTAAAGGCTTTTCCATCTAAATATAGCTCAACAGAACTGGCCACTCATTAGGTATAGCCTCACAAGTACCATCGGCTAAACTAGGGAGACTTGGTCTTTCGCTTCTTTTTATAATATGTAGTAATAAGGCCAATTATATTTTTCAGGTGCACACAAGACTTACCTACCTCCGTCACCTGATCGTCTCTTTGGCCCAAGCGACAGATATAGATAAAACATTGCTCGTATTCTCGCATGATTTCTACGATGAAGATATTAATTTCTTAGTACGCAGCATTGACTTCACTAAGGTAAATTATACTAAAACTAGCATTCCCATACCCCTTAAGGGGTAGACTTGAAACAAAGTAGCCTATGTCCTTCCCTAGGATTCAAGCTTTCTCCGTATCAAATTTCATCAAAATCGGTTTAATGGTTTAGCCGTAAAAACATTACAGACAGACAGGTTTATTTTGTATTTATAATATTAGTATGGATAAATAATATTTAATTTGTGGCGGCACACTGCGTCGATAGATGTCGCACCGTTACTATCTCATTGAAACCTGTATCACGCCATTGAAAATATTTAATAGATTGGCATATATACAACTTTCCAACGACATGCGTTGGGGAGTATTCCTTTTACACATAGTCGTTGGATTGTTGTATGTGTAGCCATTTCTATATTGGTGACATGACGTATAATCCAGGATGGCGCAAAGAACAAAAAATTAGGGCTAGGAAAAATGAGCCAATACTAATGGCGTCGTATCGCCATCTCTTTCACGCCATATACAGATGACAGAGATAGCAAATATTTCTATACCAATCCACAGTACGATGTTGTTAGGTTGGCAGCACCTTTCGGCCCTAACTTTGATTTCATTTCAATGTATGGCAGCCCCGACTCTTTTTAACGAACATAGTGATTGCTACTTACTCTATGGTAGAATCTAAGAACATTGTTCTTAGCGTAGAATCAATATTGATAATGGATTTTAACCGTATGCGAAAACGGCCGGAGGGACATTGTTAGCAGCTGTTGACATTTTTCTTTTTTTTGGTCTGTAAATTCAATTGAATAAGCAAAGGTAAATTACCATACAGCCAAGTCTTCAATATAAGTGAAAATGGCGCGATTCTCAACTTGTGTGTCATAAATGGCCTACTTGATCGGCCACTTTTACCCCTTGATGAATATTCCACTAGTTCAACCCACGCCATCGTATGTTTTTCCAGGTGATGCAGATATTTTACCCGTTCTCCATACAAACACACCCGCACGAGTTTCCCGGAGTCGATCCTAACGATTGTCCCAGGGATGCTAAGATAGAACAGTAAGTATAAAAATTAAAAATAAACTATAAAAAAGCAAAAAGTTTTCCGCTCCCGGCTTCGCCCGTGGATATTTTCGAACAAAATAAAATTCCATATTACTCAGGAATTACGTAGCTTTCTATTCGTATTTTTTTTTAAATCGGTTCAGTAGTTTTGAGAGATTGCCCCCTTACAAACTTTCACTAGTTCATTGTGCATACTTCAAATATATTGATTAATTAAGGGGCGACCGTTGGTATGGGACGAAACATGTGTGGGCACACTTCCATGCACATCAATTGAGGCTAAAACTGCCAAACGTCGCTAATACGCATCTCTTCCTGAAGAATACATATTTGTGGCATTTGGGGTGGAAACACTGGGTCGGTGGGGACGGGGATGCACGACACCTCTATAAAGAAACAGCCACAAGATTGGTAGAGGTGTCCCACGACCAAAGAGCTGGCTCATATTTGACCCAAAGGATTGCTATACAACGTGGCAACGCAGCCAGCCTTGATGGATTTCTTTATTTATATGTATATTTAATTGTATTTTATCTACTCTTATATCGTAAAGTCTCTATTACAAAATCGAATTATACTTCATAATGATATGTTTTATATACACGCGTCTGTAATATTATGTCAAATTTCGATACTGTAATGTATTAGAGTAAGTTTTCAACTGTCAGCGATCGTCGTTTGTTAAACACGCGAAAGTTTGGCTCTTTGAAAATTAATTTAAAATAAAATACTTTCAGGGGTTTTTTTTCTATAAATAATCCATTATTTTATGGTTTTTAGTGCTTAAGTATTTAGGGTAAGTAAATTAGTTAGTAAGAGTACCTAGTGGATAGTTTTTTTGGGTTGGTTGTTGTATGGTAGTTTTTTAATGGATGATGGTGAGGAGGAGGATCCTGGAGGGGGGTCTAAGTGCCCCTCGCCAGGCGCCTATTTATCAATATCATCGTATGTAGATGAACAGGATGAAAGACGATCCTCATTTAAAAAAAATTTAAAAAGGAAAAATGATGCTGATTCTCAATCATCATCTGATGATAGTAAATCGATTCCGGCTGGCCAGAAGTCTATGAGTAGTGCATTTAACATTTTTGATCAGGTCCCTTCCTCATTTTCACCTTCAATTCCGTCTTCTTCTTTTCAAAGTCCATTAACTCCTTCTTCTGAAATCCGATTTTTCTATTCTTCTACAGACAAAGGTCCTTTTGTAATTCATGCTCAATTAAAAGAAATCGACAATAATAGTGGCACTTCTTTTGGAAAATTTTTATTTAAAAATAATTTTAAAAATATCATTAATGGGAGTGTGGAAAAGATAGGAAGGAACAGAGTTTCTCTTTCCTTTTCTACATTTTTAGACGCAAACAATTTCATCAAAAGTCCAATATTGTGTAACAAATTTAAAGCATTTATTCCATCATTCTCAATTTCAAAAATGGGAGTTGTGAGAGGCATCCCTACAGACATGTCTCCTGAGGAGATAATTGAAACAGTGTCCGTTCCAGAGGGAGTTGGAAGGATTATGAAGGTTAGACGCCTTAATTATAGGGTAAGGTCTGAGAGTGGTTTTGAATGGAAACCCTCTCAGACGGTTGTTCTAACTTTCGATGGTCAAACTCTTCCTTCCAGGGTATTTATGTGTTACAACTCTATCCCTGTGTCTCAATACATTTATCCAACTATTCTATGCTATGAATGTTGTAGATTTGGCCATACCAAAGATAAGTGTCGATCTAAACCACGCTGTTTTAAGTGTGGTAAAGATCACTCTTCCTCTTCTTGTTCCGTTTCTGAACAAAATGCTGTATGCATTCATTGTTCAGGACGTCATTTCGCAAATTTCAAAGATTGCCCAGAATTCACTAGACAAAACAACATTTAAAAAAACCATGGCGGAAAAATCTATTTCTTATGTTGCTGCATCAAAAATTTTTTCACCATCCAAAAAATCTTATGCAGAGGTATCTGCCACTCCTGTTATTTCCTATAAAAAATCTGTGGTGAAAAAACAACGTTCTCCTGTTCCTGTTCTTCATCGTCATGGTTTTGATAAAAATTCTCATTTGGAAATTGTTAGGGATGTCCCTTCAACAACTCCCAATGGTTGTGCCTTGAACTCAGAGTCAAGTAACTCAGAGTTACTGACTCTGTTAAATTCTATTTTGATGATTATTTCATCAAAATCCATAAATTTACCGTCCAACGTTGCCCCTATTATTTCTTCCTTAACTAAAATTCTTGCCAACCCTTATTTATTAGACTCTTCCTAATTTTTTTTTGTTATTTTAATTTGTAAGTACATATTTCTTACTATTTATTTCTATTTTTTAAATGTTTTTAAATTTTATAAAAAAGAAAAAAAAATGGATTTTAATATTTTACAGTGGAATTGTAGAAGCATCAAAAATAAACATTCTGATATTCTTTACATTTTTAAAAAACATAAAATTTTAATAGCAGCATTTTCGGAAACATGGTTAAAACCTGCTTATCAATTTCGGATGTCAGGGTTTTCTTGCTTCCGAGATGACAGGCAGGATGGCCGAGGAGGCTGCATGCTACTCATTCATCAGTCATTATCTCCTGTTCAAATAATCACTAACCACATTAATTCAGATCTTAATATAGTAGCTGTTAAAATTCAGGACATTATTTATGTATGTATGTATATCCCGTATCCTTCATCTACTATATTTCGTGAAATTAGAAAAATTATTAGTTCTTTTTCATCTCCATTTATATTGCTTGGTGATTTCAATTGTCATCACCGTTTATGGGGTTGTAACCGGACTGACAGTTTTGGTCATCAAGTACTGGATATTTTGGATGATTTTAATTTGTGTTTGTTAAATTCTGGTGCTATAACTCGTCGTGGTTCCCCTTTTCAAAATTCTAGTGCTGTTGATCTTTCCATATGTTCTTCAAAATTGACCTCATTACTTTCATGGAATACATTGGATAGTTCATTTGGCAGTGATCACTATCCAATTTTAATTTTATTTCCAGGAAAGGTTAAAATTAATGTGAACTCTTCAACAAACCTAAAATTTAAAACTAAATCTGCAGATTGGAAATCTTATAATAGTACTTTATTAGAAATTGTTCCAAATCTGCCTAATCCTACAGAGCATAATATTGATTACTGTGTTGAGTTATTATGTGATCACTTATTAAATACAGCTAAGAAATGTATTCCTTTAAAATCATCTCATTCTCGTGCCTCTCCTCCATGGTGGGACGAAGAATGTACAGCAGCTATTCGACTTAGATGTAAGGCTGAAAATCAATTTAAAATTTCAATAACAACTGAGAATTACATAGAATTAAAAAAAGTTGAAGCACAAACCAGACAATTGCTACGTAAAAAAAAACGCTCTGGTTGGAATAAATTTTGCTCTTCTCTTTCCCCTAAGGTCCCATCAAGTCTTGTTTGGGAAAATATTCGTAGATATCGTAACTCTCTAGATAACAAATCATAAAGTTATATTCCTATAGATTTAGTTAATTCTTTTATATGTAAACTTTGTCCTAGCTATGTCCCTAATAAAGAAGAAATATCTACATTACATCTCTCTACACATCTTCCTTCTATTCATATTGACAAACTTTGTTCTCCTTTTTCCCTCCATGAATTAAAAATAGTTTTATCCCACGTCAAAGATTCAGCTCCTGGATTAGATTCCATTCTATACTCATTTATTGTAAATCTTAATGATGATATTTTAGAATATTTTTTAACATTTATTAATTGCGTTTTTATTAGTGGAAATATACCTGCCAGCTGGAAGATTCAAAAGGTAGTTCCGGTACTGAAGCCATTTAAAAATCCAGATGATATTTACTCATATCTTCCTATTGCAATGTCATCTTGTTTGGCAAAAATTACTGAACATTTAGTCAAAAATCGTTTAGAATGGTTCATTGAGTTTCATAATATTTTATCACCTTTCCAATTTGGTTTTAGGAAAGGTAGAAGTGTGATGGATAATTTAGCAATATTCACTACTGATATAAGACTTTCTTTTAGTAGAGAAGAGTCTACTGTGGCAGCATTTTTGGATATAACCGCTGCATATGACATTGTCTTAATTCCTTTATTAGATAATAAAATGAGAACTCTTAAGGTTCCTGAAAAATTAGTCACATTTGTTATCAACATGTTATTAGAAAGAACAATTCAAATTAATTTACAAGGTGGATGTTCATTATGCTAGAAAAATATATAAAGGTTTACCTCAAGGGTCGGTTCTTAGTCCTTTATTATTTAATATTTATACATATGATTTACACTATTCTGTTATACCTCACTGTAGAATACTTCAGTATGCAGATGACATATTAATTTATTCTGCTAACAAGGTAGTGTCTAATTCTGCTGATAGTATTCAAAAAGCCTTATTGTCCCTTAACCAATGGCTAATATTACATGGTTTGGATATTTCCCCAGCTAAAAGTGTTTTATTAATATTTTCTAGAAAACGAAATATTCCTTTAGTTTGTAAATGTTTCTATTGATGATGTTTTAATTCCTATTGTCATTGAACATAAATTTTTAGGTCTAATATTGGACAGTAAATTGTCAGGTACCTCTCACATAGATTATATTGTTAATAAATGTGAACGTAATATTAATATTTTAAAAACATTATGTGGGGTCTGGTGGGGTGGTCATCCTTATTATTTAAAAATTTTATATAACGCTATTATTCGGAGCCATTTGGATTATGGTTCTTTTAATTCCTGCCAATAAAAATTCACTTAAGAAATTAGATCTTATTCAATCCAAGTCTCTTAGAATAATTCTTGGGGCAATGAAAAGCAGCCCAGTTAATGCTCTACAACTAGAATCTGTCGACCCTCCCCTTGCTTTACGCAGGCAATATTTATCTGACAGATTTCTATTTCTTATTGCCATATTTAAGAAACATGCCATTTTTCCTAAACTTTCACTATTAACAAGATATTGTGGTGCAAATAGTTATTGGACAAATAAAACGATTCCTTCCTTGGTTAAAAGTTATCAATATTTTAAAAATATTAAATATCCTATAGTTAGATTAAATAATCTGCCTTTCTACACACATTCTTTTGATACATGCATTTTTGTACCAAATGTAATTTGTAATATAGGAATAACAAAATCTACTTTAGAAGCTAATAAAGAAATTTGTTCAATTATTGATTCAAATTGGCCCAACTATCATTATATTTTCACAGACGCCTCAAAACTTACTGAAAAAGGTTGTGTTGGTATTGGAATTTTCCATAAGAATTGGAATATTGTCCAAAAAATCAAATATCCTCCAGAAACAACAGTATATACAGGAGAATGTTTGGGTATCCTTGAAGCTGTTAAATATATTTTATTATTTAAATTAAAATCTACAGTAATTTTCTCAGATTCACTAAGTTCTATTCAATCAGTATGTAAGTCCCCGTTTTATTCAAAAGATCATAATATCATATTATATAATATTAAGTCAGCTTTACAAAATTGTATTGATAAAAATTTAAATGTAATTATTGTTTGGATTCCTGGTCATGCTAATATTTATGGAAATGAAAAGGCTGATAAATTAGCCAAAGAGGCAGTATCATGTGGAGATGTTTTTCCTTTTCAAAATTTTTGTCATGATCTTATTAATCTACCTAGATTATCTCTGTTTGAAAATTGGAATAAATCATGGAGAATTTCTTCTAAGACTAAGGGTACATTTTATAGAAAGATTGTTGAGCAAGTTCCTGCTAAACCCTGGTTTTTTAAAATTCATTATTCTCGAAGTATAACATCTTCAATTAGTAGATTACGCTTGGGTCATACCTGTCTTCCTGTTCGTCTCAATAAAATTCACATCAAAGATTCATCAATTTGTGAATGTGGGCTGGATATTGGAGATGCTAACCATCTTTTTTTTTTCATGTGAATTATATAATCGGGATAATTTTATGAAATCTTTATTAAGTAACAATATTCAGTTTCCCATCAACATAGTGAGTCTTCTACATATTATGATGAATTCTAATATTTTCATAATATCATGCATATCTAAATTTTTATCTGATAATAACATAAAAATATAAGTCTATCTATATTTTAAATAAAGCTTTATGTTTATTTATTATCATTCTTATTAAATAATTTGTTAGTTTCAGTTATGTATCAATTCCATTGTTCATATATTAAGTTGTATTTAGTCATGAATTATTTAATTTAAATATTATTTTAATGTTGAATTTTTTTTTATGTGTATGTAATTAGTTTTAATTAATTTAATTGTAAATATAGAAGTAGTATTGTATATTTATTTCAGATTCCTGAAAGTATCAATACTAAATTTCGACCAATTTCGACAGTTATATGTAACTGAATAACGACGTGACACTGGCAGAAATGTACTTATCTTAGTACAATTGCCAATCAATAAAATAAAAAAAATAAAAAGTTTTCATACAAAAACGATATCGTAATGTTTTGTTTTTTTTAAATGCATAAAGGGTACAGGATATATCTTATACAGCCACATTAAACTCTATGAAAATATGGACACGCGCATGTGCGAGTCACTTAACAGTTAACGCGCATGCGCAATGGTAACCGCGGTTCGCTTGGTAAATTATTTAAAATACCTATTGCATGGGATAAAGTAGTGTATATAACTTGGAATTAAAACACTCGTGGATGCTATTAAAAAAAAACACTTATGTTTTAATTACCCCTATTATGATCCCGTACCATAAACTACTATTATTATATTTTTCTTGATTTATTAATGGGGTTGAAATTTGTTTTTTAAATTTATTTCTGACTAGCTATTGCCCGCGACTTCGTAAGCGTTGTATTAAATCCTTTCTTAATGGACCTCTACCGCTCCTAAATAATATACCTTCCAATTTTCATATTTATATCTTCAGCGGTTTAGGCTGTACGTTGATTGGCAGTCCCTTCGCCCCCTATTCTTGAATCTATTTTTATGATGCCAATCTGTATTTTTTTTAAATTTCAGAGCAAAGAGAATGCAGTGCAATAACGCCTATCATCCAGACATACACAAACACTACCGGGAGGCGAAGTACACACAAACTAAACACCATTGGTGGTGGAAAGCCAACAGGATATTCAACCAGCTTCAGTGTACAGCTCATCATACTGGTTTGTTGACTTTTATTGTTCCTGCTCTGCCCCTTCAGGTCGTAGCGTGATGTTATATAGCCATAGACGGGCTCCCCCTTTCGCCAATTTTTCCCTCCTTTCGCCAATTTTTCCCCCTTTGACCAGTTATACTGACCAGGTGCGCAGTAATAAGTTACCTTTCGTTGGTATCGTTTTGTGTCGCGAGACAGAGCTCTAGGAAAATAGTTAATTGTGATGTTTTAAACGGGAAAGGCGATCTAGGGCGTATTCAAATAATTATTTTTGTTTTCTAGGCATGGTTGTTTTCCTTGAGGAAGACCACTATGTCGCCGAGGATTTTCTTCCCGTGCTCGGGTTGATGCGCTCCACAGCCGACAGAAGCTGTCCCCAGTGCGATATACTGTGTCTTGGAACATATCTCAAAACGTACAATTACTATCTGAATGGGAATAAGGTAAAAACTATAAAAAAAAACTCGATGTGTAACATTACTCCCTATAAATTTATGCCACAAAGCGAGAGCTAAAATGTTACACATCAAATTTTACCTACAGTACCCGGCAGAACAAAATACCTGTAGAAAGAGACTTCCGTTTTTTAGAGCGTCATCTCTGTCACTCGTACTCATGCGACGTTGCGAGAAAAACAGAAATCTCTTTGTAAAGAAAAGATCGATGGGTATTATCTTCTGCCGGGTACTGTACAAGAAAAAAAAATTCTAGAGGTATCGTGGGATACCCGTTTGGTACGAAGTTCCTTTCGCTATTTATTATGTATTAAATAACAGGCACAATGAAATAAATTAACAACGTTTGAGAGTAATTAAGGGCCCTATATCCATAATTTGTATGGAGATATTACTATTCCCAATTTCTCTGTAAATACTCCACCTGTGTCACTGTAATTTAGCATATAGTTACTTATTCAATATATCTAAGTGAAATAGTCTTTATTTTTTTAATTGGTTTTATTTAATAGGAAATATGGGTGGTTTAACTTTGCCCCTGCTGTCTCTTTCATAATCTATCACAAAACTCTAAATTTTTTTTAAGCGCTCTTATACCATTATTCTTCAATTATATATTTCGCTTTTTTGAAGAATAATTGTATAAGAGCGCTTAAAAAAAATTATTTTGTGATAGATTATGAAAGAGACAGCAGGGGCAAAGTTAAACCACCCATATTTCCTATTCAATAAAACCCATTGAAAAAATAAGAGCTATTTCACTTAGATATATTCAATGAGTAACTATATATATGCTAAATTATAGTGACAAAGGTCGATTATTTACAGAGAAATTGGGAATAGTTTATCCCAGAAAAATTCCCAGTATAGGACCCTAAAATAAAAATTAAGAAAAAAATCTAACTAACAAGCTTCAGTCCGCGGTTTCACACGCGTGGAAATAGATCCAAAAAGAAATAATCCCGTGGCTGTAATTTGCCCCTTACCCGCCCGCTTTCGCGGTATAAAAAGTAGTAGGTATATGTTATTTTCTGACCCCTAAACTACTACTATGCAAAAAATTATGATCCCGTTAAAAACAAAAACAAATCTATCCCACGGGAACCATACATTTTTCCGGTATAAAAAGTAGCCTATGTGCTATTCCAGACTAGAATCTATCTCTGTGCCAAATTACATCCAGATCCGTTCTTGCGTTCTGGCGTGATTGAGTAACAAACATACATACATCCATACAAACTTTCGCGTTTATAATATTACTGGGATTTAGTAACTAAAGCAGAACACATATGTTTACGGTTCAATTTAATCTAAGTGTAATGTACTATAGCATAGTGTCGTGACGGTCGAAATCTTACAGTTTTTTCGGCCTAGCTCTCATTCGTGTCTGGAGTGTAAGCGATAATGAACTTCGTTTCAATAAATCGGTTTAGTAGGAGTATATTTAAAATTTAATTCTAATCCACTCAGCCGTTTCTAGATAAAAAGGGAATATTACTACAAATTCTGGCACTGTTATTTTTGTTTATAGAAGCGGAAGAGTCCAGCGTAATGCCGCTAACACAAATAAAGCGGCTGCTTGTCTGTGAATTTAGCATAAGTCTCGCACGTTACAGCAAAACTTTTAATTTTTCAACATTAAGGGCCGTTGGTCAAGGTCATCTTGGAAAAGTGAGTTTATTTATTTGAACCGCTATTTAGAACCCTAAATAATAAAAATATGGCTCAATCCAATTTAAAATAATAACTGTCAACAGTGTGGTAAGGAAATGTTGTATAAATAAACTCAACTTTCCAGGATTAACTGAGATTTGCCATATTTTTGACAGATACAAGAATGGCTAACTTCACTGACATGTTTTTTTTTTTGTTTCTCATTCTCCATTTTAATGGAAGGCAAAGGGGTTTACCCATACAGCCAATCACAGACATGTTTCGCTCTTTGGAAATATTTTATGAATGGTATTTTCAATATTTCGAACGAAAATAGACGTTCGATTTTCAAAATTCGCAAAATATTTCCGACCTCTTTGGTTCAATTGAGAAACGGAAACACTTTTTTTTTAAATTATTTATAGCAATGTTTTATGTGCGTTTTTTATTTTCTTTTTTTATAAATATTTGCTGTAAGCTTGTACTATATCAAACAGCTTATGTGATAATTAATTAAGGACCCTATAAAAGGTATTTCGGTATTTAAAATAAAACTATATGTGCTTTTTAGATTTTTATTTCAAATATTAAGTTATACTTATTAAGAAACTAATTTGAATATTTTTGTTATCACTTTTCTTATAATAAATTTTATTGCCGTTTGACGACAAAATGACGTCATCATTTAGGTAAAGTAGCGTTTCTGTCCCGTGGTACTACTCGTTTGTGATAAACGTAGTACCACGGAGCTTAACGTGCCCCGTGGCACTACCAGTAACACAAATGAGTTGAGAAATGGGGCACAATGGCTACTTTACCTAAATGATGACGCCATTTTGTCGTCTGTCGGCTTAGAAAACAAAAATATTCAAATTGTTTTTTTAAAATAACTTAATCTTTGATATAAAAAAATAAAACATATCTTAGTTTTGGAATTGTACCGAATGGAACAAAATACAGTGTAAACTCTTTATAACGTCGTTCTCTCTATAACGTAGACATTAGTTCAATTTGGTTGGTTTACCACAAAACCCATACATTAATTCACTCTTTATAACGCAACAGCCATTCTCTTTTACGAAGAAATATTTTCATATTTAGACATCAACAACATACATTGTTTTTATAATCAGCTTACAAAACTAATCTTTTGAGGTGCCGAACTTTCTAAGAAAGATACCTGAGGTCATAAACAACCGTCTCGCTTTTGTTATTGTTATTTGCCTTAACACGTGTGCCATTATTCTTAGGAAATTCTGTAGGAAATTTTGGTCTCAGTTACTAAACGCACCATCGTCACCACATCCCAAGACATGCAAAAAATACAAAACAAATATTGGTATAGCAAAACACGTCAGGCAAAGTTAACAGAATATATGTGTATAAAATAATTTATCTATTGATAGTAATAATATTAGATATTATTGTAATTGGTTAAATTTGGTTTATTTTTTCTCTTCCCTCCGTATAACGAAAACTCTTTATAACGAAAAAAATGCTCGGTCCCTTGAAATTCGTTATAAAGAGTTTACACTGTACCTACCTACCTAAACTAGCTATCGATATATCGATAGCTAAGATATTACACATCAAAATTTTGCCTAATGTTAGTTAAAATTAACCAAACAGAGGAAAAAAGTCGGCCTGAGCTATCTCCAGATCGTTAGCGCGGCGAATGAGGAACGCAAACGACGCCAAGATGTCCAATCATGGAACTTCCAGGTGTATCCTCACCTTTACGGATACACGCAAAAGGTTCCCAGTGTGAAATAGACTTCATTTTACTATGCATGTGTGTGGCAGCCGTTTTGTTCAATCAGCCAATTAGATTAGATATCCTTATTTTTGTTTTTTTTTTAATTGACAACATTTACATTTTTTAACACTGGAAGCAAAAAAATGTTAAAAAACCGGTCAAGATGGCCACTGGCCAGTCACGCAAAAGGTTTCCAGTGTGAAATAGACTTTATTTTACTATGCATGTGTGTGGCAGCCGTTTTGTTCAATCAGCCAATTAGATTAGACACAGTTTTTCTTTTTGAATGAACAACTTTTTTTCTGCAATTTTTATGAATTTAATGAAACTTGTGTTCTTTTATTTTTAATTTCAGGAATCATAACTGTTTCCTTGGCTAAAAAACATGATTGTGAAAAAAAAATTTCAAAAATATATATAATTTCTACGTATTCTACGTCATGTCATGGCGACCAACGCAGGCGTTCCGTCGTGACATGATGGGGAATCCAGTTTAATCCTGTCCGCGCTGCATGAGATAGTTGTTATTAGTCATCTTAGATACCGATTAATCGGCATATACACTACAAAGGAATAAAAGAAGAAAACTTATTTGTCATTATTTATTTATGATTAGCCATTAAATTAATTGGCTAATTAAACAAAACGTCTGCTACCCTACCACACAACAATACCCTTTAGCCTATTTGGAGTTCGGAATATAAGGTTTATTTAATATAGGCTAAAACTGACCACAATTCACATTTTCTGTACATATGGGTCTTGCTTGTAAACGATGGTGCTTGGAAAAATAATGGTGAATATCTACAGATTTAAAACATAACTTATTTATGTCGCCGCTAAATGGTTAAAACAGTCAATTAGATGGCTAGGCATTTCATTAAATGGCGGTCTTCAATTGAATTGCTAGGCCGTTCATTAAATAATGATCCGGACAAACAAAAATTTTAAGTCTAAATAATACGAATACGACGAACAACTTTTGGCTGCGACGTTCAGCCCTTATGTTAAACGTTTCTTTCAACAATTTGGCTAAGCATCCTTTAGCCATTCAATTGAATGCCGCCATTTAATGAAATGCCTAGCCATACAATTACGTGACTGATTTGGCGGCGACATCTATTCATTGATATAAAAAAATACTAAATTATATCTTCTCAGTCGTAAAGCTCTTGACAGAGCAGTCGTGGTTAATCATGGCGATCCACAGCGCGACGCACCTTGTATTGACTCGCCATGGTTAACTTTCTTGAGAAGAATAGTGCAGTGGTTTTCCCTTGCTTTTTAGGTCTTCAGGCTCCAAGCGCGGATCCACCGTTGTGGGCACGATGGGCAAGCCCACAACCCTATAGACTTGTGACGTCACATCGCACTTTCACGGTCTTTGAGGTCATTAGACTGATGATATTATATCTAATGCGTTAATAAAATTAAAAAAAACAATGAATCCTGCGTCGTGCGTGATTCGGATCGCAGCGAAGTACTTAGTCATTTGAGTTGGGAGTTTTTCTACAATGCTGGCAACTAGTTACCGCAGAGAGATCGTTTTCTACTCTTCGCAGATTAAAATCTTGGTTGCGTGCCTCAATGGCACAGGAAAGTTTATCCGGGCTAGCTGTCCTAAATATACAGATACACAAATGAGCGAGTTCATACTCCGACTCGCACTTGGACGATTTTCGCGTGCCTGTGACCACAACCTTTTTTGAGGGCTGGATCCGTGCCTGTCAGGCTCGCTGTAGCCTCTTCCAGCCAGTTACCTATCCAGTCAGCTAGGTGTATGGTTATACCGCCATTGCTCGGTCGCCAGAGCCTCGTTTGTTATCTAGCAGTACCAAGCGTGCAGGTGATGTTGATATTTGGGGTCGGATAGATCTTATTCCGTTCTCCCCCTTACCCTCCACTAAATTATATACAACATTATAAATAAATAACTGGTATTAACTAGGCAGACCACTGTACAATCTTAGAGGATTCTCCATCTAAATATAGCTCAACAGAACTGGCCACTCGTTAGGTATAGCCTAGTGATGTGCCGGATCGTTAAAAATTTATATCCGCGGATACGGATCTGAATACGGATATTTGGTCTCAAGATCCGCGTATACGGATACGGATCTTAACTTTCTTAGTGTATACGCGGCGGTAAATATTGCACATCGACCTTTGAAAAGAGATAATCTGTTATGGACAAAAGTTATTGACCTCTTTAAGAGTTAACTCTCATAACAGATACGATTTTAAGAAATAAAAAATAATCTGAATGGAATTTAACATTTTTTCATTGTTACCTAATCACCTATATATATATAAAATTTCATCTATGAATTGAAAATTAATAAGGTAAAAGATCCGCCAAAAACTTAACGGATACGGATCTTTTTTCTCCCTCGGATATCCGCGGATACGGATACGGATATCCGGCACATCACTAGTATAGCCTCACAAATACCACTGGTTAAAAGAGGGAGACTTGGTCTTCCGCTGGGTACCCTGGGACCGTAACACGGTTTCGGGAGCTGTAAATAACTCAAAACTGGATGTATCTGTAAAGAAACACTTATATTTATTTCATTGTATCATCGTTTACCAGAGGTAAGACCTTTCACTTGATTGATTGATATTAAACTTTAAGCGTGCTCATACGTTTTATTTTGACCGAGCTTTTGTAAAACTTAAACGCTCGTGAATTATTTAAAAATTTAGCGTCGGTGGTCGAGTGGGTAAAACGGCCACAACTGAGAAGTCGCGGGTTGGATCCCCACATCGAACCATGTACCTACCAATGGTTTTTTTGTAATAAAAAATCTATGTACATTATCCGACAAACCGTACAAAGAGGCTTTTCCATCTACATACCTCAACAGATCTGGCCACTCGTTAGGTATAGCCTCAAACCGGGAGCTGTTTTTTTAATGCGTAGTCGGTTGGTTGTCAAATTCTTCGCATTTTAAAAGCTCCGAATAATAAAATTTAAGCACACTTAACGTTTGAACTTTGTATGTACTTGGAATATTGAATGATGAAACGTTTTGAACGACATAATCTTGTACCGACGCACACTAGATTATGTAAGTAGTTCACATTACAAGATCACGTCGCACTTTCCTTCTCATCATTGAATAATCCAGTTTGTAAATAGCTGAGCATGGCACGCTCTATCAATAATTAAATACATTAGCTTAATGCCTGCATATTTTTTACTATAATATATAAAATGAAGATATAAATATGAAAATTGGAAGGTAAATTAAGAAAGGATTTTTCGAAAATCCACCCCTAAAAGGTGAAATGGGGTGTAAAAGTCGCGGGCAACTACTAAGTGTATATATATGTATATAAAAATAAGGATTCAAGTTGTAGAAAATAACGTTTATATTATACAACTAGACTTTCCGCCCCCGGCTCCGCCCGTGGACATATTCGAACAATATAAATATAGCCTATGTAACTCAGGGATATCGTAGCTTTCTATTAGTGAAATAATTTTTAGAATCGATTCTGTAGTTTTTGAGTTACATTACAAAAAGGTATACAAAAAACAAATTTTACCTCTTTATTAATATTAGTATAGATAAGTTCGATATTTGAATTTATAAGATTTGACATGATCGATATTTGAATTTATAAGATTTGACATGATCTATATTTGAATTTATAAGATTTGACATGATCTATATTTGAATTTATAAGATTTGACATGATCTATATTTGAATTTATAAGATTTGACATGATCTATATTTGAATTTATAAGATTTGACATGATCTATATTTGAATTTATAAGATTTGACATGATCTATATTTGAATTTATAAGATTTGACATGATCTATATTTGAATTAATAAGATTTGACACGTTCGATATTTGAATTTATAAGATTTGACATGATCTATATTTGAATTAATAAGATTTGACATGATCGATATTTGAATTTATAAGATTTGACATGATCTATATTTGAATTTATAAGATTTGACACGTTCGATATTTGAATTTATAAGATTTGACATGATCTATATTTGAATTTATAAGATTTGACATGATCTATATTTGAATTAATAAGATTTGACATGATCTATATTTGAATTAATAAGATTTGACATGATCTATATTTGAATTTATAAGATTTGACATGATCTATATTTGAATTTATAAGATTTGACATGATCTATATTTGAATTTATAAGATTTGACATGATCTATATTTGAATTTATAAGATTTGACATGATCTATATTTGAATTAATAAGATTTGACACGTTCGATATTTGAATTTATAAGATTTGACATGATCTATATTTGAATTAATAAGATTTGACATGATCGATATTTGAATTTATAAGATTTGACATGATCTATATTTGAATTTATAAGATTTGACACGTTCGATATTTGAATTTATAAGATTTGACATGATCTATATTTGAATTTATAAGATTTGACATGATCTATATTTGAATTAATAAGATTTGACACGTTTGATATTTGAATTTATAAGAGTTAACATGTTCGATATTTGAATTTATAAGAGCCGATATGTTAGTATTTGAAATGTATGCTAACACATTCGATAGGTGTTTGAATATTGGAGCTGAAGCTTCTTCAGCTTTCTTAAAATAAGTTTTGTTTTTTTTTAAATTCCAATTTATCCAAAGGCAAAGGACATAGTCCATACAGCCAAGTCTCTTTATCATTAAGGGTATAAAGCCAAGTCTGATGTAGTCTGATGTCACTTCAACATAACTTTAAATATAATATTACAAACTTTTAAATTATAATAAAATGGTAGATTTTTTTTCTTAATTTTCAGCATTGACATTGGTTGTGGTTTTCAAAGCATACAAATGTTGTTTCTTAATAGTTAAGTGAATGACTAATATTGTATGTAAATTGTGTAAATAAGCATGTTTTCCATTACCTTTTTTTGCTAAAAATGCACTGTTTTTTGGTAGTTTAGGAGAAAGTTTCAGAGTTGTTAGTAGAACTTATATTAGTAATACAATTATCGATAAATAATTTTTTTTACAACAAGCATGTACTTTTGCTTAATTTTTGTTAAGCATAGGATCCAAGGTTATTGACGGTATTTTAAAGTCAGCCCGTTTTAGTGCTAGATTTTTTGATTCTAATTTAATGTATGGCAGAAATACTTTTATAGTTTTCTTTCTATAAATTAGAAGGTAGAATTAAAAAAAAAACATTTGCATCTGTCCTAGGAACTAATTCCATTTTACAAATAAGCAATTTTTTTTAATTATTTTTCTTAGGTCGAAATAACGCCCTGGTATTCAAGTATGCATAATATGGGGATGGTGTTAAACCGAACAGTTTGGAGAGATATCGTGAAATCGGAGCAGCAGTTTTGCGCTTATGACGACTACAATTGGGACTATTCCTTGTTTCATCTGTCCCAAAATCGACCTGGCAAGGAAAAGTTTAAAGTAATGGTTTGCAAGGGGCCTAGAGTTTTTCATATTGGTGAATGGTGAGTAAGTATTTCATAGAGCTTTCCTTTTTCGCCGATTTGACAAAGTAAATCTCTTTTTAAACGACTTCAAAAAAAGGAGGAGGTTCTCAATTCGGCGGTATATTTTTTTTTGTATGTTCCCCGATTACTTGAAGACACCTGGACCGATTTGGATGTTTTTTTGTTTGAAAGAGTATACTTTCCAGGTGGTCCCATGGTCATCAGGTCAAGAGCTCAAATATAGGCACAATTGAAGAAGGGGTTTTTTTATAAGTCTGTACACTTTTTTTAAAAGGCAATTATTTTTAACAGCGGCTTCCACCACAAGAAGAGGAATTGCAACGCGTCAACTGTCATCGGTAAAGTTCAGAAATTGCTACTGGGGGTCAAAAAGTACATGTTCCCATCCAGATTGTCGGCCTCCATAAGCGCAGGTCGTGCTAAGGCATTTAAAAAAACTGCAACCGGGAACGGAGGGTGGGGGGATTTAAGGTATGAATCATTACTATCTAATATATAAAATTTCCGTGTCACAAGTTAGTTGCCATACTCCTCCGAAACGGCTTGACAGATTTTTATCATTGTTTTTGTGTATATTCGGTAGGGCCCACGATCGGTCATCATATCCCGATTTTTCATACCCCTAAGTTATAAGGGTAGGGGTAGGGGTAGCGGTAGGAGTAGTGCAGGCAAAAGTAGCTTATGTGCTATATTCCAGACTATAATCTATCTCTGTGCCAAAATCCAGATCCGTTCAGCCGTTCTGGCATGATTGAGTAACAAATATACATCCATACAAACTTTCGCGTTTATAATATTAATGGGATAGATTAGAAGTCGAGGAAAAAATTTGCTCCAGCGAGTTTTTATGGTGTTTGCTGCCTAATCCGTCAGAGATATCATAATATGGTGGTGCGTCGGTGGCCGAGTGGTTAAGACGTCTGGTATTAACTAGGCAGACCCCGGGTTCGATTCCGGATCCCGACCATGTACCAATGGGTTTCTTAATATAATCCGACAAACCAGGCTTTTCCATCTAAATATCTAAATATACTTCAACAGAACTAGCCACTCGCTAGGTACAGCCTCACAAATACCATCGGCTAAACGAGGGAGACTTGGTCTTCCGCTGGGTACCCTGGAACCGTAACACGGTTTCGGGAGCTGTAAGGCAACCCGTGAAGAAAAATAATAATATATATATCAAAATAGCACAAACAAAAATCTTGCATTTGGTCGTCGCTAGTCGAGTGGGTAAAACGTCAACTCACAACTGAGAAGTCGCTGGTTCGAACCACATATCCGACCATGAACCAACCAATTATAATAAAAAATCCATGTACATTATCCGACAAACCGTATAAACAGGCTTTTCCATCTATAGACCTCAACAGAGCTGGCCACTCGTTAGGTATAGCCTCCAAAAATCTTCGGCTAAGTGAGAAAGACTTTGCCAGGGTCGGCAAATTTTTCTGTTTTAAAGATTTATTTTCTAACTTTTCAGAGATCAAGAATTGTGTTCGAACATGACGAAGATTGGGAGACAACCAAAGAAAATGTACCTTACGTAAATATTATATATACATACAATCTGAACTTACAAAAATGGGAAAATATATGTGCCTCTCGCTCATCTGCTATTATGCCACTATATGTGTGAGTGAGAGGTCTTCTATCAATTATACAATAAAAGTCAGTTTCGTGACGATTCGATCGCTTTGGAGACGTTAAACGTCATAAACCTGTCAAAGGATAAAAAATCGAATGACGGTTACGAAGCGATCCAAACGTCACGAAACGGGTAAGTATCGCTTATATTTATAGTTCTGTACAGACAAAGCCAACTCTATTATTAGTCACTAAAGTTGATAATTGATCTAAATCATATTTGTAATAGGGGTTTTTGATAGTGACAGAAAATAAATACACAATAATATTTTTTATATAGTCTATAACGTATTATCACTGAAAATATTGTTTGTCTAAATGAAAAGTCTTAAATTCATACTTCCGGTCACGTGACCGCTAACGGCAAGTGACGTCACATTCATGTAAATATTGAATTAATAACCACAGAGTAGTAACTATATTATAATAACTGTCTGTCAATCTGTCAATGACTAAGTTATTTTATCTAATCTGTGACCATCATGTTGTTGGTTTGTGTGAATGTGACGTCATCACGCCTAGAACGTTATTGCGGGAATTTTCAAAAGAAGATTTTAAATGAAAATACAAATATACAATATTCTAAAGTATTCCCAAAAAAATATGAACAAATAAGTTGAGCCTTTTGACATTCGGTGTGCAGTACAAAAGTTTTTATAAAGTTTGGTTTTGTCTGCAATACGTTATTTATTGCATAGTTGATTGAAGAAGTATGCGTAGAATAATCGGTTGAGTAGTTATATAATTTATATATATAAGGGGTAGATTTAAAAAGACAACGACGAAAAGGGTTGTTTTAGATAGGGTTTAAAAACAACGGCCTTGAATTTTAGATTTTTATTTAATACTTAATATCGCTTTCATAAACGTCTCATTTATTTTTGTACAAATTGGAAAAGAAACTCCTGCAAAAAACACATTTTTTTATGCTGTTTGAAAGTGCAAATTAAAAGCATCAAAGGTCGATTAACAAGAGCAGACATGTTGGATATATTTTATAAAATGCCTTTTTAAAAAAAGTGTACAGACTTAATAGAAACTCCTGCAAAAAGCACATTTTTTATGCTGTTTGAAAGTGCAAATTAAAAGCATCAAAGGTCGATTAACAAGAGCAGACATTTTGGATATATTTTATAAAATGCCTTTTAAAAAAAGTGTACATACTTAAAAAATTATGCACTGAAAAGTGTGCTTTAAAAAAAATACCCAAATCGCTTCAAGTGTGGCTATAAAATTTTAAGAGTTATCGATTTCTCCAGGATCCCATCATCAGATCCTGACCTGATGACCATGTGACGCTTTCATAGTATACCCTTTCAAACGTCTTCAAGTAATCGGGGAACATACATAAAAAAAAGATTCTCACTAATTCTGAACCTCCTCCTTTTTTTGAAGTCGGTTAAAAGATCTGACATATTCGATATTGAAATTTATGAGATCTGACACATTCGATATTTAAATTTATGAGATTTGACACATTCGATATTTAAATTTATGAGATCTGACATTTGTTTCTTGACTACATTTTCCGTGAATATGTAGTGGTGTACCGTTTGCATAAAAATACTTTATTTTAGTTGTAATTAATACGCAATTTGAAATTAAATTGTTATAATCGTTATTAATTTCTAATTCGCTTCGAAACTTTAAACTTTAATATAAGTTTTCTAGTCTTGTCTTATTTAGTAAATAAACTTTGAATGCCTTTTTTTAAATCATTTTTTTTAATTATTTAATTTAAACTGTTATTTAAAAATTAACAATAAAAATACTTGCAAAGTTTATTTACCAAATAATACAAATCTAAACAAAATTACTTTAAATCCATTCATAAACCCAAAAAAAGAAAATAATTATTATCAATTTATTTTTAGTATTTAGTTTTGTTACGATTATAATTTTATATGATATAGTTATTGACTTAAATATGGCTCTTTAAGAGTTTTTTAAACCACCTCAATATACATATACTCTTTGGTAATTTCCAAAAGTTTAATATGAAAGATATGTACGACTAATCTATACTAATATTATAAAAAGTTTGTAAGTTTAGATGTAGGGGGTCATCTCTCAAACTACGGAACCGATTCTAAAAATTATTTAACGAATAGAAAGCTACGATATCCCTGAGTAATATTAAGATATATATCTATACTAATACTACGGTATAAAAAGTAGTATATGCCATTCTCTGACCCCTAAACTACCACTATGCAAAAAATCATGTCGATCCCGTGAAAAACAAAAACAAATCTATCCCACGGGAACCATACATATTTCCGGTATAAAAAGTAGCATATGTGCTATTCCAGACTATAATCTATCTCTGTGCCAAAGATCAGATCCGTTCGGCCGTTCTGGCGTGATTGAGCAACACACAAGCATACATCCATACAAACTTTCGCGTTTATAGTATTAGTGGGATTCTAAGTACCCTAAATTCTGTAGGTTTCTATTAGTGAAATAACTTTTTACAATCGGTTCATAATTTTACATCTTTATAATATTAGTATAGATCCGTGCGAGCATGACGGGTGTACGAATCTCAGATACGTAGACAAAATGTTAGTTAGAAAGAGAAAGATATAATATGCAATAGAGATAAAGAGAGACAAAACGGTTACCACGCCCCTATTTTTGTCCTGCTTTGTTACTACGGGAAAGTATATCTTTCTCTTTCTAATTGTCATTTTGTTTACGTACCTGAGATTAATTAAGGCTTATGAAGCTATCTGACAGAAAAAATAAGTTTATATATCAATCCGATAGATGGTGCTAGTATCGCACCATACTAACCTTAATGTCCACATTTTGAAGAGATTTGCACGTAATATATTAGCACTTATTATTATATATCTAGTATTATTGAGTGATAAAACAAAGAAAAAGTAATTTGAAAAGCGATTTTTTTAATGTATTTTTATTTTTTTATGTTTTAAAGTATATTTGTGAGTATTTTTTTATGTACTTAAAATTATTTAAATATGCGTTTTTAAAAAATGTACAGGTGGATCGGATGGGAGAGTCCGCAGCGAATGTGTGAGCATTTACATTGTAAAATTTTATTTATATTTTGGTCAATTTTTACAATCACTACATATTTTATTATTATAAAAATAAAACAAAGCCCCCTTCTCGTTTGTGCCCGTTTTACACAAAAACTACTGAACCGATTTTGTTGCGGTTTTTATTATAAATTAAGTTGATTCACGAGGAAGGTTTACGAGTATTAAACATGGACCTATCATGTTAAGGAGCTGAGTAATAACAGTATTTAGTGAATCAAGTCGGGGAAAAAGTTAGCTAAGCCAGGATGTGTTCGAGGTGTGTATGCTATCTAATCCGTCATCGGTTAAAGATAGATATATGCTACCGCGGACTTTTTTGTAGATCATTTTATTCTACACAATTCTTTTCTACATCATTTTGTTATATATCTGACGGATTAGACAGCTTGAAAACGCTTTTGAGCTAACTTTTTCCCCATTTCACTAATACTGTTAATGCTCAGCTCCTAAACATGATAGGTCCATGTTTAATACTCGTAAACCTTCCTCGTGAACAACTTAATTTATAATAAAAACCGCAACAAAATCGGTTCATTAGTTTTTGTGTAGGAGACTTAGTTTTATAATAATGTAGTGTTCGCGGACTCCCTAATTCACCTTGAATATTTGATATTGTTAAAAGATATTTTTCCAAAATTTGTTTTGTATTTGTTTTAATTATTAAAAGTACTGTGATTTTTTTTGTAATGTACATTTTGTTTTAGGCTTTCTCCACTGGAATTTTTATAATTATTTTGATGTAGACTTATTTATATATGATATTATATTTTATTAAAAAAAAACTCAAATCGTGCATTTTGCTAACCGTACATAGTTTTTATTTCTTAATAATCATATTGAAAGATATATTTTTTATTATCATTTATTTGTATTTTACTATTTTAATATTAGCTTTTATTAAAAAAAAATCTCAGGTATTGTAATATTAAGGTATATTTGGGCCTTTAATTAAAATTAAGTTGTCATTTTTTTATTATATAAAAGATTGTTTTCTCGCTCGCACACGTTGTTTATATTATAATCTGTCATTTAATAGTTAGAAAGAGACAAAACATAAAAAGAAATTGTGTTATTTATATTATTTCATATCTGATACTTCGCAGTTTGATAAGTTAGAGAAGATAATTATATGGATTACAATTAGCTACTTAGCTACCGCTAGAGGGCACTAGTGTTGTATTTTTGTTTATTTTTAACACGTAATTTCATGAAACATACAAGAAATGACCGAAAACCGTGTGATGGTCACCAAATATAGATTTTACAGGATTATGTTTAAAAGGAATTAAAAAAAAAACAACCATTTTCTACGCATCTTCACAAAAAGTGATTTTTTATTTAAGCCCAATTAGTGGCAAAGGAATGAACCTATACTCAGCCACTAATACTTAAATCAATTTCCAACATCTTATTGTAAAATTAGTTGATTTTATTTATAGAATTACACCAAACAAACCAAAAAGCGTCACTAATGCCATATGTTATGAGTTAGGGCCGTGGCTGTCGGCCATCTTATTTCTGTTAAAAATATGGCAAATGAGATAATAGTTTATTTTCAACTCAAATTGTTGGTATTTTAAATTGTTCATTATTAAGACTTCTAAATATCCATAGTTTTTAAAACGTAATAGCAATGTTTGTTTTAAAAACTACGCCTATTTAAAACCCTGAATAATAAAAATATGGCTTAATCCTATTTAAAATAATCAGTATCAACAATTTGAGTTTAAAATGTTGTATAAATATACTCATTTTTCTAGGATTAATTGAGATTTGACATATTTTTGACAGATATAAGATGGCCGACTGCCAAGGATCCTTAACATTCGTAACTTATATGCCCCGGCTTTGCCCGAATTTTCCCATGCAAATTTTACGAACATCAAATTAGACTAATCGATCCAGCCGCTCTCAAGTGTTGCTTTTACCAACGAACTGTTCCTTTTTTATTTATATATAGATTATTATTAACAAACTGCTAAATATCAGGTACGAGGGACTTATTGTCAGGGTCATCATATAAAGAAATAGACCTTAATTAAACGAGTGACCTTAAAAAATGAAAAAATAAATCTATCGTCATTTAATTTTTTTTGTAATAAATTCATATTTAAGGAAATAAAAGAGCAATGGGGATATCATACTTAGGACCGTGACATGTTTCGTTTCAATTCGAAGGAGAAAAACGACTGGTCCAATAGGGTTGGACATTCTCGGGCATTCCTTGGCTGTCGAAAGATGTCACAGTCCTTAGTATCCTACCCTAATACGTTCGATATTGAAATTTCTAAGAGCTGTGCATTCGATATTTGAAATTTTGTATTTATAAGATCGGACATGTTCGATATATTAATATTTGATTCACGCTAGCTCTAAGCCTCTATGGCGGTTATCTTTGCGCACAGACTGTATTTATTTAAAAAAAACTCTTAATTTTTACATTGTGAGCACAATTTTTTAACAATATTTTGTACAAATGTGAATATGATATATTTTTTTAAGGAAGCCATTGTTTTGAACATTGTAAAATTAAAATTGCGTGCTATGTTAATGTTACCATTTAGTATGTATCTATAGGTGTGGTCTATGTTCATGTGCATTAATGGACGACATTTAATATTTGATAAGGTGCCAAAAAACTTTTTTTCTTTAACCATTAATTTTCGAGTTATTTGAAAAATACGAAAATTTACTAAAGTAAGGAATAATGCTGTTTATCTTTGCTAAGCTATATTAAAAAATAATAGTAACACGTTTTTTGACATTTCTTTGACAGTTTGTTTTGTTTATTGCCATTGGTTTGTGGCCAAGGTAACACAGTTATTTTACCAATCTTTTTAGAATTTTAAACTTGTTTTATTAAAACAATAAAAAACGGGCTGTTAAAAATATTAAATGTTGTCCATTTTATACTAATACTAAAAACAGGGTCCGGCTCCGATTTCATTTGTTAAATTCTATGACGATTGTAAAACGAACTCAAAGCGTTTTGCCAGTTTAATTTTAGTCCCTGATACCTCGTGCTTCGGAGAGCACAAGAAACATTATACCTAGTTATATTTAAGAAGTGCCCACCCTATGAGCATTTTGTCACTTTTTATTTTTTTCAATAGTCTATGTCACATAAAAATCGGATCCGGACTATTAAAGGCCATGATCCTTTTTTTTTAATATTATTCTTTTTTTTTACTATAAATATGTTTTGTGTCACCTTGTCTTGTTATTTGGCTAAGAGGCTTGCACTACTTATGTATTTGATATATTGATTCCAAAGACCGGTTTATAGCTAATCTAAAGATTTAACTACTTGCATCAGAGCTGTTAAATATTTTAATAAATTGATTAAAACGTTTGGTATTAACTAGGCCATGTACCAATGAGGATTTTTTATGTATGTACTCTGACAAACCACACTTAGAGACTTTTCCATCTAAATATACCTCAACAGAACTGGCCACTCGTTAGGCATAGCCTCACAAATACCATCGGCTAAAAGAGGAAGACATGGCCTGGGACCGATAACACGGTTTCGGGAGCTGTCAAATAGTTAGATCCGTATTTTTTAAATAAGTTGTCATTAAAAAATTCTTAACTTATTTTACATTTGACGAACTAAGTAATAATCATATTTGTTAAACGATTATTTAAATAATTAACAATAATAAATAGGCTAAAAGAGGGAGACTTGGTCTTCCGATCTGTAAGGCGTGAAGATAAAAAAAATAACCATAAAAAGCTAGTTTGAATAATTTTGTTAATCTATGCAGTAGTTTTTTTATAATTATCAAAAGTTTGCTAACAAGCAACAAAGTGAAGTCATCATTTAGGTGAAACAGCCCCATCTCAACTTATTTGTATTAATGGCAGTACCACGGGGCCCATTAAGGACCGTGGCACTACTTTTATCATGAAGTACCACGGAACAGAAACGCTTCTTTACCTAAATGATGACGTCACTTTGTCGTGCGCACGAATTATGAACAAGACGAGTTGATACAAATCTATAAAATACGACTAACGCCAATTTACTGACGAAAAGTGACTAAATAATTAGTACATTATTGTGTGAATAAATGATTTTAAAAATAATGGAGGTTTGTGATATTTGGTAGAATAAACAATGTATTTGTAATACAACAGTATGTAAGGATGAAAAATAAAATGATATTAAGTTTCCTTTTGGGTTTTTATTGAAGACTTGAATCCTTGCTAAATGCCATTACTACCTACTGCATCATCAGCATACAAGACATGGTCAGGCCAATTTTGTATTACACAATACATACACACAACACGCCACACATATTTTACACATTTTCCTACCTACCCTCCGTTTCCTTATAACGTCCCCGCCAGTGTGTGTCAAGTGCCCGGACGGTCGAGACGTTAGTCGCAAGTGTTGCAACGTACCACAATCGAGTCGCGCTATTCGTATCGTTGAGCCGTCGCGCTGCCCACTCAAATCGCTAACGCAAAGACAATATTGTTTACACGCAAACCCGCTATTTAGTTAGTAAGCTAGGTTAAGAAAACTGGTGCAGAAAGAGACAGTCAAAACATCGAACCCAAACCAGCGACCTATGGATAAAAGAACATCAAGGACACAGATAACATCTTGAAGGTAAGGGCTGTTATCTTCCTCACTAAAACATGTATTTCCGACAAAAACTGAATCACAAAACACAAGGCGCCTTAACATTGCACTTGTCTGTCGGACTCTCTACCAGTAGCGTGCGCGTGCCTAACCAATTAGAAAAATGCTCTTCTTCTTTTTTTCAATATGGCGGTTCCACCAATATCAATCGGTGATTTCGCCAATGTCAAGTAGTATAGCCGTTTACGGTGATTATAGCCAATAAATCGGTATGTATGATAATCCCGCCGACCGCGATATGTCTTATTAATCACTGATTAATCACAACCATCACAGCGCGGGCAGGATTAAACTGGATTCCCCAACACGTCTCCGCGGGAGCGTGTGCTTAACACCAAGGCGATGCGAAGATTGCGAAGTGATAATGTCAATCGAATCATCCATTTCCGAACTTATCATTATCCTAATCTAGAATAGGCATTACTTATTAATATGCAAAATACCATAGTACTCCTCACATACTCTAATTAAAATTTGAAATTAAGTCTTAAATAAAAACCCGAAACAAACCAACCTAAAAATAGTTCGAAGTAAATAAACATGAAGTGAATCGCAAAAATGACACGGCGGGATTACTTGGGATAAGCAAGTTCACACTGCCGGGCTTTATTTCCCATAGAAAGTGCTATACATGTCACCATATTACTTTTCATAAGTGTGAAGAAGAGGTCCGATGGAATTTGCAAGCCCCGTAAAAGCCAACGAGAGCAAGCGAGATGTCTTTATACTTTTCGCTACCTCCCGCCACGCGCTCCTGTCGATCGAGAAAGGAGATCTATAATATTATGATTGGTCAATATTAACGTAAAATGCAAGCGTGCGAAAATTTAAACAATCATATAAATTCGTATTGATTTTATTGTTTGGACGTTTGTTAGGCAAGCCTGGCTTTTGGGCTTCTATGAAAGTACCGCCTCTGCTCTGTACGTGTTTTAAATGACCTTGAACCGTAATTTCTTCGATCAAATCACGAAGAGACGTACCTATCCAAAAATCTGCTGTTTTGAGTTAAGTATGCCTTCGCATTGACAGACTCGAGTTTTATATTATCACGAAAGGACGTAACTGTATTCCATTCCATTTTACCAGTACAATGTGTCGCGAAGAGACTTAACTCAATTTTAAGGAAAGTTTTGGTATCACGAAAAGGCGTATTTCGATTTACGTCTGTTCGTGACAACAAAAATCTTTTTTGCAAATATTAAAAATCACCTATCTTGAGGTATGCTGGTTCGTGATGTTCAAGTAAACGAAATGAACTTGTCACTACCTGCGCAGTGCCCTCCATAAGTAGAATGATTTGTTTATGTTGTGAGAAAAAAATGAACTTGTCACTACCTGAACAGCGCGCTCCATAAGTAGAATGGTTTGTTTATGTTGTGAGAAAAGTAATTAGAAATATTTAAAATAATAAGAAATAATAGCAGTGAAATAGTTATTCGTGTGCTTTGTGCTATATATTACAAGGTAAGTAAACAGCTTCAGTTCTAACTATTCTACTTTTGTTTTAATATAATGTTAAACTATTTGCGGTTCTATTTAAAATTTTCACTAACTTTATTTTATTTCTAGTTTTATTTCGTAGCATTATTGCTTATTCCAATCATCTCGCAAGTATGTACATACCACGTACTTTATTTATGTAGGTACTCAATATATTTTAGAACAGAAAGATTCCATTAAGTTATCACCCGCGACGGCAGAAAAGGTATACCTATGCGTTTAGGGTGAGACGTAGTTTGTTTTTTTTTTAACTGTACTTAACACAGTAAATGCTGAATAATTTGTTGTATATATAATTATTTTTTGTTCACAGGATATTGATAGAAAAATGGATGTCTTAGTAAAGTGGAAAGATGGAACTAAAAATGTCGTCAGCACTACCGAATTGATACCTGTAAAAAAAGGTAATAATTATAAAATCGGAGTAAAGGTGAAAATGTATTATAAACGGAAATGGTATTATGGCACCATAGTATACGTAGAGGAGTCTTCTTCTTCTTCAGATAATGAACCACTGTCTAAAATTATGAGCAAGAAAAACTGCGAATGCGAATATGATAATTGTCACAACGATGTACTTACTACTTGCCATCGGTGCTCGTGTTTTCTTTGCTCAGAGCATTACAATGAAGAAAAATGTGTGAAAATCATATTGTAAGTCAAATGGACGAAAGTAATACAGTACTTATACCCAACCCAGAGCACAGTGTTGATGATACAATAGATGAAGCAAATATTAACATAAATACATTCCATGAATATCAGCAGCGTTGTGAGTTTTCTGTGTGCATGGATGAAGTATTTAGCGCATGTCATCGCTGTTCCTGCTTGCTTTGTTGGGATCATTTTATTGATTGTTCATCGTGTGAGAAACATCTACCTTCTGCATCAAACACTACTGATTTAATTACTACCAATAACATTCAGACCTGTGAAGTTATTTTTTGTACTAACAAGGTTTTAACAACATGCTTTGAATGTGGCTTATTTTTATGTAGTTCACATTTTCTAACTACCGACCATTCTGATCACTCTTTACCTCAACCTCAGCAATTCAAATCACAGGAGAGCGTGTGCCAAGAGTTATTTGAAAATTTGGAGAATATAACATGTGAACAAATGGATTTAGGCAATGTGTCTGATACTGCCTTAGCATTATCTGATGGATCCGACATCTCACCAAGTATTTTAAGAGATAAAGATATAAACAGGCCCGATATTTGTATTTTCGCAGATTGTCTTAACGAAGGCACTGATACTTGCTCGATATGTAGATCTAAGCTATGTACTCTTCATCTTTCAATTCATGGAACTTCATGCAAAGAGCAAGCTCATAAGCGTATGGTTCCAGAGAACTTTGTAGTGGAGGACGCTGCCAAAGAAGGTGAATATGTGCAAAAGGTACGAAAAAATAAATATAAAGAAGCCAAGTCTCTTCGCTCACAGAGCAAGGAATATGTATCGCCATTTACGAAAAAAACTGTACCTAAAAGAAACGTCGGACCAATGTGCAACTATCAAACTTGTGCTAAACAAAGCAAATATTGCTATCGTTTTTCAGATGAAGATCGAGAAAATATATTACTCGACTACTACTCCTTATCTAATATTGCTTTACAGAGAGAATTTATAGCAAGGCATACTGAAACACAGCCAATTAAACAGAGAACTGTTGCAACGAAATCTCGCAGGCAGAATACAAATTACTTTTATCTTCCGTTGAACGGCGAGAGAGAAAAAGTTTGCAAAAAAATATTTTTGAACACCTTGGGCATTTCTGAAAGAACGTTTGGCACAACAATGAATAAAGTCAAAAGTACAGGAGTGATAGAAAAAGACAAAAGAGGAGGTAGGCAAGAAAGTTATTTAGAAAGAGATTCGCTAATGCGATCTTTGATTACACAGCATATCAATAGATTTCCACGAGTTGAATCTCATTATTGTAGAAAGGATAGTAAAAAGGAATATCTGCATCCAGAACTGAGCCTCCAAAAGATTTACTCTATGTTTTTAGAGGAATACCAAGTAAAAGTTAGCTTCACTCTGTACAGAAATGTTTTCAATTCAATGAATTTATCTTTTCATAGGCCGAAGAAGGACCAATGTGGTCTATGTAATACATATAGGGAAGGATCTGAGGAAGTAAAAATAAATCTACGAGACAAGTACATGAAGCATCTTACTGAAAAAGATCGTGTACGATTGTTAAAAGTAGAGCTGGGTCGTTTCGTATTTTACGTGAAACGGAACGTAACCCATTTTATAAATCGACAAACTGCTTCGAAAAGCAGTGCCAAAAGAAACGGCTTTTTATTCATAAGGCGTAAATCGTACATACTACATATTATATTCATTCATTCAAAAAAACCGTTTATTCGACAGTCTGTACCATATCAGTCTAATGTATTTATACACTATACAGCGTCCATATTAAAAGAACAGCAAACCAGTTTCTTTTTCAAAACCGCGTCGTAAATATTTTTGGTAGAATTTTTATATTTAGCATACATAGGACCCCCCGCTACATCTTTTATTTTGACCAGAATGAGGAAACTTAGAACAATTATTTTAGCCATTTATTGTTTGCATAGAAAGTACTGTCATCGGTAATGAAAAGGAATGCACGGCCCGAGAATGTCCAACACTAGAATGCCGAGCAAATTGCTGGGTCGGTCATTATGCTGTTGGACACACTCGGGCCGTGCATTCCTTCCCTGGCTGGCCCTGTATGGATTCGTCGAGACGAAAGATGTCGCGGTTCTAAATATGATAACACGGAACCCCAAAGCATGTGTTATGGGTACATGTATCTAATCTATACTAATATTATAAAGAGGTACAGTTTATAAGATTTGATGTAGGGGTAATCTCTGAAACTATAGAATCGATTTTAAAAATCATTTCATTAATAGGAAGCTAGAACCTCTCACACTTCTCACAGGCACTACACTACACACACAAGCGCAATATGTAAATGGTTGCAAAAATCTGATTCTTGAAACGGTTAGTCAAAAAAAACGACCAGGCTCTATTGTACGTACGTACAGTTGAATCGCCGAAGCAATAAACCTGCTTTTTAAAAAAAGCTGATTTTCCTTCTGTCATAAAAGCGTTCGTTCGTTACATGGCAAAAATCTGTTTCTTGAAGCAGTTTGTCAAAAAAACGACCAGCTCTAGTTAAAAGAAGTGTGTAAAAAAGAAACTGTGAGAGATGAAACTATACAATGTGCTTCATTCGATCTGCAACAGGTTATTTATTTGCCGAAATGCAATGAAAGTTCACTGTTCTATAAAAGGCGCCTCTCGAACTATAATTTTACTATTTACGATCTAGCGTCTAAGCGTTGTGTCTGTAATTTATGGAATGAAACTGTAGCGACGCTGAAATCGGTGAGTCGGACCTCACACGAAGCAAGGTGTTGCAAGTTCTTTGTCTATATTATGAATCATCTCTCGTTGGCGTCGGAGATAACCCGCACAACGGACAGTCGTTCGGTGCCCTCCTTAGTGCACACACGCTATATGTAATGCAGTAATATATATCGAATTTGTATCATAGTCAAATCTTTTAATATCCAGCACTCTGTAAGAACGACTCCCCGAACTCTAGCTAGACACGCAATAAATGGTGACCCGACGTGATTCATCGCGTACCCCGGAAGCCGTCGACGCGAACGCCGCGTGCCCGGGAAGTACCGCCGCGAACCGTTCGTGCAGCAGGGAAATACGCGATCTCGCGCGCCTTAACCGCGAAGTACCGCCGGTCTCGCTTCGCTTATCCGTTAAGCGCCGACGCGAGTGAAGTGCTACGGAGTTCGGGTTTAAAAATTTTTTTTTTCTTTGTGTAAACATCCAGTAGTGAGTGTGTGGAGTAGTGCAGTGAAAATGGAACAGCAACCAGCAGCGGCGCCTCCAGTGATCCCGCTGCCTATACAGCAGCCGGGTCATGATGACGCATCCATGGCCGCAATCACGGTGACATCACGCGTTGCCGAATTCTGGATAGAGCAGCCCAGATTGTGGTTTGCTCAATTCGAGGCCGTCGTGGGTAGCCAGCGGCTCGCGGACGAGATCAAGTATAACCTGGTCATCACGAAGCTAAACAAGGAGGCGATACAGCAAGTTGGAGATATAGTAGTGAACCCGCCAGCACAAGGAGTTAAGTATGTAACTCTTAAAAGTAGACTTTTAACTGTGTACGAGGAATCCGAAAATCGGAGATTCCAAAAGCTATTGTCCGAGATGGAATTGGGGGACCAGAAGCCATCCCAGCTGTTGAGGCGGATGCGTGACCTGGCCCGCGCCAAATTGCCGGATGAGACGCTGACTATGATGTGGACATCACACTTGCCACCGTCAATCAGGGCGGTGCTAGCCGCAAGTGAAGTGGCAGACCTGGAAAAATTGGCTATTATGGCTGATAAAATTTACGAGACAACGTCAGCAAAACAGGTCGCTGGGCTTCAAGACCCCAGTACCTCGCTGTCGCAACAAGTAGCCGCCCTTACTGAAAAAGTAAATAAATTGAATATACGACAGCAACGCGACCGTTCGCGATCTAGTAGTACAGGCCGCTATCGTGACAACTCACGAGTTCGTTGAAATATGACGCGACGCACGCCCGATAGTCCGGACTGGCTCTGCTTTTATCACTTCAGATTCCGCAACAGGGCTAGGAAATGCATAGAGCCGTGTAATTTTAAAAATTCGGAAAACTAAGCGAAGTGCGCGTAGCGGCGGAAGCGTGCACTATCAACAATACATACCGCCTGTGTGTCACAGATCGTGAGACTGGCATCCGGTTTTTGGTGGACACCGGAGCGAACATTTCCGTATTGCCTGTGTCGTGCGTCCGATCGGCGTCCCGCGAACCCAGTGCTTACCGATTATATGCCGCGAATGGAACAGAAATTAAGACATTTGGTGTAAAAAATTTAGCTATAGATTTAAATTTACGTAGAGTTTTTAAATGGACATTCGTGTTAGCGGACATTAAACAAGCTATTTTAGGTGCAGACTTTTTAACACATTTTAAATTAATAGTAAGTTTGTATAACAAAAAATTAATAGACCAAGTGACTAATTTAAATACTAGTGTGTCCGTAGTGAACTATTGTGGAGAACCGATAAATACAATAAGCATTAATCACCCGTATAGTGACTTGTTGAGTAATTATCCAGAAATAACAAAACCAATCTCATACAAGGAGACTCCACCGCACTCTGTGTGCCACTACATCGAGACGAGCGGACCACCTGTACATGCGAGAGCGCGTCCACTTCCGCCCGATAAGTATGCCAAGGTAAAAAAGGAATTCGAACTTATGGTAGAATTGGGCATCTGTAGACCTTCTAAAAGCCCGTGGTCAAGTCCATTGCACGTGGTACCCAAGCGAAATGGTGACATAAGGCCCTGCGGTGACTACCGCAGATTAAATACGATCACAAAGCCTGACCGCTACCCTATCCCGAGGCTACAGGATTTCACATACCTCTTGGCCGGGAAAAAGGTATTTTCACGCATCGACGTCACCCGTGCATACCACTGCATACCTATAGCTCCGCAGGACATAGAGAAGACTGCAATTATAACTCCTTTTGGCCTGTACGAGTTTACGCGGATTACTTTTGGATTATGCAACGCCGCGCAGACATTCCAGAGGTTCATGAACAACAGCGTCCTTCAAGGTTTGGACTTTGTGTTTAATTATATCGATGACTGTATAATAGCTAGTAATAACGTACATGAACATAGAGAGCATTTAACAAAATTATTCGAGAGATTGAATGATTACGGAATCACAATTAACTTAGCAAAGTGTAGTTTCGGACAACAAGAAGTCGATTTTTTGGGCTACCGAGTTTCGACTGACGGCATACGACCTTTAGATGACCGAGTTAAGGCTATTGTAGATTTTCCTAAGCCTGAAAATGTGGAACAACTACGCAGGTTTCTAGGCATGATAAATTTTTACAGAAGTAATTTGCCGGACGCAGCTGCATATCAAGTAGAGTTAAATAAATTTATCCATAATTCAAAGAAGCGAGATAAGACGCCTATCGAGTGGGACGAGAAGTCAACGGAAGCGTTCGATAAGTGTAAAAGTTGCCTACAAAGCGCCGTTACCTTATCACACCCATTGAGTGACACACCACTCGCTGTTATGACTGATTCATCGAATACGTGTGCGGGCGCCGTACTTCAACAACTTGTAAATAATTCTTGGAAGCCGCTTGCATTTTTCTCTTGTAAATATAGCGAAGCTCAACAACGATATAGTGCATACGATAGAGAACTTTTAGCAATTTATATGGCTATCAAACACTTTCGCTACTTGATAGAAGGCAGAACAGTGACAGTTTACACTGATCACAAACCTCTCACATACGCTTTAACAAAGAAATTAGATAGTAGCGCTGATACACCCCGACGCCTTCGGCATTTGGAGTTCATCAGTCAATTTTGTACAGATATTCAGCATATCAGCGGAGCGAACAATGTGGTGGCCGACGCACTCTCGAGAATCTCAGAGATTAGAACTCCAACTATTATTGACTACAAGGATTTGGCCGAGGAACAGGAGGACGATCAGGAATTAAAATCACTTCTCTGTGATACAAAGTACACCTTCAAGAAGATTACGTTACCCTACGCCGACATACCTATTTACTGCGAGGTGTCGGGACAACACGCCCGTCCATACGTACCAGCTAACTTTCGTGGACTAGCATTCAAAGCAATCCATGAGATTAGTCATCCTGGTATTAAAGCCTCGAGACGCATGTTAACTAGTAGGTATTTTTGGAAATCCATGAATATCGACGCGAATAAATGGGCCCGAGAATGTGTAAATTGCCAAAAATCTAAAGTACAAAGACACACGAACACTCCTACCGGGACGTTCCAGCATAGTGATAGGTTAGAACACATACATATAGATATAGTTGGACCTTTAAGTATAAGCAAGGGATTTCGCTACATCGTAACTATGATCGACCGCAGGACAGCATGGCCAGAAGCCGTTCCCGTCGAGGATATCACGGCGGAAACCGTAGCAGATGTTTTTTACTCGACGTGGATATCTCGATTTGGGTGCCCTATAAGGATCACTACCGATCAGGGTAGACAGTTCGAATCTTCGCTTTTCAACCATCTTACAAAGAGGCTGGGAATTAAGAAGATCCACACAACGGCGTACCACCCGCAGGCTAATGGAATGGTCGAAAGATGGCACAGATCACTCAAAGCAGCCCTTATGAGTCGAAATAACTACGAAAATTGGGCTAGCGAACTACCTACAGTGTTACTGGGACTTCGCGCAGCCACGAAAGATGACACGGGTTTCAGCCCCGCTGAGATGTTATATGGAAAGACACTGAGACTACCGGGAGACATGTTTGGCGATTGCGGCAACACTCCTGACAACGAAATGTATGTCGCTAATCTGAAGAAACATCTGTCTAACATTTTGAACACACCCAAACGAGTCTCGGAGTCCAACAAGATCTTTGTGCACCCGCAGCTAACGAATTGCGATAGAGTTTTTCTACGCTGCGACCGAGTGACAAAACCCTTAGTGGCACCCTATACAGGTCCATATAAGGTACTTAGGAGGTCGGACAAGCAGTTAGTAATAGACGTCGAGGGAAAACCATATACAGTATCGATCGATCGCGTAAAACCAGCGTTTCTTACTCGCGACTACGATAAAGAACGTATCACTTACAATGACACACAGGCGGACACCCAAGTTGAAAGTGATTCGCAGCATGATGCAACGCCGGCCACATCAAAGGAAACAAGAACCGACACTACCAAAAGCGGCCGACGAGTCAGACCACCGGTAAGGTTTGCCGACTCACACTTTTAAAGCACTTCTAAGATTTCATTTGGCCATTACAGACGTACACAGCAACAAGTTTAAGTTAATTTAATAAAATGGGCACTACTAAGAGCAAAGAAGAGATAATACTTGCACAAAGTGGCAGTGCAGTCGATGCAGCCACCTCCGTGCACCCCGGCACGACCATGAATATAGTAACAATGGTCCTATTGGCATTGACGATAGCGTACATTTTGTGGAAGTCCTGTACGCTCGGATGCTGACGACGATCCGGAGAGAGGTGGCAAACCCACCTGCGGGGAACCAGCTGTCAATGCAGTCACCTGGCATCGCCATCGCATAAGTGTTTGTGACTAGTGTTGTGTATGGGCAATCTGTGAAAGTGTAAATAATGTATCAAGTGAAACGAGAACTGTTAGAGACTGTAGAAAGTGCACAAAACGGATAAGATATTTTGTGTAGCGATATTTTGCGGAGAGTTTACTAAGTTTTTTTGTTTTTGGTAATGTGTAGCTTATTGATTCTTATAGATTTTTTTAGCGTAATTATTTTTTGTGTGTACTGTTTACTATGTGTCGATAATATTTTTAATGTTTTTCGTGTCATTTTGTATTTTTTATGGTGTAACCTAACTAGCTTTGTATTGTGTAATCTTGTTTTTCATGTAACTTCAATTTTAAACATTGTGATTTATTTGGGAAAATTTCACTGTAAGTGCACTAAGGAGTAGCTAATAAGTAAGCAATAGTATATAGCGACATGAAACACCTTTCAATGACCCTCCTGTCTTTCGAAGTCTTTCTAAATATTATTTTTCACTCGCATTTCGGGTCGAGACTGTTAAGAGGATGCCTACCTTTACAGTGGCACCACCTCTGTTGCACAGTGGTTTTCAAAAAGGGGGGAAGTGATGTAGCGACGCTGAAATCGGTGAGTCGGACCTCACACGAAGCAAGGTGTTGCAAGTTCTTTGTCTATATTATGAATCATCTCTCGTTGGCGTCGGAGATAACCCGCACAACGGACAGTCGTTCGGTGCCCTCCTTAGTGCACACACGCTATATGTAATGCAGTAATATATATCGAATTTGTATCATAGTCAAATCTTTTAATATCCAGCACTCTGTAAGAACGACTCCCCGAACTCTAGCTAGACACGCAATAAAACCATAAGTAAACGTGGGTCATCAGAAATAAGTACTGCTTTGTATGATTACTTAATCGAATGTGATGTGACAAAAGAGGAGTGAGACGAGTGTGTCTATTTAGTGACGGGTGCCAAGGACAAAATAAAAATTCAGTTGTGGCAGGAATGTCTATATTTCATTACGAATGGACAACATTTCATTTTTCGTAAGGTACCAAAATTCGAAAACCGTTTGGAGATTACATGCTAGAAAGCTTATTTTTCATTTTTTTATTTTTTATATCCTTTAATTTTCGAGTTATTTTAAAAATACTGAAATATTGAAAAATAAGGATTAATAGGTGCCCTAATCTGTGCTAACCCTCTAATTTAAAAATACTAATGTCTGTTGGCAGAGTTATTAGTTATTGAACTCAGGTGTTGCCTTCTGTTAATTTTACCCATTTTTATTCCATTTGAAGCTAAATTAATAATTATTCTTTAAATATAATTATAAAAATACTTCTTTTATATAATATTTTTTTGGAAGTTTTACTAGTTTCGAATGGGCTATCACAGGAAATATTTTTACGAGTGAAACCGTGCACAAAAGCTAGTATTATAATATACATTATGAATAATGTTGTAGGCGATTTGAGTTCCGGCTACGGCAACACCTATTTGGAACACGGTATATTATACTCTTTGCATTTCTATAACGTATACTCTGTGGCTTGACTGACACTATCTGTCACTTTCTTTGGGTGACAGTTTATATTTCTTAATTTTAGTCCTAGCTAAGGTTTTTGGTTTATAAGTCCTCAGAATTTATAAAAATTCATAATTAAATTAAAAATATAAAAACTCAACCAAAAATAAAATATAAAAATACGTGTAACCTATTTTTTAATATATTTTTAATTAAAGTAATAAAAATGGGTGATTAAAAAAATGAAATGTTGTCCATTGTCAATCTATTCAAGAAATATCACTGAGATTTTTTGTCCATTTCATGGCCAAAGTGAAGGCGATTCTGCACATAGTGCAATCGCTTTCGCCATGAGCAAAGCTGGAGATATTTACGTGCCGAGTCAACTGGTGCCCATAATACGACTAGCACGGAAACAGCAGCCCTACGAAGTAAAAGCTTTGAATTATTCTGATTTTAAAAATTTCAAAGATTTCTCTGCTAAACTGCAATTGTTAAAAATACGCCAAGATCAAAATGGAGACCAAGTAAACTGGCTAAATTTTATGGAATTTCGCGTACAAAAGCACACTCCTACTGTTTTTTATTTCAAAACGAGCCATATAGAAAAAGAATACAGGTTCATAACGTTAAAGCGACAAAATGTTCACTGGCTTAAAGGCAATATTGAACAATTAAATAAAACACCGAATAAAAATAAAATTTCCCATGAAAAGTACTTAGACCTGATGAAAATGTGCAGTGGCAGTACACCTTTGATAAGGAGCCAAGAACATATTATCTATTATAAGGCACTACCTCATTACTAATATTTAATTATTTTGTGAGTTTATTGCATTTCTTTTTTAAATATAATAAATAATAAAACCGTATTTTGGTGTTTTATTGTACATATTTTGTTTGGCGTAAACGAGTTTGTGCCATTTTTCTTTATCACGAATAGACGTATCTAAATCTTTTTTTAAAACAAATTACATTACTCAAAAACTAGTGCATTATTCAAAATAAATATAAGAACATCTAAAGAGTTAATAACGTTCATAAATAGTAACATTAATACGTCTATAAAAGTTTAAAATTTTGAAGGAGAGCCGCAAGTATGAACTCTTTTTTTTAAAATCGCTCTGCTGTAAAATTAAAAAAACTGAGATACGTCTCTTCGTGATTTGACCCTCGATTTCTTTTCGATAAGGTTTAAAGTGCAAGTGCAAAATAAAGCATAAAATAAATATGCATTGATTTAGTATTAGGGCCTTACTTTTTGTGATTCGGTTTTTGTCGGAATTCTATGCGGATTGTTTCTTTGGTCATACTGTACCTTCAGGTAAACCACTGAGAAAGTAGCACTCCCATGGTCCGCGCGGGTGAGAGGGGCGGGCGTAATTCTGCCATACACGATACGAAGTTACACGCGATATATCTGTTGTCGACGCGATCCACCTCAAAAATTTCAGGGTTCAAGCTATCCTCATACCAAATTTCATCAAAATCAAAACCCCGAGGTTAATCGCGTCGACAACAGACACATCGCGCGAAACCTCGCATCGTGTATAGCAGAATCACACCCACCCCTCACCCCTCATGGACTGGAAGTGCTACTTTCTCAGCGGTTCACTTATAAATGGATTTTATTTCTAAGATACGTTTTTCTAGTCTTGCCTTATTTGGTAAACAAACTTTGCATATCTTTTTCAAGTAGGTAATCACATTTTTTTTAAATATTATTTTAAAAAAATACGATAAAAGACATGCAAACCTTGTTTACCAATAATAAGACAAGTCTTCGAAGTTTTGTCGTCAAGCGATCTCGGCGGCCAATGGTGAGCAAGAGTTGGAGGTGTTTAGGTGCCGTGGAGACAGACCCGCTCCCGCAACACACTTGGGGGTAGTTCCTGGGCGCCAGCAACGGATTCTCCACTAACAGGATTCTTCGTAGGTATATTCCTTTACGTCAACTAGCCACGTCGACTGATGAGTGCGACCCGTGAGCTCAATGATTGAGAGGAAGTCAGCGAGGGGAGTGAAGCAAGGAGCAGAGAACGGTAGTATAGTAAGAAAAGAAGGAGAAGAAAAGAAACCCTAGAATAAAGATAGGTACTATAAAGTAGTATGAAATCGTATCATATATGGGTTTCTTTCCTAGTACATATATATTCGATAATAGTTAGAGATTTAGTTAGTACAATATTAGTTCGTCCATCTCCGATTCGACGCCATTTGAAAAAAAAATAGGGATGGGACATATTCATTCGCTCACGGTAGTGACGCACCAATCAGTCGACGTACCCAAAAACACCATGGCTCCGTAGTGTAATACCGCGGGTCAAAAAGGCTCTTATTTTTTCTAGGATAAACTATTTCCAATTTCTCTGTAAATAATCCACCTGTGTCACTTTAATTTAGCATATAGGTAGGTACTAAAATTATTATTATTTTGAATTTTTAATAAGCTCCAAAAAAAATTAAAGAGCTTTGTGATAGATTATGAAAGAGAAAACGGAGGCAAAATTTAACCATCCATATTTCCTATTCAATAAAACCTATTGAAAAAATGACATATTCACTTCTATATTGAATAAGTAACTATATGCTAAATTACAGTGACACAGGTGGATTATTTAGAGAAATTGGGAAAAGTTTACCCCCCATACAAATTATGGATAAAGGAGCCTTAACTAATATTAGAATCGCGTTTGTTAGTCGGATGAACGTAATTTTTTAGCACACAGATAGTTGAGTGAGTTGAGTTGAGGCTAGAATCCCGGAAATATTTAAAAAAAATCATAGGCTAAAAGCTAAGTATAAAATATGCAGTATACTTACTGTTTAGAAAAAAATAATATAGGTACCTATATATAAAAGGTTTAAAATAAAAAAGAGAAGTTTGAATAAAAAACTTTTTAATTCATCTTACAACAATCACATTTACAAAAATGCCAAACAATTTTATATTACATTACAGTACATAATAATATATTACTTAATGTCACAAAAATATTTTCACAACATTTATAAATAAATTTCGATCTTAAAATACCTTCAAGACAACTTATATTATAGTAACCTCATATATATGGGCAAAAGGAGAAAGACTTGTCATTCCCTGGGTAGCCTAGGTTCCCGGGAGATAGTTGATAATGGTAACATAAAATGAAATAAGTAAGTTTTTCTAGACTTGTCTTATTTAATAAACAATCTTTGCAAGTCTTTTTTATGTGTAACATCTTTACTCTAGCTTTCCTGCAATCTGTGGGAGTGTGTAACAGAAAGCCGGGGAAGAGCGCGCGGATTTTCCGAGAGGTTGGTACTGTCAGCCAACAGTGTGTGCGTGTGTGTAACGAGAAAGAGAAATAGAGAAGGAGAACGCATCAGCTGTGCGCTTAACCTACAGTGTTGTGTATAAAGTGTTAATGTTTTCAGGATATAATGTTAATGTTGCTTATTACCAAGGTGAGATGTCAGATCTTACACATCATATGTGACTAGGATTGCCAGGTGGCCGGGAAATTTTGCGTGTGGTCCCGTGTCCAGTAATAACACTTTACTGTCCCGTAATTTCCGAATACCCACTAGTTCATCATTTCCACAAAGTTGTGACGCCACGGCAGCCAGGCAGCGGCGGCCTGCCAGCTTCCTGCTTCACTCTTGTTTTGTTTTGATTCAGAGTGGACGACGTGTGCGATAAAATATTCATCTTCAGTATTTTGGACATTGATGCGAAGTCTTTTAGACCAATTAAAAAGCAGGCTAGCTGATATTTTTTTGGAATTAAATTCAGAGGTATTGTTAGAAACCTCACGGAAGACCAAAGGAATACATTCACATTACATGCACACATTTTCATGCAAAGAGCTCAAATTGTTTTTACTAAAAAGCCATTTAAAGAGTGAATCATAGACAAATATCATTCAAAGGATTTCTTCTGCTCTTGTAGGTACCCCCGAGGACAGTCTTAGGTTTGCCGTTGAGTAAGAGCTCCTCCCTGGCATGAAAATGTGTACCACTCATAGAATTCCTATGAACATTTTAAATTATCACAATGTGGGCATATTCAAGTGTTCTAAGGGAAATTGTCGCGGCAAAAGGATTTCGAGAGGACGGAACACTTGGTTCGAGAATGTCAAAATATCTGTACCAAGAGTCTTTAGACGTTGGTCTCATGAAGAAATTGTTCTCAACGATATAGAAGAATTTAGAGATAGACATGGGATTTCTCGATCGACTATTGTCGACTGGAATAATTATTGCCGTGAGGCTGTTGTTATATATCTATTAGATAGGGAAAATTATATTGAGAAAATTGGTGGCCCTGGCAAAATTGTGCAAATCGATGAGTCCAAATTTGGCAAAAGAAAATATAATAGGGGTCGTCGTATTGAGGGACACTGGGTACTCGGTCTTATTGCAGATGGTAGTGATGATCTGCGGCTTGAGGTGTTTCCTGACAATATTAGTAGTGCTGAGGTGTTAATGAAAAAACATGTACACGAGGGTACCACAATCCGTACAGATTGCTGGCGAGCCTATGATTGTTTGTCCGAACATGGATATATTCACAAGAAAGTGAACCATAGTGATCCTGACAATCGCTTTGTGGCTCCTGATGGGACACACACTCAGCGGATTGAGTCACACTGGCGTGTTGTAAAACATTTCTTTGCAAGGACAATTATAATCACATGAACGATTTTGTTAATTTAGTGGTCGAGTACCAGTGGAGAAGATGGGAACAGAACAGAATCGTTGTATTTACTTGTATTTGTAGGTACTCGTTTTCGTATACGGATTCACTCGCGTTGATTATATAAACTAGTGTTTGCATACGATTTTGCCCTCGTTATTTTTTACTTGTATTTATAGAGTATAATATTGTATTTATTTATTTCAACAAGTGTTTACTTGCGTTTGTTATACATTGGAACTAGTGTTCACTTGTTGACGCTGTTGATTTTTATCAATAACTGATTTTGTTTTTCTTTTATAGGATCTTCAAAATGGTTGTCGTAATGGAACTTGACCAGCAGCCTAATTGCGTAACTTGAAAGCGATCCAATCACTATCATTTTTTTTACAGATAAAGGTCGAATTTAGCCCCGCACTTTTCGAAATGTGTTTCTTTTCGTTTTTGAGAAAAAAATAAAAACGAAAATTTCACGTTTTTAATTGTTTTTATTTTTTTTCTCAAAAACTGTTTGAGATATTGAGCTATATTTTGCGGCACAGTACGGCACAAACGCAGCACAATGTAGCACAATTAACGAAAATACACATTTCGAAAAGTGCGGGGCTAAATTCGACCTTTATCTGTAAAAAAATGATAGTGATTGGATCACTATCAAAGTTACGCAATTAGGCTGCGGGTCCTTACTAAAAATGACTACATAGCCTGTTACAGGGACCAGTTAATATGGCCCCTGGGCAGAGACCCATTTCGTCCGCACCAGACGCTGCTCTGGTTGCGGAAAAAAATCAAAGAGAACCGCGCGCCACTTGAATTTTGGTGTGCGTGCGGGGTTTGTCTATACAACCACATCGCTCCCGATGAATGTGTTAACGCATTCATTCTTAAACTGCTGAACCGATTTTTGATGAAACTTGGTTCTAGATATTTTACACCTGAACTGTTGAACCGATGTTGATAAAAATACCACCAATAATCAAGGTCAAGATCCATACTCCTGGGACAACCTTTCGCCGGGCTCAATGTTTTTGCTGGTACAAAATACTAGATCTAGATAACAAAATAAACGTAGAATGTAGGTAGAGTAACATTTTAAAATAGTTACATTATTATTTACATTTCTTTACATGTAAATAATAATGTAATTAATTGTAGTAATGGATCCAGTAAGGGAAGAAGTGGTCCGCGATGACGCTGATAACGAGGCCAGTCCAAGATCACGTCGCCTGAGCGCACCTGAGTCCGAGGTAAACCCATATTAATATTATAAATAAGAGGGGTGAAATAGAGCATGTTATGTTTAACCATATCTTTTGAGATATTTTAAAAGTATCTAAATTTTGGAATTTGTTTTTGTAGATACTCGACGCATCATTGGCTCGAGCTGGAGGACCTTCGCAGTATCCTGGAGGAAGACGGGGAAAATGATGATCCCGACGAAAATGAGGGACTATATACATGCTTTTAATTGGTCGAGCGATTGAACAGAAACATTTGATTTGTATACTCAAGTTTGGGACCACAATATCATGGAGAAAATTGTTAGTGAGACTAACAGGTATTCCTGGAACACCATCGCAGCAGCATCCGAATTTCCCCATGGGATCTCATCCCATTCTCGTCTCAGCTGTACACGCTTTTTGCGGTGAATATGTCGCTGAATGTCAGGGGACGTCTTGACGAGTATTGGCGTACCGATGATCTGGGTGTTCCCGACTTGCTCTAGCACGACCCGCGCAAGCTGACGCGGGCCAGCCTGGGGGAGCCGCGCCTCGTAGCGACTACAGATAGAACATTTTAGTGTGTAGCTTAGTCATAGTGTTAGCATAGCAACGTAGTCCGAACCAGGTCGGAGATCGCGCCGCGTGTGACATGGTGGGGGTTTTTATATAGGGAATCGCGCGGACATCTCGAGTTAGGTCGACCCGTCTCTATAAAAAACCCGCCGCTCGGACTACTTTAGAGCGAGATAGATAGATAGGTATGGGCAATTTGTGAATAGTGTAAAATCAGTGTAAATAATAATAATTAATCGTGTTATAGTGATATATGGACGATAAGATTACATGCGGCTTTAAATATGTCATTATAACTTGCAAATCTTGCAATGTATAAACTCCTTGTTGTGTACCTGATAGCTGGTTACAGCCACGTATTTGTCATATATATGAAACTGGAAACTTCATAAGGAAAGCGGCTCTGACAAGAGCCCTTTTTCATCTCTTCGATACAGAAAGTCACTGGATACCACTGTGACACATCCAGGGCCCGCGACGGTCTACACCGCTACGCAGGGCGGGAGCGCTTCACGCTCAAGGGAATAAAAGAACTCTGCTCCTAGTACTAGCAGGTGGGGAATCTGCCCACCTGAAGGGTAGCCTGACGCTCCTGCACCAGGAATAGCGAGCTCCGGTTTTGGCGGGAATCTCGGTCACAGACCGCGGGTGCGTGTAGTACACAAAACTGCCACCAGGGGGCTCTGTCGTCGAGAACCCGACTATAAGCTTGTCTCGGGTGTATGCTGGATGCACTACACGTTACTACTCTAAATTTCAATACGAGTTTCGAACTGCAACTAATTAACTATTGTTAAGATGTGCTTAATTAAGTCAAAGATTATGTAATTAATATTCGAGCTACCTAGCACTACCGAACCTCATTCGACGCTGCTCCGACCGGGGAACAGCTAGGGACTACTTGCAGCCACAGTCACTACGGATCGTGGCATCAATACGTAAATTAGTAACCAAGTAGGGCCCGAACGCTAGACTCGATGTAGCTTGAAAACAACGTCTTTAAACGCGATAAAACGTCATACATTAGACCGTAATGAAGCACGTTCCCGTCCCCACTATCGGGTGACAAAAATCTGTAATAATATGGTCAGACATGTTCTAGTTACAGCCATCATAGTCTAGTGTAGGACTAACATGCTCTGACCCCTACTAATAAAATTCAGATAGATTCGACTTTTATTCCCCCTAATCCGCTTGTAGCCCTAAAACCCCGCAACCCCCCCCCCCTGTGTGGTCGGCTACAAAAACCATCCCCCCCGCAACCCTTACAAAGCCCGCCCAAGTCCAGAAACGTGTCCGCCGCGCGGAATAAAGCCGCAAGGCCCGCGATTGTCCCTCCCCCTGCCCGCGCAACAGGTACCTCGCTTGCTGAGGACCTAACCTACATAAATCACTTCCTAGAGATTGTGGACTTACGCCGCATTCACCAATTAGCCTCCCAACTCAGGGTTGCAGTTACACCGCAACAAAGACTTCTAACCCTGATAGGTTACGAAGACATCCTCTCCCAATTAAACAACGTAGCACCATAATGTCTATTACGGCCCGCGTAAAACCTTCCTTTTTAAAACTAGTTAGTTTCAACGCCAACGGGTTAGGAAATAACCTACTAGAACTCCGATCCTTTGTCAACGACTTCTCGGTTGACATTCTATGCCTCCAAGAAACCCTCTTAAATCCAAAACGCCAAAGAGGTCTTAACATCCCCGGTTTCTCCCTCATACGAAACGACAAACTAGGAGGAGGAACCGCCATCTATTTCAGACGCTCCTCCCTCCACTGCTCACCATCAACTAAAAATTAAAAAAGCACCTACCACAGACGAAATCAGCAACAAAATACTCAAGTGCCTCCCCCCACCTCTTGTCCACCTACTTGTGGCTATTTACAATGCCTCTCTTTTCAACTGCCACTTCCCAAAGGTTTGGAAGGAGGCCGACGTAATCGGCATCCCCAAGCCTGGTAATTAGCATTTTGAACACTTTCATTATACACTATGCGAACAGCACAAGTCGCCCCCTCACCCACAGGCAATTCAGGTATAAACTCGCGTGGCAACTTGCCAATAAAAGTCCTCATTTTTGCACCCCTCGCTACCCAAAGTCATTTGCACCATATTCGTCTACTCTAGATTGTGCAAATGACCATTATCCAGGCTACGGGGAAACTCCAAACGAACGAGGGGATGCCAAAAAGAATAGGACTAAGAGGGCCCGCTGCGCTCGCTGTCTGCTTAAAAATATTCGAAAAGAGGTTAACACCAAGTGCAAATAATGTGACGTGTTCCATTGTCTCCAGTGTTGGATTGAATTCCACGCCATGGAGAATTTGTAAAAATTGTTCAATATAATCGGCAACGCCCCGTGTGAATTTTCTGTCTGTGTATTATAAAATTGTTTATTTTATTTTCTTGCGTTTTTGTTCTTGTGTATTTTTATTAGTAAAACATTGTATTTTTTGTCTGCAAAATAACTGTTTAATTTTTATTTTCTTGTATTATGTTTTATTGTCTTGTATCACAACTATGAATCAGTTTATCTGATAGATTAAACTAATTGTCTTGTATTGTATTTTATTATTTGTCAACTGTTTAATTATATTTCTTTGTACCTTTTATATTGTCTTGTAATGTATATTTGTCAATGCAAAATAACTGTTTACTTATTATCTTAGAACAAACATTATTTCTTTAAAACAAACATATCTAATGATTTTGTAAATCTGAACAAAATAGTTGGCTTTGATTTAAGTCTGAACTGCAAACTCGCATCAATTTTGAAGAGTCTTGATCAGAAATTTTATTAATTTTGTAAAAACGGAAAAATCTAGCGATAAATATTGTTGTGTATATTTGATAAATTAATTAAAAAAATATCATTTCAAAATTAACATCCAAATTTAATTTATGGTATCTGGACGACGGGTCATTAGGAGGAGATGTATTAACAGTTCTAAATGATTTAGAAATTATAAATAAATCATTTTCAGAAATTGGCCTTAGTCTAAATTCAAATAAATGTGAACTATACATAGCCGAGTCCATTTCTTCAGACATAAAAACAAAAATTATATCAAAATTCAATTCCGTAACCCCAAATATATCTATACAAAATAAATACACACTTACTTTACTCGGTGCTCCAATTTTTGACGAAGGAATTGAAAATATAGTAAATTCAAAATTAGAAAATTTTAATAACTCTGCAGACAGACTTTTAGAAATTAATCAACACATGGCTTTCTTTATCATTCGACACTGTTTTTTCACACCAAAATTTATGTATTTACTTAGATGCACACCCCTTTGGAAATTTACAAACATAACAAATTCTATAGATGAGTCTCTAAAAAATACTGTTTCCAAAATTTTAAACCAAAATTTCAATAATCGTTCTTGGACCCAAGCGACTCTCCCTGTCCAGTTCGGTGGCTTGGGAATTCGTATTTCGTCGTGTGTTGCACTTCCTGCCTTTTTGTCATCAACCTATAGCGCGCTAACCCTCATCGGTACTATATTGAACTTACCTAACGTAACCGATGGGGAAGTGGCGGGTGTAGACGAGGCCAGAAGTACATGGAGTGCAACTCACCTAGGAGTCGACGTTCCCATAGAGTTAAGTAGCCAGCGAGCGTGGGATTTACCATCTATAAAGGCAACCCACGCTACATTGCTCGAACAGTGTCCTGATGATTTCGACAGAGCACGGCTTCTAGCTGTATCTGAAAAAGAGTCGGGACACTGGCTTCACGCATTGCCCTCCCATAACATAGGTACGGTGTTGGATTCATCGACCTTACGTATCGCCATTAGTTTACGATTAGGTACTAAGGTCTGTGAACCTCATCGTTGCCTATGTGGAAAAGACGTGGACTATTTTGGTCGCCATGGACTTTCATGCACAAAAAGTGCTGGTCGCGCCTACCGCCACGGTACCTTAAATGATATAGTACGCCGATCTCTTGCCACTGCCTCTGTTCCTGCAATTCTTGAACCATCTGGTATGAGCAGGGACGATGGCAAAAGACCTGATGGCGTAACTTTAGTACCGTGGCATTTAGGAAAAAATTTGGTGTGGGACGCTACCTGTGTTGATACACTGGCAGCGTCTCACATACAGTATACAAAATTAAGAGCGGGTGCGGCGGCAGAACAGGCTCAACTGCTCAAGCGCCGAAAATATTCAAATATTATAACAAATTATTTATTTTCGGCGTTTGCGGTGGAAACAATGGGTCCATGGTCTGCCGAAATGAAAATATTCATAAAAGATTTAGGTACGAGACTAGTCCACGCCTCAGGTGACCTAAAGGCTGGCTCTTACCTCGCTCAAAGGATCAGTTTAACCATTCAGCGAGGTAACGCAGCCAGTGTTTTAGGAACCATGCCACAGGGAGGGGTTCTGGAAGAGGTATTCTTTTTGTAATTTGTATATATAGTTTTTAAATATATTATTTATTTATTATTGTACATTTTAGTTAAGTGGTAAATTAAAAATGTATTAAAAAAATATTTTATATTAATAAGTAAAACTTTTTAAAATAAAATATTTTTATATTGTTTTGTGTATATTTGATAAATTAATAAAAAAAAAATTTTATATTAATAAGTAAAACTTTTAAAATAAAATATTTTTATATATTTCCGGCTTAAAAAAAATTTTTTTAGCTAGTTTTTTTTTAATGACTGCAATTAAAACGTTTTTTTCTCTACAGTTTTCCAGGGCGAAGAATGGTGTCTGTAAGACAATGGGAGATTTTGCTCCAAATCACGGAGATAAATCAGACGCCCTGGCAAAAAGAGAATTGGCCATGCTACATATTTATGATATACTTTTTTTATAATTTATTTTGAAAATATAGACCATTTTAAGAAACTAATTTCGATATTTTTGTTTTTTATCCATTGTGTCTATTTTTAATATATTATACAAATTTTACCCGCGAAAAGTAAACGTGACGTCACAAAAATTTGGAACAGGATTATAATCTTGGCCACTACACATAAAAAGTGACAGTCAATCAAATTAACGTCAAGCAAACGTCAGTCAAGGTCGACTAACCTAAAAATTACTCTTGTTTATATACTCGTGTTTATAATTATTTAAATTGAATAGTTTTTTACAATTTTACAAATAGTGTTTCATCCCGTCATGTCCTAATAACAAAGAAAATAATTACACGTAAAACAAAAATTTATAAAGATTCTATTCTATTCTATTTTTTTTTCAAAATGGCTCCATCAGGGTTTTGATGATTCCGCCAATGTCAAGTATTATAGACGTCACAGTAACACTAAGCCGATTAATCGGTAGGTAGAATGCTCCCGCCGGCCGTGATATGTCATATTAATCACTGACTAATCACAACTATTACAGCGCGGGCGGGATTAAACTGGATTCCCCAACACGTCTCCGCGGCGCGTGTGCTATCCACCAAGGCGTGTCGTGGAATCTCATTTATAAAGATGTCATTCAAAGATTGACGATTACCCTTTTTTTTAGGCAAAGGTATTTTTTTTCATACTGCTTATGATGACGTCATACATCGGTATACAAAAGTATAGACTCAATTTAAAATCTGATAAATAGAAATTGTACTGAAAGCTTATATCTCGAAACGGTTTCGAGATCTTCGTTCCTGTTCAAAAAGTTAGCATGGCCAATTGGCGAAGCGCCGGGAAGAGTTGGCTTCCAGCACTTCCAGACTCAATATCGTTGGGACTGGTACAACGAAAACTGCAGCGAAATGGCGTGATGTAAGTACTGTTAATTATAGTGTGTATGTGTACCTCTTGCCTCTTTAATCTATTCTATCAGAACAATAACAATAATGATCTAGCTTGGGAAATAAAATATAGCCTATGTTACTCAGTGATAATATAACAGTCTACTGAAGGTGAAATAATTTTTAAAATCGGTCGAGGAGAAGATTCTGGAGCTTATTGGGCCTGTGGCAGTGTATGGAGAGGAGACTGTTCGAATTCCATTTAATGTTAGCTATATAAAATATTGTTAGATGTTACCTTACAAAGTCTCCTTGGCTCGAATTTAATTTAAAATTCTACTCGGTTAAAATTAATTAATTTCAGACCATTCCCTTTTTGAAATATAAAAGGTTGAACAACAACATAGTCATGGAGACGAAAGAGAACAAACCACAGAAGCCGAAGCAACAAGGTTGGAAGGGGAGGAATAGAAAGGCAAAACCGATCCCCCAAAAACCGTTTCAGATGGTGCCGCCCCACAAATTGATATCATTGGCTAAATGAGGAAGAATTTGTCTTCCACTGGGTACCCTGGGGCCGGCTTGTTGTGGACGGATTGTCGGATAATGTACATAGGTTTTTTATTATAAAAAACCCATTGGTACATGGTCGGATGTAGGAATCGAACCCGCGACTTTTCAGTTGCGAGCCGACGTCTTACCCACTCGAACACCGACGCCCTTGGATTTCAAGACCTTAATCCAATTCCGGGTGCAAGTTGGGTTGAAGGGCCACTATTGGCCAATCTTGAGGAGATTTGGCCCGAAAACTATGATGTAGCTGCCCTACAACGCGACTGCCATGATTACTTTAACTTGTTGACCCGTGCGGGTAACAGGTTGCCGAAGAGTTTTCCCAGTAACTTTGAATGTCTGCGGGATCTCTGTCCGCAAAATCGAGGCGCCTAATAAAAAGGCATTCCCTCACAATGCCACAGGTGCCAGCTCTATGGGCACTCCTCCCACAACTTTCGCGCATCATTCGGATGCGTGAAGCGCTTGGAGCCTCACTCCACTGACCAGTGTCCCCGTAATAGGGATACAGACGGTCCTCCGGCAGAACTTTCCACTAGAACAGTTTAGTGGAAAATCTATAGTGTCAGTTAAGTACTGGAAAACTCATTGTGGACATAGTGCAGAAATAGGAAGAATACATTTACCTACCAGATTAAAAATAGCAGGTACTTTCTTTTTATTTTGTTTGTCACTGATACATTACACTGATATTTTAGGAAAACTTACATCAATTTTATTTCTTTTCAGGAAAACTCAAATAAGGTGTTACACTTGATCGGGTACTAGATAGTATTCGCGACTCTGAAAGAAATGATGATATTTCTCCAAGAACTTTACTATTAGACCGTAAAGATGTACATAATATCATCAGAGACTTTAATATTACTTATGCAACAAAACGTCATAAAAATGATGCAATAAGTGTTAAGTTGTGGGTGGAAGAGATGTCAAAACAGAAGCGCAACATCCACGGTCCGTGAGTATGCGATCGGTTGCGTCCCAGCAACACCTGAAGAGGAAGATGGAGCTGCTCCAGCAACAGGAAGAGATCCTCCAGAAGCAGATGAAGCTGACGGAGGAGAAGAGAGCGCTGCTGGAGATGGAGATTGAAGCTGGGAGCGATGCTGGTGGAAACTCGGTCCAGGGTGAGCGAACGGCGGAGTGGGTGAGCGGCCACATGCTGGCGCTGACTATGGAGCCTCACCTGCACCAACAACGACAACAACAAGACGAACATATGGTCAGTGACAGTGAGGGGATACCTAACCCCGGGGGTCAGTTGCCAAAGTTGCCCGCGGCGCAGCCACCGCCGTTCCGTGACTCTCCTCGGCGGACACTGCCGTTCGTCGGGGCGTCTGTGCCAGAGTTACGGCCGACGCTGTGTTGCGCCGCACCCCAGCGGGAGGTTTCACCATCCCGCTCACTACGTGTCGAAGAGCCGGCGGCGCCACTTCGGTCGGCGCAGCCGATGCCGACGCTACCGATGCCGCTGCAGCCGGCGCGACCAATGCCGCCGCCGGTGCTGTACGAGGAAAGACAGCGGTATGAGATCGGAGAGCTGGCTGACGCACTGCAACGCGCCGTGAGCAGAAGTCACCTAGCATCGAGAGACCAGGACCTGCCTCCTTTCTCGGGGAGTACCAGTGAGTGGCTGCCGCTCCGCGCGACGTACGACGAGTCGGCGCACCAGCTGACGAACCAAGAAAACCTGATGCGACTACGCCGGAGCCTACGGGGTGAGGCGAAGGAGCTCACGCAGTGCCTATTCATCGGGGCGACTACGGCGACAGAGGTGATGGATCTGTTGGCGAGCCGCTTCGGCCGGGCTGAGGCGCTGATCGAACACGAAATGGAGAAGCTGAGGACGCTGCCGAGGGTGACTGAGCACGCGCGTGACATCGTCCACTTCGCGACTCGTGTGCGCAGCAGTATGGCCACTCTGCGGGCGCTGGACCGGCCGTACCTGATGCGCAACTACGGGGCTGTCCGCTGCATCATAGACAAGCTGACGCCTTTACTTCGCGACCGACACCTGCAGTACGAGAGCACACAGCCGATGGACCAGGAGGACATGACGACGATGTCGAGGTTCATGCAGGAAGTCGCCGCGACGTACAGCAAGTACGCACCCCTGGAAACCACATCTTCGGACCGGCGGGAGGGTGGACCACGGAGGACGGCGAAGGCGTTTGCGGTGCTGACCGAGCCTGCGCGACCAGTGGGACCGCCGAGGCGCGCAGGGCCCGCGCGACCGACGCGAGGAGACAGACCTGCGCAGTGACACGAAACATCGACACCGGCGTGTCCGGTTTGCAGCCGAAATGAAAGACACCGCGTCGACAAGTGCCCAGTCTTCCGCGAAGCAACGGTGTACGAGCGATGGGAGCTAGCGAGGAGGTACCATCTGTGTTTCCGCTGCCTCAGTGCCAGCCGAGGCGAGAGGTGCCGATGCGAGCCGGAGAAATGCACGCATCCACCGCGTGCATCATCCGCTGCTACACTACGACGAGACAGGCGAGGGCGCGTCATTCCCGCGACGACCACGTGGACCGCCGCCACCGCGACCGCCGCGGTCACCACGCCGCCCGCGGCAATCGCCGATGTACAACCGGCCGCCGCCGCAGATGCAATCGACGCACGCTGCTAATGTTGGTGAGGGGCAGTCTACGGGTGAGAACATGCGAGTCAACGCTCTAATTTCTTGCTACTTCAAGATGGTCCCGGTGAAAATCACGGGACCACGCGAAACGTACGACACGTTCGCGTTTCTCGACGACGGCGCCAACATCTCCCTCATCGAAGATGACGCTGCACGACGGGTAGGCCTGCAGGGTCCGCCAGCGGGGAATCGGATCAAACTCGCAGGCGGAAGTCAACTGGACACCACCGGGGCGAGCGACACAACGTCACGGCGACGACGGTGGGTACAATCGGCATGCCAAAGCAGACTGTGCCGCGCAAACTCATCGACGACTACCCGTACTTGGTGGACATCAGCCGTGACCTGATTTACGAAGACTGCAAGCCGACGGTGCTCATCGGGATCGACCACTGGGAGCTGCTGTGGCCGAGTGAGACGCGTCGGGGCAGACGTGATCACCTGGAGGACACACCCCACTCGAGCGAGAGGGCGCAGCAGTTTGTGAACTTTCCAGCTGGTCCCCTTTACAAAGTAGGCAATAACGGAAATATATTAACACAGGTCAAATACGTGCGATGTTTATTGTTGTCAGAACCACGTTTTTCTGAAATTGGCAGGCTATTGGAAGAATGGTTAATTGACACGTATTGCAGGATTTCAGAGGAACGGTTACGTTTCTTAAACTCGTTACAAAAACACAACTCAAGTAGTGCACTAAGAACAGCTCCACTTCAAGAAATTGAAATGAGCATTGAAATAGCGAATCGGATTCATCAAGATGAAACAATTCAGGGAGAAGGAATAGTATCAGGCCGCGTTTATTTGCCTAACACTTTTACGGGGGGGCCGCGATACATGAAAGGAAAATACAACGATGCCATTGCTTTGGTAAGCAGATTAGGTAACCCATCTTTTTTTTTACTTTTACTTGTAATCCTAAATGGCTTGAGATTCAACAGTCTACTCAAAGCAGGAGTATAAATCCTCTCGTGTGTGCTAGAGTTTTTAATTTAAAATTATCTGAATTATTAAGAGACATTAGATCTGGTCGTTGGTTTGGCAAATGCGTTTCTCGTTAGCTACATTACAAAGACGTAGAGACGATAAAGAATTTGCTGAATTTCTATTAAACTTAGGTTCAAATAAATTACCTTCCCATTCAATAAATACCGGGAATATTCAAAATTTTGTTGATTTAAGTAGTATTGATTTCGTAGATGAATTAGAAAATTTAATTGAATTTGTTTTCCCATTCATTTATGAGCCCTATATTTGCACAGAGCAATTTTATCATCACGCAATGACGCCGTTAGAGAAATTAACAATATAATATTAGAAAAAGTTAGAATGTACAATACTGCACTTCTATTCCATTGACAAAGTTGAAAATGATAATGCAGATGAATTATTTTTAGGACCAGATGCACTTCCAATAGGTATCCCAGAGCACGACCTCAAACTGAAAATAGGTTGCATTTGCATGATAATACGCTTAGTTTTGCAGACAGCACTAAGGTTAGGTTAAAAAAAAAGGTTGGTATATCAAGTGTGATGTAGTTTTTGATTTCACCTTGTTATTATTTGACATGATAGGTGGCGGGTGATTCAAAGTTTATTAAGTTCATATAAAGATGTACATAGTTCATATTTTGCCGATTCATAAAATTAATGGTACCTAGTGATTTATATGTACATATTAAAATGTCATACATATAATACATATTACTTAATAGGTTTTAATGTTGTATGTGTTGTTAGTGATAATAATGCTATAAATAAGAAAGCTATGTCATTTTTTAATTCTCCACCTAAATTTGATATTGTATACAAGCATCTTTCTGATAATAACAAACCATTATTTTTCCTTTTTGATATATTAGAAATAACTGGCTTAATACAAAAAATCTATCTTTTAAATAAACTGTGTTTAAAACCACTAAAAACATCAATGGCAGAAAAAAGTGTATTAGAAATGGCACCAATTATTTACAACAAGATTCCTGATGACCTAAAGAATTTATCTACACATTTATTTAAGCAAAAATTAAAATTATTGTTGGTTGAAAAGTCCTATTACTCTATTGGAGATTTCTTAACAGATAAAACTATTTAGACATTGTTTTCACTATTGCTGTTGTTGTTGTCATTGATGTTATTTGACAATTTAGGATGATAATTTATTTTGACATTTTTATATTTGGCACAATATTTTGATCTTTATTTTGTGACATTTGAATTGTGTAATTTTTTGGCATCGGTACTTACCTATTGTTTATTTTTACAGCTTAATATTTTAATTACTATATTGTATATTGATTGACATGACATGACATTTTTAGCATTTTGATTGTGTAAATTAGTTGATATATTTTTTTTGTTTTACCATACTATTTAACGGTTAACCATTTTTTTATTCAATATTTGTACACCCAAACGGGTATGTGTTCCTTGAACAAACAAATAAATAAATTATTATTATTATTTTACATATCCAAGTTTTGATAATTTAACTCAAAATTCATGTCAAGATGTAGCTAGCTTCTCTATTATAATAATTATTTATGAAATAGAAAGAAATAATTTAGTTAAATATGCACACACATTAAATTTAAAATCTTTGAATCTTTCTTGTTTAGAACGTCAAAATGTGAAACTAGTTTTAAATATCTTTAATAGCCATGTTTAGAATAGCATACTTGAAATTGGTGAAAAACATATGATGTCACATTAGAAGTACTGCAAATATAAACATTATATTAAAATGGTGGAATATTGTAAATGTTAAGACATTATAATAAGGATTATTAGACCCTTTAATGAAACCATTGTCAATTAATGAATAAAATTATAATTTTTCAAATAAAGTTTTAATTTAACTAGACAATTGGGATAATTTCAAATTGTGTGACAATCGATTGACAAAACAAACACATCTAGCATTCATTCACTCTACATATGCACTCATTCAATTAACAAATTATTGTAAAAATGAACTGAACTTTAAATTTTTGTTACCTGGTAGGATACAGACAGGAAATATAGGGGTATGGCTGGGTCACAATTTAATATCTATGAGAAAAGTATTCGAAGTAGAGTCAAAATTGAGAATTCAATCATTATTGCCATTAAATATAAATTCTTCATCTTTAGGTCAATTCAATGTTAAAATCAGCGATATAGGTGACAGCATTTGTAATGATAATGGTCCTGATAATTGTGTAAATGAACATGCAGATTTTAGTATATCAGTTACAGAAGAAGATATTAAAGTACCTAAACGAAAATCAATTACCAGTGCTCACTTATATTACTGGTTGCTGTGTGTAATCATTGTTAAAAAAATATAAATGCCAAAATTGCTTAAATTACTTATTTGCAAAAAAATATTGTGTAATTGTAAATAAAAATTGTAACTATGATTGAATAAAAAGTTAAGATAGAGGAGGTTTGTTGTTACCACATTCACATATTGTTAATGTAGTCATGTTTAATTATATAGTCGTAAATAAGTTAATAAGCCCAACCTTGAGCAAATATTTTTGAAATGTAATAATCAAAGACTAGTTGTACATAAAATTACATCTTCAATATTAGTTAATGACTGTGACTTTTTCTTATCAGACTTCTTTTGTAATTTATAAACAAAAAATTTAGTAACAAACATATTTTTAAACAATTATATAAAGAGGAAAAATGATAGTTTAAAATCTTTAAAGAAAAGAAAATTGTGTACATTATCATCTTAATGTAATTTGATGTAATTCTTTTCATAATTTCCCCTGGTGAGTTTCTTGTCAATTCTTCTCATCAGGTGTAATCGAATTGACCGATATAGGTAATGAAAGATTTTTTTTTTAATATTTACCTACATATATTTTGATTAATTTAGTACCCACAAAACTAAAACATAGGTATCTATATAGTTAAAACATTCTGATAGTATTATCATAGTGAAATAATAATAATATTTTAAAATCTATGAAATACGTATTGTTAGTTTGTCTATTTGTAAATAGTGCGCATTATGTCTTAATTAACTATAATTATGTAACTACAAACATTAAATGTACACCGGTAGTCATTAAGGTATATAAAAATAAATAAATCGAGAGCTAGACCGGAACTCCGTACACCCACTCCGCCGCACGAGTTTTTTTTGGGAAAAATCTATAAAAAGCGAGAGGATCTCCGATCGACGTCGACGAGTTCACACTCGTTCGCCGTAAGGAGCGAAAAAATCGAAGACTGCCTCACTGAGCCAGCCGACCCACCTCCCTCTCCCCGGCAGACTACCTCAGTCAAACCCATCCCCTCCACCTCACGCGCTGCCCTAGCACCCGTCGAGAGACGAAACGTCCGCATCTCGACCGCTGCGTCCGTCAGCGGACACGCTTCCCCCCCCCGCGACGCTCGCCCCACCCGCTGTCAAACCGCACACCCCCCCGCCCGTGTTCCTTAGGGACAAACCGAAATAGGACGACGTAAGTCGTCTCTGTTGCAATAGGAGACTATCCTACACTTCTGCCTCGCTCGTTAAAGCACAGCAGGCAATTAAAATTCTTACAACCACCTCCGAGGTTTTCAGATCTCTTACTCGTCTCTTAGACGAAATGAAAATCCCTTTCCAAACGTACTCGCTTCCCGAGGACCGCAAAATCCGCGCCGTCGTTCGCGGTGTCCCCAAGGACGGTCGAGATCCTAACGGACGTCGCTAATCAAGGCTTCCCGGTGGAACATGTCCGCCGCATGTCCCACTCCCAAATAAAAGACCCATTAGACATGGTCGTCCTCACCCTCAGAAACTCCGAGGCGGGTAATACAGTCTTCAAAAATCTTAACCAAATCTGCCGGCATTAAGGTTGAAGTCCCTCACAAGAGGAGCCAACAAGTGCAGTGTCACCGCTGCCAACTCTATGACCACACAGCCAATTACTGCCGAGCCTAGTCATTAAGGTATATAAAAATAAATAAATCGAGAGCTAGGCCGGAACTCCGTACACCCACTCCGCCGCACGAGATTTTTTTGGGAAAAATCTATAAAAAGCGAGAGGATCTCCGATCGACGTCGACGAGTTCACACTCGTTCGCCGTAAGGAGCGAAAAAATGGAAGACTGCCTCACTGAGCCAGCCGACCCACCTCCCTCTCCCCGGCAGACTACCTCAGTCAAACCCATCCCCTCCACCTCACGCGCTGCCCTAGCACCCGTCGAGAGACGAAACGTCCGCATCTCGACCGCTGCATCAGTCAGCGGACACGCTTCCCCACCGCAACGCCCGCCCCTCCCGCTGCCAAACCACGCACACCCGTGTTCCTCAGGGACAAGTCCAAGTGGAACGACGTAAGTCGTCTCTGAAACAGTAGGAAAATCACCTACACATATACCTCGCTAGTGAAAGCACAGCAGGCTATAAAAATTCTCACTCCCACCTCGGAGTGACCAAAGCACACAAAAGCACGAATGAACGACGGGAAGCTATCGGCACCAGCGCCGGCCTCTACTCTGAGACGCCTCTGAAGCCTTGACATGCGTTTTTGTTCGAAATCCAATTAGAATCCTCATTTCACGTGATCTCAATCGGCACACAAGCGTTTACCATCAAACGCTCTACAGTTACGTGAGCTAGGAATCGAAGGCTTGCTCACAGAAATCGTTCGTTCGTCCGAAAAATGTAGACGAGGGGAAAATAAGCGAGCTGGAAAATATTAAAATTTATTGGGATGATAGTATCGGAGATTCATTAATAAAAGCAGAGTACAGTCTGTGATGTGTCAAGTGAAAGAATATAGAAAAGAAACCAGTCGAAATAATGCAAGTGTTAGATGTATGTGACCCCACCTTCTTTCCGACCATCATCAAAGTTAATCAATATTTTAGCCACTCTTCCTGTTTCTACGGCGTCAGTTGAGCTATAGAATAAAATCTTTCCTGAGAAACAGAATGGGGGCGAGCGGCTGACCGCGCTAGATTTATTATCCATTCATTCCCCATTAGCGCCAAATCCTGAAACTGTGCTTGATGTAATGGCTGCCAGCGGCAACAGGAAACTATCTTTATAGTATACTTCTATATAATGATTACAGTGGTTACATTGTAGTTTTAATGAACAAAACTATTACTTATTTGTATAAAGAAAAAAATATGACCTATCCGTTTTCTATACATTCGAAATAGACTTGATGACTATTTGTTGGCTAATTAATGATACAGATATAATACCATTCTATACTCCTTTGTATGACTCTAAATCCACTAACTTTACTCGTATTTAAATTTTCAGTACTCCACAACCGACGCATCATCGCTTCTACGGTGCGCTAAGTGAAGACGATCTATGTTAAATCTGCTGATAACACCATGAACACATTAAAAACGCGGAAATAGGATCGACGAGTTTATTTGTTTTTTTTTTGTTGTTCTTAGAAGCAATTTATTTTTATGTTCAGAAAGTTCTTTGCAAATAACATTTTACTGTTTATTTTCGTTTTATGTTGGACACCAATAAAACAATTCAAAATATCTTGTACAATGCAACCCTGAGTTAAAATATCCTGTTTATTTTATTATTGCAAAACGTTTATTTGTTCCCAAAAGAGAAATCGTCTCTTTATTTAACGGCCCTAGCTTTGTAATGTACTGTTAACCGACATTTCTTTGGGAACAGTAATTGTTGACAACACCAGTCTGTCACCACACATCACACGCGAACGTACCTCACATACGGAACCAAAGTCTGTCTAAATACCAGATACGTTCCGCTATATCGCGACACGCGAATAAACCAGTAAATTCAGTGAACAACAACTTGTATATTCTCTTTACTGTGTATAAACTAATAACTTTTGTGAGCATTTCTTCATAACTTTATAATCGTGTGTATTAAACAGTTCAACTCGTGTATTAACTTAACTCTGTATTATCTTATTGTGTCTAAACGTATTTTAACCTGTGTACCGTAAATTCTGTGTCTCCAGTAAACCAGTTATAAAGCAACAAGGACCTTTTATTACTCTTTCGACCAGTAGACTTGAGGGATCTGCTGATCGCAACAATACACAATCACAGACCTTTCTAGATCCTACTTCTATCAACAAGCCCTCATGCTTATAAAAATAGAGGTGTATGACATGGAGTTTGGGAATGGTCCTGAGACAGAAACATGGAAGCACGCCGATGCATGAAGTACTTAGTGAATAGTGAACTTAGTTTCAGTACATGGTAAAGGTGATAAACACTTTCAAAGTACACAAGATGTAATATATGAGATATCAAAGCAGATTGCAAATTAAATTGTAAACTATCCATGACGTCTTTTTTTAAATATTTTCGCGGTTTAAAAAGAAAGGCGAGTACAAATCATGACCATGAAGCTTCTACTTCTTTGTCTAGGTGGGCGGACTGTGAAATTTGCAAAGTCCCTATAAACAAAAGGTATTTTCATAATCACATTAGGAGTAATTTACATTTCAATAATATTCTTAAAACACAGCATCCACTTTCAAATGTAAATATAATTGAATCAGGTTTCTGTAGCAGAGATTTGACATACAGAATCATTTCACCATTACGCAAAACAATTTGAACCACCTGAGGTATTTTTAGAGACAGTCATATTTTTAATAAATGAATGTTGTAGCGCGAAGCATTTCAAAATAGATATAAATAACAGGACAAGCATTCCTGAACAGCTGCAGCGGATTATCGGAATGGTGAACACCGAAAGACAAGGATCTTTCGCCAAATGCTCCATAAAATATAACGGAGACAAGAATGGGGAGACATTGGAAGCTTTCCTTTCAGCTAGCCCGATCTATGATAGCCCAACTGCCTAAACTACTCCCAAATGAGACGCACCGACTAGACATGGTGTTCGCGCAACTACAATTCAGCATAAGGAAGAAATAACCGAGGAATACAGTAAAAGCGTTCGATAAGCTGCTGGATGCCGCAAGGAGCGCAGAGCAAATACTACAAAAGCAGAAGCTCCAGTTCAGACGACCGCAGACAACCGACCACGAAACTCGAAAACTGTTCCGAGATGCAGATTTTGCCACGTATAGGCCACGAGATAGAGGAGTTTCGAGCATTGAAACGAAAGGAAATGCACGACAAGAGACAAAGCAGACCCTGGACCAGCTAGACCAGCTGACACCAAGGCACCTGGTATGAACACAGGCGCTATGGCAATGGCTTACAATTATAAAAAGGCAAGGATGAAGATGGAAATGTCGTGTCATTGTTAAAAATAAAGTGTTTAAAATTTGATAAGCAGCATCCCAATGTAATTGGTTACACATATGACCATTGTTCAGAATATAAAAACATTACAATGTCTGGCAGGGGGTTACCACGGAACCACCAAGAGGTAATGCAATTGAAACCTGCCTTCAAAAAAGCTCGGAAAAAGCGAAGACATTCAAGAAATCCTCATCTATTGTGAAAGTTGTCAACGGTGGAGTGTCATATATTTCTAGCAACTTGGATGATGCTCATAAAAATAGAGGTGTATGACATGGAGAAGTTTAGAAATGGTCCTTAGACCGAACATGGAAGCACGCCGATGTCCGCTTGAAGTACTTAGTGAATAGTGAACTTAAGTTTCAGTACATGGTGAAGGTGATAAACGATTTCAAAGTACACATGATGTAATATATGAGATAACAAAGCAGATTGCAAATTATATTGTGAACTATCCTTGATGTTTTATTTTTTTTAATACTTTCGCGGTTTAAAAAGAAAGGCGTCTACAAATCATGACCATGAAGCTTCTACTTCTTTGTCTAGGCGGACTGTGAAATTTGCAAAGTTCCTATCAACAAAAGGTATTTTCATAATCACATAAGGAGTAATTTACATTTCAATAATGTTCTTAAAACACAGCATCCACTTTCAAATGTAAATATAATTGAATCAGCTTTCTGTAGCAGAGATTTGACATACAGAATCATTTCACCATTAGGCAAAACAATTTTTAAACAACAATGGTTAAAAATAAATTTGATGAGCAGCATCCCAGTGTAATTGGTTACAGATATGACCATTGTTCAGAATATAAAAACATTATGTCTGGCAGGGGGTTACCACGGAACCACCAAGAGGTAATGCAATTGAAACCTGCCTTCAAAAAAGCTCGGAAAAAGCGAAGACATTCAAGAAATCCTCATCTATTGTGAAAGTTGTCAACGGTGGAGTGTCATATATTTCTAGCAACTTGGATGATGCTCATAAAAATAGAGGTGTATGACATGGAGAAGTTTAGAAATGGTCCTTAGACCGAACATGGAAGCACGCCGATGCCGCTTGAAGTACTTAGTGAATAGTGAACTTAAGTTTCAGTACATGGTGAAGGTGATAAACGATTTCAAAGTACACATGATGAGATAACAAAGCAGATTGCAAATTATATTGTGAACTATCCTTGATGTTTTATTTTTTTTAATACTTTCGCGGTTTAAAAAGAAAGGCGTCTACAAATCATGACCATGAAGCTTCTACTTCTTTGTCTAGGCGGACTGTGAAATTTGCAAAGTTCCTATCAACAAAAGGTATTTTCATAATCACATAAGGAGTAATTTACATTTCAATAATGTTCTTAAAACACAGCATCCACTTTCAAATGTAAATATAATTGAATCAGCTTTCTGTAGCAGAGATTTGACATACAGAATCATTTCACCATTAGGCAAAACAATTTTTAAACAACAATGGTTAAAAATAAATTTGATGAGCAGCATCCCAGTGTAATTGGTTACAGATATGACCATTGTTCAGAATATAAAAACATTATGTCTGGCAGGGGGTTACCACGGAACCACCAAGAGGTAATGCAATTGAAACCTGCCTTCAAAAAAGCTCGGAAAAAGCGAAGACATTCAAGAAATCCTCATCTATTCTGAAAGTTGTCAACGGTGGAGTGTCATATATTTCTAGCAACTTGGATGATGCTCATAAAAATAGAGGTGTATGACATGGAGAAGTTTAGGAATGGTCCTTAGACCGAACATGGAAGCACGCCGATGTCCGCTTGAAGTACTTAGTGAATAGTGAACTTAATTTTCAGTACATGGTGAAGGTGATAAACGATTTCAAAGTACACATGATGTAATATATGAGATAACAAAGCAGATTGCAAATTATATTGTGAACTATCCTTGATGTTTTTTTTAATACTTTCGCGGTTTAAAAAGAAATGAAGCTTCTACTTCTTTGTCTAGGCGGACTGTGAAATTTGCAAAGTTCCTATCAACAAAAGGTATTTTCATATCACATTAGGAGTAATTTACATTTCAATAATATTCTTAAAACACAGCATCCACTTTCAAATGTAAATATAATTGAATCAGCTTTCTGTAGCAGAGATTTGACATACAGAATCATTTCACCATTAGGCAAAACAATTTTTAAACAACAGTGGTTAAAAATAAATTTGATAAGCAGCATCCCAATGTAATTGGTTACAGATGACCATTGTTCAGAATATAAAAAAACATTTCAATGTCTGGCAGGGGGCTACCACTGAACCACCAAGAGATAATGCAATTGAAACCTGCCTTCAAAAAGGCTCGGAAAAAGCGAAGACATTCAAGAAATCCACATCTATTGTGAAAGTTGTCAACGATGGAGTGTCATATATTTCTAGCAACTTGGATGATGCTCATAAAAATAGAGGTGTATGACATGGAGAAGTTTAGGAATGGTCCTGAGACAAAACATGGAAGCACGCCGATGTCAGATTGAAGTACTTAGTGAATAGTAAACTTAAGTTTCAGTACATGGTAAAGGTGATAAACACTTTCAAAGTACACAAGATGTAATATATGAGATAACAAAGCAGATTGCAAATTATATTGTAAACTATCCTTGATGTTTTTTTTTATTTTCGCGGTTTAAAAAGAAAGGAGAGTACAAATCATGACCATGAAGCTTCTACTTCTTTGTCTAGGTGGGCGGATTGTGAAATTTGCAAAGTTCCTATCAACAAAAGGTATTTTCATATCACATTAGGAGTAATTTACATTTCAATAATATTCTTAAAACACAGCATCCACTTTCAAATGTAAATATAATTGAATCAGCTTTCTGTAGCAGAGATTTGGCATACAGAATCATTTCACCATTAGGCAAAACAATTTTTAAACAACAATGGTTAAAAATAAATTTGATAAGCAGCATCCCAATGTAATTGGTTACAGATGACCATTGTTCAGAATATAAAAAAACATTTCAATTTCTGGCAGGGGTCTACCACTGAACCACCAAGAGGTAATGCAATTGAAACCTGCCTTCAAAAAAGCTCGGAAAAAGCGAAGACATTCAAGAAATCCTCATCTATTGTGAAAGTTGTTCGCGACAGAGTGTAGTGAAAGTGCTAAAAATCATAGTGAATTGTGTTAAAGGCGGAAAACGCCAAAGTGAAATATAGACATTAAACGGTATGCGTAGACGTAGGCCGAGGTGTACGAGTGCACTGCGTTGCACTGGAGCGGGGTAGGCACCCCGAGGCAAGCTCACACCTCGGAGTAGGTTTGCGAGAGCCTCTAGCGCGCGCCCGCCGGCCAATCGCACGTCGTCTGTCTGTGACGGAGCGATAGGACCAGCGGCGCGCGGATTGTACGATTTACTAGTCTGCCCTTAGCCCAGTGCCTGGAATGGCGGTACCCACGCTGCTGTGGCATAAGGCCTTTAGGTCGAAAGGTTAGATCTACAATGTAGGCCGAAATAATATGTCTGTATGGAGGGGTGAGGATATGTTGCGCTAATTGAACGTAACTAGGATTCATTTAGAGGTATAAGCCTAACATAGAAGCAAGCGCATCATAAACTCATCCCAGATGTATCACTACACGAACACGGCACTCTTGTCTTCCATCAAAGCCGTCAGTTGAACTTGTTGTATATGTAAATAATTGTTGCTGTTCATTATAATATTGTGTACTTGTATAGTATTTGCTTGTATTATGTTTGCTTGTATTGTATATTTGAAACTTGTCATTTAGTGCCTAAATAAAGAGATTTAGGTATTTCATAAAGCCAGAATACTGGATTCGACCTGAGAGATAGTCGAACTTCCATTCGTGGAAAGAAACCGCACGAGATTGGTTATCGAGTTCCAACCAATCCCCAATAGGGAACAATATCACGCCATCCGTGTTCATTGGTCGGACAAAAGAGTCCACAGCGATTGGCCCAATATCACGCGATATTTTGTTGAACATTTGTATTTTCTGAAAGTTGTTGTATATTATTGTATGTTGTTTTATTGTAACCTATAACTTGTGTTTATATGTGAATATCCTTTGTATATATAAATTGTGTGCTTTAAATGATAAATAAACGATAAAACATGCGGTGTTTCACTGGGCGGTGGGCTCTGATTGGTCGACGCGCGCGCGTGGGAGGTACTCTTGCCGCGGCCCCGGTCCGACAATAGATCGTGCATATAATAGAGGTCGGCCGGGTGCTTAGACTTGCCGGCGTGGTACGCACTCTTGTCCGCCACGGGCAGACGCCTGATGCAGACCCAGCAGAACAAGGCGCTGCGCGCAGTCGTGCGCGCGCCTTGGTTCGTCCGCAACGAAACCATCCACAGGGACTTGGACGTGAGCTACGTGGAGGAGTTCGTGGTCGAGTTGGCGCGTCGTATGTACGATCGCGCCGACAACGGCCCGCACGAGCACCTCCGCGGCATAGCCCCTGCGCATGGTAGGCCACTCGATGGTTGCCACCTCCCTCGAGAGCTGGTAACCCCTCTGGTCTGGCCTGACTAGACCTGGTCCCAACGTCGCTCTTTTAATTTCTCTTACTGTATTTTAATTTGTGTAATTGTCTAAATTTCTTTTAATTTGCTTGCTTTATGTTCCAGACTCTAATCTTTGTTTTATATGTTATTGAAAAATTTCAGGGTTATTTCTAATAAAATTTTATATATTCCCAAATGTAATAGGTAACCAACGGTCACCTTGGCCCAGTAGGGGCCAGAAGCAGTTCCCGGGGGGTTGTTGCCCCCCTGAGACATCGCCGGCGCAACGGGGGTTGCCCCAGCGCCTCCCAGCCCGAGCCTAGCGGCTCGGGCAGGAAGACACAGAAGTCAAGTCAAGTCAGTGCTTAGACACAGTCGGCGTCAAGATCTCGTGGCAAGAGGACCTCCAGCGAACACCGAGAAGAGCCCCGCCGTCAAGTGGCCACCGTGTGTTCCATGTGAAACCAAACAAGAAGCGTTTTCATTTTCTTCGAGTCTTCGGAGTTCGAGCCACCTACCCGTACCCTGCGGTCTCTCGTTCCCTACTGCTGCGGAACAGGCCCTATCGCGTACAAAAGTTGTCAACGATGGAGTGTCATATATTTCTAGCAACTTGGATGATGCTCATAAAAATAGAGGTGTATGACATGGAGAAGTTTAGAAATGGTCCTTAGACCGAACATGGAAGCACGCCGATGTCCGCTTGAAGTACTTAGTGAATAGTGAACTTAAGTTTCAGTACATGGTGAAGGTGATAAACGATTTCAAAGTACACATGATGTAATATATGAGATAACAAAGCAGATTGCAAATTATATTGTGAACTATCCTTGATGTTTTATTTTTTTTTAATACTTTCGCGGTTTAAAAAGAAAGGCGTCTACAAATCATGACCATGAAGCTTCTACTTCTTTGTCTAGGCGGACTGTGAAATTTGCAAAGTTCCTATCAACAAAAGGTATTTTCATAATCACATAAGGAGTAATTTACATTTCAATAATGTTCTTAAAACACAGCATCCACTTTCAAATGTAAATATAATTGAATCAGCTTTCTGTAGCAGAGATTTGACATACAGAATCATTTCACCATTAGGCAAAACAATTTTTAAACAACAATGGTTAAAAATAAATTTGATGAGCAGCATCCCAATGTAATTGGTTACAGATATGACCATTGTTCAGAATATAAAAACATTATGTCTGGCAGGGGGTTACCACGGAACCACAAAGAGGTAATGCAATTGAAACCTGCCTTCAAAAAAGCTCGGAAAAAGCGAAGACATTCAAGAAATCCTCATCTATTCTGAAAGTTGTCAACGGTGGAGTGTCATATATTTCTAGCAACTTGGATGATGCTCATAAAAATAGAGGTGTATGACATGGAGAAGTTTAGAAATGGTCCTTAGACCGAACATGGAAGCACGCCGATGTCCGCTTGAAGTACTTAGTGAATAGTGAACTTAAGTTTCAGTACATGGTGAAGGTGATAAACGATTTCAAAGTACACATGATGAGATAACAAAGCAGATTGCAAATTATATTGTGAACTATCCTTGATGTTTTATTTTTTTTAATACTTTCGCGGTTTAAAAAGAAAGGCGTCTACAAATCATGACCATGAAGCTTCTACTTCTTTGTCTAGGCGGACTGTGAAATTTGCAAAGTTCCTATCAACAAAAGGTATTTTTATAATCACATAAGGAGTAATTTACATTTCAATAATGTTCTTAAAACACAGCATCCACTTTCAAATGTAAATATAATTGAATCAGCTTTCTGTAGCAGAGATTTGACATACAGAATCATTTCACCATTAGGCAAAACAATTTTTAAACAACAATGGTTAAAAATAAATTTGATGAGCAGCATCCCAATGTAATTGGTTACAGATATGACCATTGTTCAGAATATAAAAACATTATGTCTGGCAGGGGGTTACCACGGAACCACCAAGAGGTAATGCAATTGAAACCAGCCTTCAAAAAGGCTCGGAAAAAGCGAAGACATTCAAGAAATCCTCATCTATTCTGAAAGTTGTCAACGGTGGAGTGTCATATATTTCTAGCAACTTGGATGATGCTCCTAAAAATAGAGGTGTATGACATGGAGAAGTTTAGAAATGGTCCTTAGACCGAACATGGAAGCACGCCGATGTCCGCTTGAAGTACTTAGTGAATAGTGAACTTAAGTTTCAGTACATGGTGAAGGTGATAAACGATTTCAAAGTACACATGATGTGTTCGCGACAGACAACACACATCGTGATTTAGTGCATAAAAGTGAAGTGATTACGGACAGGGACTGCAGCATAGTGAGTGGAAACTCCGGAGGGACCGGAGTTTTATTATATAGTGCGTAGAGGTAGAGCTAAGTCAACGGATGCGCTGCGCCTGGACAGAGATAGCAAGCGTCCGCCCGAACTGCACGTGGGTTTTCCCCGCGTGCAATGTTGACCCCGTAAAAGCGGCGCTGTGACTGGTCGAACAACTTGTGCACTTTTCGGCCACGAGGCCGAGATTTTTCACTATAAGTTTCGACTTAATCACGGTGCCCACGAGCCGGGGTAGACAGGCTCATATCTCTGTCATATTCGAGGGATAGACAGCGTCTCTAGCTATCTCTGGAATATAGCTGTGACCGTCTAAGCTTAGAAGAATAAGAGTTAGACGGCTCACAGTGCCAAAGTAGCGCCCCGGGGGAAACAAGTATGACATGGTTAGTCTGGTTTCTTCCCGTCTTAGCTCATAACCTCGCCATGTGGGTACGCATGTGGATTCGACCTGAGGGCTGTGTGGAGTACAGTGTAGACTCAGGAGGGTGAGAGGCATAACCTCTATGTGGGGGATCTACAAGAGGTTATCACTTAGGTCCGCCAGGCGTCCGGATGAAGCTCGGTTCGGACGTCTGCAAGGCTCGCCGGGCCTATCGTCACCCTAGTGTCCACATATGCTTCCTACATGGTTACCTCGCGACTACTCACCTGTCCGTAACCCAAAAGTCGGCCAATTTATAGTGTGTATTATTGTGTATAGTGTATTGAACTCTGCCTGTGTTTCGAGAGATTTTATTATATTTATGTATTCGTGTACTAAATTGTAAACTGTTGTAAATTGTTGCCTTGCTTGTATTGATAAAAAAAGACTAAATAAATAAGTGAACGGCGGGCCCTGATTGGCGGAGAGCGCATTCGAGGCGGTCTGGTTTTAGTGCCGCGCGGTCCGAGCGCGGCTTTGTTATAAAACAGAGCCGGGCGGACCGCTCGGCGTCAGTGGAAAGCAACCGTCGTGTCATTCAGACGTCTCCGTAGTGCGCTCTACGTCAAATGGCTCGCCGGACACGTGCCGACTGAAACTGTCTTCTCATTGCTCCGTGGCGTCCCATCTTCATCCCGCTCACCCGTACTTGGCCCTACGCTCTCTATCCGTGTAGAGCAGGCCCCGGTACATTTGTTGGTCCTTCGAGCCGGATCCAGACCAGAGTGAAGATGCCGATCACACGCAGCAAGGGGAGGCGCAGTCCAGTCCGCTACGAGGCTCCTCCACTGTCACCTGAAGACACTGTGCAGACAGGGTGCGGTAAGCCTACTAGAGAAGGAGGGTTTCGCACTCCAGAGTGGGGTTGGTGGGGCTTGGTACGAAGGTCACCTGGCACAGGTGGGCCCCTTTCAGCCTTGCCCCGTCCTGCAGCGGCAATTGATGAGGCTGGACCCACTGCAAGTCCGTCCGGATGAGTTTGTGATGTGTAGCCGACCAGACATGTTGCGTACGACTGACCTGTCTTTCCGCGTAGATACAGGTCTTTTCACCTTCCTCGGCGCTAGCAGAGGATGGCAGGGGCAATTTCGACCTCTAAAGCCGGGAGCCCGCCCCCCCCCTGTATCTAGCTGGGCCCTCAGAGCAATGGTTAAGGACTGGGGAGCCCACCAGTTCCGTACGGCCGTCATGTCGAGCGCCCTCGTTTCCATAGTACAGTCGTCCCAACTATCAGGCGAATTAGTCTGGAGACACAAAATGGGCGACGTACCTTACGTAGGGTCCGGGGCTGGGTATATGTACCTACCGATGGGCCTTTCGGAACGCATAGCCCCCTCTCGATCGGGTTTTCCCCGGGGAGAAGGAGAGAGCAAGCGGAAAAAAGAAGAAGATACCACCCCCTCCGACAAGACCCCCCAAGCTCCTGGCCCTCCTCCCGCAGCAAAACCCGGGGCAGACACCGAGAAGGTGGATTGGAATGCGGATCACAAGGAGCGCCAAGACGAGGCGTAGACGGGGTGAAAGTCACAGGGATGCTCCCCGAATGGAGGTGGACCAACACTGTGTACTCAGTCAGAGTAAGAGAAATATCCTCCATTCTGGCCAGAGCAGACTGTACCTGCGGAGGCCTCCCAGGATGGACGGCACCTTACGACAAATTCAACACAGCCCTACAAAGGTACCGACTCCCGCCCCAACACAAATGTCATGCATGCCCGAGGTTTCCATCCGGACTTCTAGAAGATGGGCTGCACCTTGTCTCCCGAATGTCTAACCGGTCCGAGGTCGAGGCAATTTTAACCAACTACGAATTGCTTAAGACCACAGGTTTAAAATGTCGCTGTCGTGTGAAGAAACTCTTGAAGGAGGCGTCGGGTTACATGAAGCAGGGTGGTAAATACATCAACCCTCATTGGCGTCTCCTGGTCCACTGGGAGGTTTGTTACGGTTACGTACCCTATGTACCAATGAAGGACCTATTGCCGGAGGTGACTGACTGGTTGCTCGAGACCAAGCATATAGGGGGATCACTAGCACCTGACGACTACGCTAGGCGCCTTTACAACCACGCCAAGCAGTTTCTGCTAGATGAGTGGCAGAAGCCTGTCGGCTCACCAACTCTCGACGAATGGCTTCGTTCAGTGGAAAGCAACCGTCGTGTCATTCAGACGTCTCCGTAGTGCGCTCTACGTCAAATGGCTCGCCGGACACGTGCCGACTGAAACTGTCTTCTCATTGCTCCGTGGCGTCCCATCTTCATCCCGCTCACCCGTACTTGGCCCTACGCTCTCTATCCGTGTAGAGCAGGCCCCGGTACATGATGTAATATATGAGATAACAAAGCAGATTGCAAATTATATTGTGAACTATCCTTGATGTTTTTTTTAATACTTTCGCGGTTTAAAAAGAAAGGCGTCTACAAATCATGACGATGAAGCTTCTACTTCTTTGTCTAGGCGGACTGTGAAATTTGCAAAGTTCCTATCAACAAAAGGTATTTTCATAATCACATTAAGAGTAATTTACATTTCAATAATGTTCTTAAAACACAGCATCCACTTTCAAATGTAAATATAATTGAATCAGCTTTCTGTAGCAGAGATTTGAAATACAGAATCATTTCACCATTAGGCAAAACAATTTTTAAACAACAATGGTTAAAAATAAATTTGATGAGCAGCATCCCAATGTAATTGGTTACAGATATGACCATTGTTCAGAATATAAAAACATTATGTCTGGCAGGGGGTTACCACGGAACCACCAAGAGGTAATGCAATTGAAACCAGCCTTCAAAAAGGCTCGGAAAAAGCGAAGACATTCAAGAAATCCTCATCTATTCTGAAAGTTGTCAACGGTGGAGTGTCATATATTTCTAGCAACTTGGATGATGCTCCTAAAAATAGAGGTGTATGACATGGAGAAGTTTAGAAATGGTCCTTAGACCGAACATGGAAGCACGCCGATGTCCGCTTGAAGTACTTAGTGAATAGTGAACTTAAGTTTCAGTACATGGTGAAGGTGATAAACGATTTCAAAGTACACATGATGAGATAACAAAGCAGATTGCAAATTATATTGTGAACTATCCTTGATGTTTTATTTTTTTTAATACTTTCGCGGTTTAAAAAGAAAGGCGTCTACAAATCATGACCATGAAGCTTCTACTTCTTTGTCTAGGCGGACTGTGAAATTTGCAAAGTTCCTATCAACAAAAGGTATTTTTATAATCACATAAGGAGTAATTTACATTTCAATAATGTTCTTAAAACACAGCATCCACTTTCAAATGTAAATATAATTGAATCAGCTTTCTGTAGCAGAGATTTGACATACAGAATCATTTCACCATTAGGCAGATTGCAAATTATATTGTGAACTATCCTTGATGTTTTATTTTTTTTAATACTTTCGCGGTTTAAAAAGAAAGGCGTCTACAAATCATGACCATGAAGCTTCTACTTCTTTGTCTAGGCGGACTGTGAAATTTGCAAAGTTCCTATCAACAAAAGGTATTTTCATAATCACATAAGGAGTAATTTACATTTCAATAATGTTCTTAAAACACAGCATCCACTTTCAAATGTAAATATAATTGAATCAGCTTTCTGTAGCAGAGATTTGACATACAGAATCATTTCACCATTAGGCAAAACAATTTTTAAACAACAATGGTTAAAAATAAATTTGATGAGCAGCATCCCAATGTAATTGGTTACAGATATGACCATTGTTCAGAATATAAAAACATTATGTCTGGCAGGGGGTTACCACGGAACCACCAAGAGGTAATGCAATTGAAACCTGCCTTCAAAAAAGCTCGGAAAAAGCGAAGACATTCAAGAAATCCTCATCTATTCTGAAAGTTGTCAACGGTGGAGTGTCATATATTTCTAGCAACTTGGATGATGCTCATAAAAATAGAGGTGTATGACATGGAGAAGTTTAGAAATGGTCCTTAGACCGAACATGGAAGCACGCCGATGTCCGCTTGAAGTACTTAGTGAATAGTGAACTTAAGTTTCAGTACATGGTGAAGGTGATAAACGATTTCAAAGTACACATGATGAGATAACAAAGCAGATTGCAAATTATATTGTGAACTATCCTTGATGTTCGCGACGAAGTGATCAGTGACCGTGAAAGTGAAATAGAATTCGAAAATGAATCAGTGAATTAATGTCTCATAGTGCCAGTGCTTAAAATAGTGAAACATAGACTATCAATATAGAGTTTAGACATAGGCCTAAGTGAGCGAGTGCACTGCGTTGCGCGAGGGCGGGGGTAGACCCCCAAGGCAAGCTCGCACCGCGAGCTATGTCAACCCGTAGGCTCGAAAGGCATCCGCTGACCAATACCCGTTGTCTGTCTGGGACGGAGAGATTGGTACAGCGACTGGCATAGATTCGTATTTCCTCTGAAAAGGTATATCTTCAGACGAAAATTGATTCGGAATATTGTACTGTATAACTTGTTTACAGATTGGAACGGCAACTAACTTGCCATTTGTACCTAATGTTATTATTCGGAATTACACATGTGTAAACTTACCTCGCTTACCACGAGGCGGTCGAAGGGTTCGTTCGACCATGCTATCGTTAGGGACTATGTCCCTAAAATAATGTATATTGATGTGAAATAGTATTTAACACTACTTGACTATTCTTGAGGGCCTGATCAACTCCCAAGGATAAACTTATGACTACTTGACTATCGACGTGTTCGCCTCCTTCGGGAACGCACCACCCGGAGGAGCTCTCCAAACTCATAATCGGAGTTTGATGGTTACCATGTCCTTGTGGCGTGAAGGTTCCACCAGGGAACGACTGACTTGACTTGTTCGCCTCCTTCGGGAACGCCCCGCCCGAAGGAGCTTTACAAACTCATATTCGGAGTTTGCCAAGCTCATATTCGGAGTTTGAAGAAGACCATGACCTTTGGCATGAGGGTTCCAAATGGGGAACCTCCAAACTCATATTCGGAGTTTGATGGAAATCATGTCCTCGAGACATGTAGGTGCAAAGGGAGCAGTCAAACTCATAATCGGAGTTTGCCAAACTCATATTCGGAGTTTGATAGAAGCCACGTCCTCTTGGCAGGAGAGTTCCACAAGGGAGCCTCCCAAACTCATATTCGGAGTTTAGAGGACACACTCATATTTGTTGATGTGAGTCTTTCGTCGTGAAATAGTTTGAGATCACTCGAACCGAGCCTTACAACCTCGGGTTCACCTAATAGAAGGGTAAAAGCGTCAAAGAGATATAGTAATGATTGATGCATATATATATTACTCATGTTCGGATTTAATATATAGTTTGGCGAGGATTGATGCATATATATTACTCATGTTCGGATTTAATATATAGTTTGGCGAGGATTGATGCATATATATTGCTCATGTTCGGATTTAATATGTAAAGCCCAATGATGTTACATACATATGTTTACATTATTTATATTTGGATTATCGTGTACAGCTCAACGAGACTTATGTGTTTATAACCCTGTATTTAATATAATATTTATAAGACTTGTTTGTATTTAAATCTGTGGAGTTTCTTGCCATTTCTTCTCCACAGATATAATTTCCGAAATGGTGGTAAACTCATGTATGTTTGTTTAAAATAATAATAAACGATTCTATACCCGTTGTGTTTCACTGAGCGAACTGTGCTCTGATTGGTTGACGTTGACCGCGTGGGAGGTTCTTGTTGTCGCGGCGACGTTCCGTGCGCTGCCCGCTATATAATGGCGAGCAAACGGAGCGATCGTCAGTCTGCGTCAAGATCTCGCGACAAGAGGACCTCCCAGCAACCAAGAAGAGCTCAGCCGTCCAGTGGCCGCCCGGGCTAGATTGAAGTTACATCGTGCAGTTTCAATAGTCTCCCAGTTTCCCAGTCTACCTACCTACCCTACCTTGATAGTCAGTTCCCTGGGTCTCGCGCTCTCTACTGCTGCAGAGCAGACCGCCGGAACATTAATTGGTCGACTTCGAGCCGGATCACTCAAGACTACGGAAGCTGAAGAAACATACAGTCCACAAGGCCGGATCACTCAAGACTACGGAAGCTGAAGAAACATACAGTCCACAAGAATGCCCATCACACGGTCGCAGACAGGGGAGCGCCAGCAGTGCCCGCTTCGTCACGAAGAGCCGCCACTGTCCCCAACGGACGAAGCAAGCCCACCGACGAGCACCGAGCGCCCCGCATCGCCGCAGCCCGCAACGTCCGTACCCGCGCTCGCGCAGCGCGGTCGAGGCCGTCCGAAAGCTCCGGGCCACCGCACCCCGTCGAAGCACCCGAGGCGGTCCGTGTCGACTGAGCCGTCGCTCGCGCAGCGCTCCCCGTGTAAGGCTCCAGAGGTGCGCGCTCTGTCGAAGCCCGCGACGCGTCCGATGTCGCCGGAACCCCGTCGGTCGAAAGCTCCGGAGCCCCGAGCTCCGTTGAAGCTCGCCGCCACCGCCGTCGCCGCACGACAGGCTTCGCAGAAAGGCCGGCGCGCGAAAACGGGGCCGATACCCCCGTCGACGGCCGCCCAGGAGCACCGCACTCCGTCGACGCGCGCTCCCTCGGATCGCGCAGTGTCCCGTGCCGCAACAGCAAGACCGGACCGTGAACGCAGCATCTACCAAGCCAGAGAAGACCTAGCCCGCTTGAAGATGGAAGCGGCAGAAGCCAGGCTAGCTCGGCTAGAGGCCGAAGATGAAGAGCAAACACTGATGGACCCGTCAGAGAGCGACCCCGATCCAGAGACCAATCCGAACCCAAGGATCGAAGAATGGCTTGACGCACAACCACAAGCCGCAGGCAACCCGGAAGCAAGACCGGTACGACCCGAGACAACTGGACAGATAGCCGCTCCACTACCACCGAAGAGGCCAAAAATAACCGAACGAACGCCGTCAGTATTGACTCGAGAAGAAAGGCAGAGAATCGTGGAGATAGCCTCTGCCGTAGCCGAAGTTACCCGGGCGACCGCGCCTCAAGCTGCTACGCCACACCCAGCTACCAACCGGTACCTACTAGGAGAGCTACCACACTTCAACGGGTCGCACGAAGACTGGCTGGCGTTCAGAGCAGCCTACAACGAGACGGCGGGTCACTTCTCAGCTGTAGAAAACACAGCACGACTCCGTCATGCACTGAAGGGCAAAGCCAAAGAAGCAGCACAGAATCTACTTATAGCGAATACAGCACCAGCCGACGTCATAACAGCACTAGAAAACAGATTCGGGCGCCCAGATTCGATCGCAATAGCAGAGATGGAACGAGTGAAGCGACTACCACGGGTACCGGATTCGCCGCAGGAAGTGTGTGAATTTTCCAACAAATTGGTGAACAGTGTAGCAGTTCTACGCGCCTTGAATAGACCGCACTACCTACACAATCCAGAAGTGGTACGACACCTAACGGAGAAACTGCCAGCTGTACTCAGATATCGCTGGTATCAACATTATGAAACGAAGCCGAGCCATGAACCGGACCTAGTGACCTTCGCTAACTTTATGAGTACCGAAGCCGGACGCTGTCGTCACTTCGCTCCACCAGAGGTCGTGACCACGCAGAGAGGGCCAGACGCCGGACCAAGCCGCGCACGGCCACAGCGAGCATATACGATGAAGGAGAAACGCAACAAGAAACCACAACTTCCCTGCCCCATCTGCCAAAGAAATAACCACGAGCCGAGCCAGTGTAACGAGATGAAAAAGGCTCCGGTCAACACACGGTGGGACATTGCCAAGAAACATCGCCTATGCTACCGGTGCCTCAGACCCATGACCGTATCGCACCAATGCCGGTACAAACGGTGCGGCGAAGAGAACTGCTCTCGGAGTCATCACTCCCTGCTCCACCATCGGAAGGAAAGAAGGAACCCCGAGGTTGTAGCTACCACATCGAGCCGATCCCGCTTCGCCTACTTGAAGATCGTACCAGTACGCGTCACCGGCCCCAAAGGGCACGTCGACACACACGCCTTGTTAGACGACGGCTCAACGGTGACACTACTGGACGCCACTGTCGCGGAGAAAATCGGCGCCCGAGGACAAGTAGAGCCGCTAAGAATGGAGGCAATAGCGGGAAAGAAGATCGACGCGGCTGAGTCCCAACGAGTTACCATCGATGTAAAAGGACAGAGCGAGACACACACCATTAGCGCGCGCACCCTCGCTAACATCGAACTATCGACGCAAGCGGTCGATAAACGAAGCATCGACCGGTACCCGCATTTAAGAGAGATAGAAAGACACCTCACCTACGAAACCGCTCGGCCAGCCCTCCTCATCGGCCAAGACAATTGGCAGCTGCTGGTAACAAAAGACATGAGGCGAGGGACGAGAGAAGAACCGGTAGCTTCCCTCACCCCATTGGGATGGACCCTACACGGAGCCTGCAGCCGCTCCACACATCTCCGAGTGCATACGATACACTTCACCAAGGAGAAGAGGGCAGAAAAAGAGCTCGGGAAATGTTAACCCTCGAACAACTCGACGTCCCACCGACAACTACGACTTAGCACAACGAACCCCGATAACAGAAAAAAAGGAGAGCGAGGGCGCATTATCCGACGACTACGACAGGGCGGCAAGAAGCCTCAAGGGCATAGAAGAAATATCCATTAGAATCGGAATAAAGAAGAAGACAGAGACTCCCTACGCCTCCTGTGGCGAGGCGACCGGCGGGAGGGACCGCCGAGAGAAATGAGAATGAAATCAGTGATATTCGGTGCGGCGAGTTCGCCATGCGCCGCACTGTTCGTGAAGGAGTTCAACGCCGAGAAATATCGTGCAGACTTTCCAGAGGCCGCTGAAGCCATCGTGATCCACCACTACATGGACGACTACCTACAGAGCTTCCCCACCATAGAGAAGGCGGTAAAGATAGCCAAAGAAGTAAGAACTATACATGAGAGAGCTAACTTTAGACTCCACAAATGGGCCTCCAACTGCGTCGACGCCGTGACGGCCCTACAAGGGACACCCCCTCCGCCAGCCGATACGCTTGTGGAGCTCAACGACGGTACCTCCGGGGAAAAGGTACTCGGTCTCGCCTGGAAACCCAGCACGGATACCTTGAGCTTTAACTTAGATATGGCTCGTGTCGCACCGGAAGTAGTCGACGGAAGCCGCACTCCGACCAAGCGCGAAGCTTTAAGCACGATGATGTCATTGTTTGACCCCCTCGGCCTCGCTTCGCCAGTGACGATACAGGCGAAGAAAATACTGCAAGAAACTTGGCGCAGGGGCGTCGAATGGGACCGGCCGTTACCAGAGCCTTTAAAGACCGACTGGAGCACCTGGCTAAAGAACCTGACCCTGCTGAGAAGACTGAACATACCCCGATGCCATGGCGGGTGGACGCACGCCCGGCGGAGAGAACTACACACCTTCGTCGACGCCAGTGAGACGGCCTACGCGGCCGCGGTGTATTGGCGCACCATCGACGACAGCGGACGCGTCCACGTTAGCCTCGCCGCAGCCAAGGCAAGGGTCGCCCCGCTGAAGATTACTTCCATCCCACGACTAGAACTCCAAGCGGCCCTACTCGGGAGTAGACTATCAAGGACCGCCGAGACAGAGTATCAAGCAGACATAGATCAGCGATATTAATGGACGGACTCACTGACAGTTCTGTCATGGTTACACGCCGGACCACGGACCCTAAAAACCTTCGTCGCCCACAGGGTTGCAGAAATCGAGGAGCACACCCTTGTAAAAGAATGGAGATGGTTACCCTCGAAACATAACGTCGCCGACGACTCCACACGACAAGTTCCAGCAGATTTCGAGTCTACTCACCGATGGTTTACCGGGCCAGAGTTTCTACTTAAGGACCAAGAAGAGTGGCCCGCCACCAAGAACGTGACAGTAACCGAAGCAACGGGGGAAGAGTAGTACGGTCATCACAGGAAACCACATTCGGAACAGAAGTCGAGGCGCTGAAAAGAGGAAAGGAGCTGCCGCATGACAGCCGACTCCATCAACTCGCGGTGCACCTGGACGACACAACTACTTTACGACTAAGGTCGAGGATTGCCGAAGTAGAGAACGTTGGCATAGAGCAGAAGTCGCCCGCAGTACTCGACGGAAATCATCACTTGACAAGATTGTACATAAGAATGGTCCACGAGAAACTACACCACGGGGGGACGGAGATAATAGTCAACGAAGTCAGAGAGCATTTTTGGGTCATCAAACTCCGACCCACAGTTAAGAGCATAGTAACGAGCTGCTTGCGCTGTCGTATACGCAAAGGAAAACCCGCGGTCCCAGCCACCGGCGACCACCCACGCAATCGTCTCGCCCACCACAAGCGCCCTTTCACCTACACGGGCCTAGACTATTTCGGTCCCTTGTCAGTAACAGTGGGGAGACGACGAGAGAAAAGATATGTAGCCCTCTTCACGTGCCTAACCACGCGAGCCGTGCACTAAGAAATCGCAGACAGCCTCAGCTCCGATTCCGCCATCATGGCATTGCGGAGGATGATCGCCCGACGTGGCTGCCCCGAAGAAATATACAGCGACAACGGGACGAACTTTCGGGGAGCCGACAGAGAACTACGAGAGGCCCTAATCGACGAAGCGGCTACACGCGCCATCAAATGGCGCTTCATCCCCCCAGGCGCCCCATTTATGGGAGGCGTTTGGGAACGACTTGTGCGCGCGGTAAAAACCGCCCTGTACAGCATATTGACGGAGCAGCACCCGCACACCGAGACACTCGCCACCTTGCTGTGTGAGGTGGAATACACCGTAAACAGCAGGCCCCTCACACATGTGTCCACAGAAGCAGACGACCCGAGCGCCCTGACACCTAACCACTTCCTGTTGGGCGGCTCGGGACTAGTGAGGCAACCAGGCATCTTCACCGACGACGACCTACATCTACGCGCGAGGTGGAGACGAGGCCAGAGGCTCGCCGATCTTTTCTGGCAGAGATGGCTGAAGGAATACCTTCCGCTACTGCAACACCGGCGGGAGCCACGCGGGCGGGGTGAGACTCCGCGCGTCGGAGACCTCGTGCTCATAGTGGACAACTCCCTGCCACGAAATACGTGGCCGAGAGGAAAAGTCGTCGCCCTCTACCCGGGGCCCCACGGCGCAGTACGAGTCGTCGATGTAAAGACCGCGGGTGGCGTGCTGCGACGTGCCACTAAGAAACTCGTCGTGCTGCCTACGGCCGCTGAGCACCCCGTCGCTCATACGGGCTAGGTGCAGCGTCGTGACGACCAACGCTGCACGGCGGGAGAATGTTCGCGACGAAGTGATCAGTGACCGTGAAAGTGAAATAGAATTCGAAAATGAATCAGTGAATTAATGTCTCATAGTGCCAGTGCTTAAAATAGTGAAACATAGACTATCAATATAGAGTTTAGACATAGGCCTAAGTGAGCGAGTGCACTGCGTTGCGCGAGGGCGGGGGTAGACCCCCAAGGCAAGCTCGCACCGCGAGCTATGTCAACCCGTAGGCTCGAAAGGCATCCGCTGACCAATACCCGTTGTCTGTCTGGGACGGAGAGATTGGTACAGCGACTGGCATAGATTCGTATTTCCTCTGAAAAGGTATATCTTCAGACGAAAATTAATTCGGAATATTGTACTGTATAACTTGTTTACAGATTGGAACGGCAACTAACTTGCCATTTGTACCTAATGTTATTATTCGGAATTACACATGTGTAAACTTACCTCGCTTACCACGAGGCGGTCGAAGGGTTCGTTCGACCATGCTATCGTTAGGGACTATGTCCCTAAAATAATGTATATTGATGTGAAATAGTATTTAACACTACTTGACTATTCTTGAGGGCCTGATCAACTCCCAAGGATAAACTTATGACTACTTGACTATCGACGTGTTCGCCTCCTTCGGGAACGCACCACCCGGAGGAGCTCTCCAAACTCATAATCGGAGTTTGATGGTTACCATGTCCTTGTGGCGTGAAGGTTCCACCAGGGAACGACTGACTTGACTTGTTCGCCTCCTTCGGGAACGCCCCGCCCGAAGGAGCTTTACAAACTCATATTCGGAGTTTGCCAAGCTCATATTCGGAGTTTGAAGAAGACCATGACCTTTGGCATGAGGGTTCCAAATGGGGAACCTCCAAACTCATATTCGGAGTTTGATGGAAATCATGTCCTCGAGACATGTAGGTGCAAAGGGAGCAGTCAAACTCATAATCGGAGTTTGCCAAACTCATATTCGGAGTTTGATAGAAGCCACGTCCTCTTGGCAGGAGAGTTCCACAAGGGAGCCTCCCAAACTCATATTCGGAGTTTAGAGGACACACTCATATTTGTTGATGTGAGTCTTTCGTCGTGAAATAGTTTGAGATCACTCGAACCGAGCCTTACAACCTCGGGTTCACCTAATAGAAGGGTAAAAGCGTCAAAGAGATATAGTAATGATTGATGCATATATATATTACTCATGTTCGGATTTAATATATAGTTTGGCGAGGATTGATGCATATATATTACTCATGTTCGGATTTAATATATAGTTTGGCGAGGATTGATGCATATATATTGCTCATGTTCGGATTTAATATGTAAAGCCCAATGATGTTACATACATATGTTTACATTATTTATATTTGGATTATCGTGTACAGCTCAACGAGACTTATGTGTTTATAACCCTGTATTTAATATAATATTTATAAGACTTGTTTGTATTTAAATCTGTGGAGTTTCTTGCCATTTCTTCTCCACAGATATAATTTCCGAAATGGTGGTAAACTCATGTATGTTTGTTTAAAATAATAATAAACGATTCTATACCCGTTGTGTTTCACTGAGCGAACTGTGCTCTGATTGGTTGACGTTGACCGCGTGGGAGGTTCTTGTTGTCGCGGCGACGTTCCGTGCGCTGCCCGCTATATAATGGCGAGCAAACGGAGCGATCGTCAGTCTGCGTCAAGATCTCGCGACAAGAGGACCTCCCAGCAACCAAGAAGAGCTCAGCCGTCCAGTGGCCGCCCGGGCTAGATTGAAGTTACATCGTGCAGTTTCAATAGTCTCCCAGTTTCCCAGTCTACCTACCTACCCTACCTTGATAGTCAGTTCCCTGGGTCTCGCGCTCTCTACTGCTGCAGAGCAGACCGCCGGAACACTTGATGTTTTATTTTTTTTAATACTTTCGCGGTTTAAAAAGAAAGGCGTCTACAAATCATGACCATGAAGCTTCTACTTCTTTGTCTAGGCGGACTGTGAAATTTGCAAAGTTCCTATCAACAAAAGGTATTTTTATAATCACATAAGGAGTAATTTACATTTCAATAATGTTCTTAAAACACAGCATCCACTTTCAAATGTAAATATAATTGAATCAGCTTTCTGTAGCAGAGATTTGACATACAGAATCATTTCACCATTAGGCAAAACAATTTTTAAACAACAATGGTTAAAAATAAATTTGATGAGCAGCATCCCAATGTAATTGGTTACAGATATGACCATTGTTCAGAATATAAAAACATTATGTCTGGCAGGGGGTTACCACGGAACCACCAAGAGGTAATGCAATTGAAACCAGCCTTCAAAAAGGCTCGGAAAAAGCGAAGACATTCAAGAAATCCTCATCTATTCTGAAAGTTGTCAACGGTGGAGTGTCATATATTTCTAGCAACTTGGATGATGCTCCTAAAAATAGAGGTGTATGACATGGAGAAGTTTAGAAATGGTCCTTAGACCGAACATGGAAGCACGCCGATGTCCGCTTGAAGTACTTAGTGAATAGTGAACTTAAGTTTCAGTACATGGTGAAGGTGATAAACGATTTCAAAGTACACATGATGTAATATATGAGATAACAAAGCAGATTGCAAATTATATTGTGAACTATCCTTGATGTTTTTTTTAATACTTTCGCGGTTTAAAAAGAAAGGCGTCTACAAATCATGACGATGAAGCTTCTACTTCTTTGTCTAGGCGGACTGTGAAATTTGCAAAGTTCCTATCAACAAAAGGTATTTTCATAATCACATTAAGAGTAATTTACATTTCAATAATGTTCTTAAAACACAGCATCCACTTTCAAATGTAAATATAATTGAATCAGCTTTCTGTAGCAGAGATTTGAAATACAGAATCATTTCACCATTAGGCAAAACAATTTTTAAACAACAATGGTTAAAAATAAATTTGATGAGCAGCATCCCAATGTAATTGGTTACAGATATGACCATTGTTCAGAATATAAAAACATTATGTCTGGCAGGGGGTTACCACGGAACCACCAAGAGGTAATGCAATTGAAACCTGCCTTCAAAAAAGCTCGGAAAAAGCGAAGACATTCAAGAAATCCTCATCTATTCTGAAAGTTGTCAACGGTGGAGTGTCATATATTTCTAGCAACTTGGATGATGCTCATAAAAATAGAGGTGTATGACATGGAGAAGTTTAGAAATGGTCCTTAGACCGAACATGGAAGCACGCCGATGTCCGCTTGAAGTACTTAGTGAATAGTGAACTTAAGTTTCAGTACATGGTGAAGGTGATAAACGATTTCAAAGTACACATGATGTAATATATGAGATAACAAAGCAGATTGCAAATTATATTGTGAACTATCCTTGATGTTTTATTTTTTTTAATACTTTCGCGGTTTAAAAAGAAAGGCGTCTACAAATCATGACCATGAAGCTTCTACTTCTTTGTCTAGGCGGACTGTGAAATTTGCAAAGTTCCTATCAACAAAAGGTATTTTCATAATCACATAAGGAGTAATTTACATTTCAATAATGTTCTTAAAACACAGCATCCACTTTCAAATGTAAATATAATTGAATCAGCTTTCTGTAGCAGAGATTTGACATACAGAATCATTTCACCATTAGGCAAAACAATTTTTAAACAACAATGGTTAAAAATAAATTTGATGAGCAGCATCCCAGTGTAATTGGTTACAGATATGACCATTGTTCAGAATATAAAAACATTATGTCTGGCAGGGGGTTACCACGGAACCACCAAGAGGTAATGCAATTGAAACCTGCCTTCAAAAAAGCTCGGAAAAAGCGAAGACATTCAAGAAATCCTCATCTATTGTGAAAGTTGTCAACGGTGGAGTGTCATATATTTCTAGCAACTTGGATGATGCTCATAAAAATAGAGGTGTATGACATGGAGAAGTTTAGAAATGGTCCTTAGACCGAACATGGAAGCACGCCGATGTCCGCTTGAAGTACTTAGTGAATAGTGAACTTAAGTTTCAGTACATGGTGAAGGTGATAAACGATTTCAAAGTACACATGATGTAATATATGAGATAACAAAGCAGATTGCAAATTATATTGTGAACTATCCTTGATGTTTTATTTTTTTTAATACTTTCGCGGTTTAAAAAGAAAGGCGAGTACAAATAATGACCATGAAGCTTCTACTTCTTTGTCTAGGCGGACTGTGAAATTTGCAAAGTTCCTATCAACAAAAGGTATTTTCATAATCACATTAGGAGTAATTTACATTTCAATAATATTCTAAAAACACAGCATCCACTTTCAAATGTAAATATAATTGAATGTCTGCTTTCTGTAGCAGAGATTTGATTTGACATACAGAATCATTTCACCATTAGGCAAATCAATTAAACAATTTGAACTACCCGAGGTATTTTTAATTTTAATTGCAGAGAAAGTCATACTTTTTATAAATGAATGTTGTAGCATGCAGCAAAAGCAGCAACCACCCGATTATTTAAATTGTAAATGATTATTTTATAATGTAGTTATATATTTCAAATGTTTTATTCTCTTATACCCCTATATAAATGTAAGAAGTAAATATGTTGTTTAGATATCCTACTCGTATATCTTCTGTATTAAAAAATGTATGTATTTTTATTTGTAATGAGAGTTTTTTAATTGTAAATACTTACTACGCTACACGTAAAGTAGGTATTTTGTTTTCGCACACTTTGTATACTTTTTTAAAAAAAAAAAATTTCTTACTTATAATTCGCAAAATTATTGCAATTAAATCTGAATTTATTTCTCATTAAGAAAATGGTGGTTATAATACATGGTTACAAAAGAATATAACACAATAAACCTTGTAACTGATATTATAATGTATTTTGGTTTTTTATAATTTAAAAAAAATGAGAAAATTATGACGGTTTGTTTCAAGTGGCTGCTATAAGCATTGTTACCGTAACTGAACATTCTGATAGTTACATTATACACTGTTGATGCGAAGTTAAAATGTTTGAGTGACATTTAATAATGTATGTAGAAATGTCAAAGATGTTATTGCGTCGGCCCCGTAAACCCAGGATATATAGGAATCGTGCAGACAATTTCACTCAACGAATTTATTCCAGATTTCGTTTGTCCAAGAGAACGGTGAACATAATGGTGTTTAAAATTACACCTAATATTAAATCAAACACAGATTGGTAAGTGTATATGTACTTACCTTAATATGTATACTATCATACCTACATAGGAATTTCAGGTACGAATGCTCTGTAAAATATAGTTTTTCAATAATAATAATATTGTTCTCAATAACCAAACTTTACTTGCTCATATGGTTTCTAATAATATGATATAATAATGTAACTTTTTATTCCAGGAACCATTGTGTTACACCTGGGCAAAAATTAATGGTTGGCTTTGAGATTTTTAGCCACAAATAATTTTCTAATATCTGCCGGTGACTTCGTAGGAATTCACAAATGTACAGCAGGAAAATATATATGGCAAGTTTTGCAAACAATTGCAGCTTTAAAAATAGAGCATTTATACATGCCAAGAAATGTCCAGGAAATCATGAACAATAAGGTTAAATTTTATGAATTGTTTTTTTTTTCTTCACGGGTTGCTTAGGAAATCATGAACAATAAGGTTAAATTTTATGAATTGTTTTTTTTTTCTTCACGGGTTGCTTTACAGCTCCTTTTTTTGGCAAGATTTTCTAATGTTATTGGTGCTTTGGACTGCACCCATGTTAAAATAGAGTCTCCAGGTAAAACTGGTCTTATTTCCCTGCCCTATTATAATCTCCGGCTCTCCAGTTATCTATTTGTCCAAAAAATCCCATCAAAATGAACATTGAAATTGTCTATGATTGGTTAATGACTGGTGTTAGATAATATGGAGGTTGATTGGTGAAAATCCCATCAGAATCAGTACAGCCGTTCTCTGAACATTCTGATAGAGTTTCATTAAACACTGTTGATGCGAATAAGTTAAAGTTTAATAATATACCTTTCCCAATAAGAATGTGACATTTCCAAAATTGAAAAAATAAAATCAGCATTAATGTATGTGGCTTAGAAAACGACACTAAAGATAAGTCGCACAAAATAAATGGGCCTCCATTTTTTTTACAAAATTTCACAAAAAGACCTATATAAATCTATTATACTTAACAGAAGGCGAAAGATGTCATTATTGTTATATAAAGAAGTTGTTTGTAATTTACTTTTGTAAAATAATAAAATAAACTTACAGGTATGGCGCCGATGTCAAAAAAGATATAGGGAGAAGTTAAAAGCCAATAATCCCGATAAATATGAGGAAAAAAGAAAAAAACATCTTGAGAAAGTAAAACAGAATAAAAAAACTAAAACGAACAAGATAAGAGAAGAACTAAGTGGAGACAATATTCTGCTAAATACTACAATAAACAAAAAGATGTTGGTAACGTTACTACAAGTGAAGATCAGAAATTAAAAAAGATTCAAAAGAAATGAAGACAAAAAGCTCGTAAGATGCAAGAAAAAATATCAGAGTTAACAGGCACATTAAAAAGACAAATAAAGGTAATAGATGTATGAGAAAACAAATAGGAAGACTTAAGAAAAAAAGTAAAAACCATGTCAAATGTAAAAAACCATGTATCATATTATTTCAAACTGCGACTTATCACAATATTTAAGAGATGAATACATCACCGAGCACGAGTGCAATGTTGACACCACTGACGAGTCCAAAACAGAGCTCAGTCAGCGGGGCGAAACCAACTCGGACACCCCGGAACAACAGGAACACCAGAACCAGACTCAAGAATCTGCAGCGGAGGAATCGGAACAAGACGAACAAGAAGAGAACGTTTCAAATGAAAATGAAACACAAGAAGTCGAAAACATTGGACCATCCACTTACCAGGGTAGATGTAGCGTTCTTCCGAGACTCAGGCATAGAATACAATACCATAAAAGAAACCCTTGGAAAGTCATCACTCGTCATTAGAACACACGAAAACTACATTTTCATCTAATCTACGTTTCAAGTTCAAAAGCGTGGGGACATAATAGCAACCTTGGCGAAATTATTAGGAGAAACGACTACAGATGTGGGAAAATTGCATGCTTATCTTGCCTGCTTGAGTATCTTACTACCGGTCCTAATCGTAAAACATTTAGAAATATTCTCTCCGCAAGCGATCGAGCAAATGTCCAGTGTGTCGCTCATTCGTTGGGACTTACTAAGTCGGAGTACGAAAAACAAGTCCAACAAGGTATTGGTGATAATACCGAAAGGAGAGATTTCTTTTTTCAACTTCAAGGCGCAACACAAAATCAAAATGACGGATGAAATATATACTCAAACCAATGAAATATTATCTCAAAACGAATACGGAGGAAGTATGGAGCATCAACAAGGACAACTTACTACTTCAATACAACAAGCAAACATTGCAAACCCCACAAACTCAAGACACAGAAAATTTACAGAACATCATGAGTACAATAACAAATTACTGCTTTTACTTTGTGAAAACAGAGCTTTTAATGAGGGAGACGCACAAAACCACACCACCGCCATCTTCCGATGATCCTCCGGGGGCGAAGGAACGGAGAGAGCTACAGGCGAAGGCTCTACGAATAAGGCAAGCGATGGAGCAGCGGCCTATTTACAGAACATCATGAGTACAATAACAAATTACTGCTCTTACTTTGTGAAAACAGAGCTTTTAATGAGGGAGACGCACAAAACCACACCACCGCCATCTTCCGATGATCCTCCGGGGGCGAAGGAACGGAGAGAGCTACAGGCGAAGGCTCTACGAATAAGGCAAGCGATGGAGCAGCGGCCTATTTACAGAACATCACGAGTACAATAACAAATTACTGCTCTTACTTTGTGAAAACAGAGCTTTTAATGAGGGAGACGCACAAAACCACACCACCGCCATCTTCCGATGATCCTCCGGGGGCGAATAAACGGAGAGAGCTACAGGCGAAGGCTCTACGAATAAGGCAAGCGATGGAGCAGCGGCCTATTTACAGAACATCATGAGTACAATAACAAATTACTGCTCTTACTTTGTAAAAACAGAGCTTTTAATGAGGGAGACGCACAAAACCACACCACCGCCATCTTCCGATGATCCTCCGGGGGCGAAGGAACTAAGAGGGCTACAGGCGAAGGCTCTACGAATAAGGCCAGCGATGGAGCAGCGGCCTATTTACAGAACATCATGAGTACAATAACAAATTACTGCTCTTACTTTGTAAAAACAGAGCTTTTAATGAGGGAGACGCACAAAACCACACCACCGCCATCTTCCGATGATCCTCCGGGGGCGAAGGAACTAAGAGGGCTACAGGCGAAGGCTCTACGAATAAGGCAAGCGATGGAGCAGCGGCATATTTACAGAACATCATGAGTACAATAACAAATTACTGCTCTTAGTTTGTGAAAACAGAGCTTTTAATGAGGGAGACGCACAAAAAATATTATGCCGAACGAATGAAGGGATTGCCTACCTGAAAACTTTCTACCTGCCTACTGTGAAACTTTTCTTTTTGAAAAAAATAATTATTTTTTACAATTTTGATTTAATATTATTTAAGTTGACAGTGACTGGAATATGCCTGACACAAGTAGTGCAACAAGAAGACCCGAAAATGTAGAAAGTGCGGAGCTGCCTGCGACCCCTATACTTCAGCGCCTTCCTTCGACACCGCCCAGGACTGCTGTCCAGACATGGAAGCCTCCGCCAAAAATAATTAAGAAAATTGTTAATTCTAAGGTAGATTCTTATAAGTATGACTTTTTGTATGCACAGAAGAGTGCTAGGGAGTATGAAAGGGAACGAGATAAAATGTTTTTGAGATAGAAAAAGAGAGGATTCGACAGCGAGATGTGGAACTTCAGTTGCAAGCTCAGTGGCTGAAATTCATGAAAGAGGAAACTGAATGTATTAAAGAATATTATGGAAGCGAAAAAAGTGAATAAGTAATGGAAATGATATTTTTAGTTGGTAGATATTATATCAATGCATTATATTTATTCTTTGCACCAATAGATTGCGTAAAGCCCTCCCCTAAAGAGCTTATCTTGGGCGTCATTTGTCTCCATGGCTGACAAATTCTTCACCATCTCCTGTCTCTTCATCATCAGGATCGGGAACACCACATGCAATGGCGATATTATGTAGAACGCTGCAGGCAACAATGACACTGTTACAAGAGATTCCGGATATCCACAACGACCGTGGTTAATGACACCCATTCCGGATGCACCAGAAGGGAGCCCAGAAGCCAAATATACAGCTGTTCATGGGAAAGCAAGATCAGTCATAGAAAACACATTCGGAAGACTGAAAAATCGTTGGCGATGTGTTAGTAAGCATCGCACACTCCATTACAAGCCTGAAAAGTGTGTAAAGTGAGTGGCTGCCGTTCCGGGCAATATCAAGAGAACCTGATACGACTACGTCGGATCTTACGGGGTGAGGCGAAGGAGCTCACACAGTGCCTGTTCATCGGGCGACTACGCCTATGGAGGTGATGGATCTGTTGGCGAGGCGCTTCGGTCGGACTGAGGCGCAAATTGAGCACGAGATGGAGAAGCTGAGGACGCTGTCGAAATCCGTACCTCCACTCCGCCGCACGAGTTTTTTTGGAAAAAAACTATAAAAGCGAGAGCGGATGTCCGACCACGGGACTCAGGAGCAATCGACATTTAGCCAAACATAAAAAAAAAAAACCGACCACGGGTATAGCTTGCTTGACCGCCGTAGCGCGTGGACGTGTGCGTTCCTTGCGCTTCTCTTGTGTTAGTTCCTGTTCCGGCCACCGTCGCCGGAGTCGCTGCTGTGCTGCGGCCCGACTTCGTCGTTAGACGCCGTCGCATGCTGCCGATTAGTGTCAGTGTTATTAGCCTAGACCGCCCCGCACTCGATAGTGCCCGCGATAAGCGTAGCTTAGGACAGTGTTTGTGCGACGTAGTTTTCGCGTAAGTACCACCACACATACACACACAGTTATCAACACACCTTCCTGCTTCACAGGGAGTCCAGCCCCTCTAATCCCGGGCCGTCACTATGACGACCCCGCCTACGCCCACGGTCTTCGAGCGGGACCTCGTATTTCTTCTTCTTGAAACCACCCCCGACCCCGCTAACCTGGACGCAATGTCACCGCGTCCCCTGTCCCGTGCCTACGTCACCGCCCTCCCCTCTGACTCTGGATCCGACGAAATGGAGGCCGATAACACCGGCTTCCAGACGGTGAAGAGGAAGTCCCGCAAGCGGCACCAGGCGGCCTTACGGCCGATCCTGGGTAGCCCCGCTTCCCCTGACGTCCCCCAGCCCACCTACATCCCACCCACACAGCCGACCGGCGCGGACTCACCTCCGCCCAAGAGACAGGCCCGACCATCCCAGGCCGGGCCCTCGTCCCAGGCGAGTGCCCCCCGAACCCCGCGGGTAAAACGCCTCCTCCCATATTCCTGCGCGACAAAGCGCAATACCCCGCGCTTCATCGCGAGTGTACCGCTCGCGGTATAGCCATCTCGGGTGCGACCGACACCCACCTAGCCCTCAAGGTCCAGTCCCCCACTTCAGGTCGTTAATCAAGCTCCTTGACGAAAGTGGTCTAAAGTACCACAACTACTCCCTCCCGGAGGACCGGCTCTTGCGAGCCGTAATCCGAGGTGTTCCCACGTACCTCACCAAAGAGGAAATTCTGGAGAACCTCCGCCTCCAGAAATACCCCGTACAAGCGGTCCACCGCATGGCCGACAGGGATAAGAGGCCTCTCCCTCTTGTCCTGGTCGCACTCTCCCTCTCCGAAGAGGGACGCGCAATCTTCTCCCGTCTGGAGACGATCTGTGATATCACTGTCCGAAAAATCTAGGCGCCCAACAAAAAGGGCATTCCCTCGCAGTGCCATAGATGCCAACTCTATGGACACTCCTCCCGCAACTGTCGCGCATCCTTCAGGTGCGTGAAGTGTTTGGAGCCTCACTCCACTGACCAGTGTCCCCGTAATAGGGATACTGACGGCCTTCCGGCCTGTGTACTCTGTGGAGAACACGGCCACCCCGCGAACTACCGCGGTTGCCCCAAAGCCCCCCGCCGCACCAACCGCGGTGGCACCCGAGGTGGCGCCCTGCGCCCCCTTTTCCCCGCCTCGCAGGGGTTCGTACCCGCCCCACCGCCCCTCATCCCAGCCTGGGGAATGCAGTCCCAGCACTTCCCCTCCCTCCCTGCCCGCAGGCCCGATCCCCGGCTTGCTTTCCCCTCTACCCCCGCCCCTGTAGCATACCCACCCGCTACCCCCGCCCGCCACACTGTGGCTCAGGGACGGCTGCCTCACAGCCAACCCGCCCCCTCCCCCTCCCAGTCGTCCATCATGGACGACATTAGTTTCATCAAGAAGGTCACGTCAGTGATCAATATTGACGAAATCAAAGCAGTTGCGGCTAACCTCCACAACACGTCATCCTCGCGGACTTCGCGGCTGTCCTCGCTAAATACGAGGGACTTATCCGCTACGTTCAACAGTTTTGAGCGCCGGAAACCCCGTTCGATCACCATCGCCTCTTTCAACTCAAACGGCATTGCTAGCAATGCCGAGGAATTAAAATCCTTTGCTAACGATCACGACCTAGATATTCTTTTAGTACAAGAAACTTTCCTTAAATATAACAATAGAAACCCGCTCATCCCTAATTATACTCTTATTAGGACCGACAGACTAACGGGGCGACTAGGCGGTACAGCTATCTACTATCGTAGTACGCTGCACTGCTCGCACATAGTCACCCCAGCTACACTCACTAACATCGAGGCAACCGTAGCCATGACAGGACACGCCCCGTTGACGATAGCTTCCGTATATCTGTCGCCTAACAAACAGTTATTACAGGAGGAGCTCAAAACACTGTTTTCACGGAGAGAAGCCGTAATTTTATCAATTGTAAACACGTGGCGTGGAACCCCAACTCATCCAATACAAACGGACGTATACTTTATAAGTTACAAGACTCCCTCAACTACGTTGTAGTTGCTCCCAACTCTAGAACCCACTATCCCGTGGTAGTGGAACACAACCCCACAGTCATCGATCTTGCCATCTTGAAAGATGTAGGTTTACATGTGTTCTCTGTCGAGACCCTTCAGGAACTCGACTCTGACCACAGACCGGTACTCCTGTGCCTGGGACCTCCAGAATCAAAGTCTGAAACTCTCAGATCCATCACGAACTGGGCGCGTATGACCGAGCTTCTGGAAAACGTAGATTCCCCTCTACTTGCCTCCATTCCCGATTCCATTGCCACTATAGACGATGTGAATCTAGCTATTGACTCACTGACGTCTAGTTACTTACAAGAGTCACTAAAATCCTCCACAAGACAGGCCCCACCAGACGACTCACGCTGGAAGTTACCCGAGAACATGCTGAACCTAAAACGTCAACGCAACGCGGCCACCCGTAATATATACCTTAAATATACGCCTTCTATCGTTTCGAATATAATTTTAGATACAAAAAGTGTGTAACGGTTCCGTGGCTGCTTGTAAACGTATTCATAGAGAATAAACGGAGTAAAATGTATTTCTTTGCTAGCGATAAGTTAATGCATTATGTGAAGGTGTCCAAAATAAGACAACATCTTTTCCGTTTTTGGTTATCGTCAAATATTTTTCTCTTATCATATGCATGACATAATTAGTGTTCTATTTATAACAAGGATTTTCTAAAGCCATCAGAACACTTAAAATATCGGTAACTATTATCCATTTATATTATGCAATCTGTCCAAGACATGCCTCTATTGGCCTCAAACAATGAAGACATGGCTGTATGGTTTTACATAGACCTTTGCCTTTTCCTCTGAAAAAAGAATACCAAAAATAAATAAATAATGTATTATGAAAATATCAACGGTTCAAAATCGCGTCAGTTTTAACGTCGCCTTTCATTTCATTTTCAATAGTTGATAGACGCTAATATTTTTAAATAATTTGTCAATTGTGCACTATAATATAATGGAAGGGTAAATAATCTTTGTTTTAACCTCTCGTGTGTCTAAACGTGGATCCATGTCCGAATAAATGGAACTTTTAAATGCGATTATATGCCTTTGTCGAGATTGTCCTCAAGGCGATTGTGACGTCAAAAAGGGTCTTCTTTGTTCTATACAGCATGTTGTTTTATTATTTGACAATTGTATTACAAATGGTTTTACTTACGTTTTTGGATAAACAAAGAACTAGTAGTTAAGCACGAAGGCGAGCGAGCGAGGCGAGCGAAGCGAGTAATGGAGACACAGCTTTATATGAATACAAAAAACTTGGTACTAGCATTCGCTATTATTTAACTTTTATTTTTATACGGATTCGCTCGCTTTTTTTAAAACTAAATTTTTTACTCGGTTTTTCTCGGACCTCGTTTCGCTTTTTAACCTAGTTTTTTATTGAATTGTACGTGTTTTTTTTTTTAGAAAGTTACAATGGTAGTCTTCCTGGATGTTGACGAATTTTTAAGAAAGGATGACTACCTTCTGTGTTATAGGAGAGAAATTGTATGGCCGTGGGAGGAGACTCATTTTGTTCGGGCGGATCAATGTTTTGGTTGCCATACCGAATCTGGGGACTATATCCGGCACTTTGCCCTAATCATCGACAAA